>BTPG01000003.1:194334724-194409724 GCA_036245525.1 Semisulcospira habei
AAACACAACATAACACAATATAACACAACAGAACAAAACAAAATTGAATAAAACAGAACAGAACAGAATAGAACTGAACAGAACACAACACAACACAAAACAACACAACACAACAGAATAGAATAGAACAGAACAGAACTGAAGAGAACAGGACACAACATAACACAACGGCACAACAGCTTAGAATAGAACACAACAGAGCAGGAGAGAACAGTATAGAACTAAAGAGAACAGAATATAACACAACACAACAGAACACAACAAAATAGAATAGAACAGAACAGCGCAGAAAAGAACAGAATAGAACTGGCGAGAACAGAATAGAACACAGCACAACGGAACACAACTTAAAACAACAAAGCAGAATATAATGATATAGAATAGAATAGAATAGAATAGAATAGAATAGAACACTGCTTTCATTTAAGTACAAATGACTTATACTATGAATGTTGTCTTCTGTTTCATGCAAAAAGGTAGGTTATATATAGCTTAAATTAAGTCTGCCGTACATCAGCAAAAGGGAATACATGTAAGTCTTTTTTTTTAAACCGGTTTAGTGCCGAGAAAATACAAACAATGCTGCAAGAGACATAGATCCTCACGAGCCCCCCGCAGCTTCGGGGGCACATGAGGATCTATGTCTGTTGCTGATACCACTTTGAATCCATGTTCCTGGGAAAGCTAAGGCTTTCTGGCGTGGAATTAAAACGAAGATTGCAGACACACAATCTGTATCAGCTGGCACATAATGGGTTAACACTTTCGAGACGTGTCGCATCCGGATTCGCGGCCTAAGGCCGCGAATCCAGATGCGACACGTCTCGAAAGAGTTAAGGAAGATTTTCATTTGATGTAGTATTTTACATTAAAAATCTGGTTTTTCACACAAAAAAATGAACTTACATGCCTTTGCAATTTTAGGTCAGCAGTGCCTCGTTAGGCCACACTGCTAAAAAATGCGGGAACAAAAAAAAAAAAAAAAAAAAAAACCCGGAATAATCGAACTTAGTTGGCACGTTCACGGATGTTTATTTTGGCATTAAAAGCAACCGGTTATGGAATAGATTTCAGCATGCGAGGTCGCGTGACACAGCTGACAATCAGCCAATCACCACCAATTACAGTAATGCCTCCTGGATCGAACTGCGGTCGACCACACCCCGCCCACACCCCCCCCCCCCCCCCATCCTGTCCCCCTTCCTGGCCCGAAATCACCCCCACCCCATGCCTACAAACCCCCACCCTTGCACTGAGCCCCACCTCCGCCCTCCTCCCTGGCCGTACACGCACACACCTTTACATTAACCACGCACTACCGCTACAGTTCCCTTACGCATGACCGATTTTGGCTTCTGCTGAAAAAAAAAACTTCCTCTGAGCCGGAACTAGGGCAGGTCGGCAAAGCTGTACAAAACTTTCGCACCTATTGATGCGGGCACTTTGAATGCGTTCCTTTGGTCAACAGTGTTTTAAGTAAACTTTGACAGATTTTAAAAGGCATAACTCCTCATATTTGTATCGATTTCGAAAGTCACTCAGTGCTGTTGTTTCAAGGCTGGGCATGCACATAGGCCTAGTATTAGTATTTGGTCGATATAAGACATGCCGGTTGAGCCACCTTGCAAAGCATTGACCCGTGACCTTTCCACTTCGGCCATATTGATAATGTGCAGTGAAGATTTTATATAAGAGGAAAAGCAAACAATTGTTGCATCACTAGCCTCCATAGCTCAGTGGATAGAGCACTGGTCTTGTAAACCAGGGGTCGGGAGTTCGATCCTCCCTGGGGGCTCGTACGTTTCTGCTTTCATATAAATTTTTTTTTTTCATGTTTATTTTCTCACTGTTCCGTATGGGATCGTCCGTGAAAGGGCTAACACGCACTTACCTCATTCAGCCCCGACACACCACAGCGAGACGTGGATCGAGCATGACAGTTCATGGGTGGTGCCAGAATAGCTTGGCGCCCATAGGCGCCAAGCTATTCTGGCACCACCCTTGAACTATCATGCTCGATCTGTCCTTCAAATTGTAATCCAGTCCTTCAGATGGCAACTTTAAAATGTGGCGATTTCGGTCCTGTGGCTGAATGTGTTAAAAGGGATTCAGCCGTATGAAAACTCGCGCTGAAACTCTGCCGCTTGTGCGCAATCGGGCAATCGGGCGAAATGTTAAGCACAAGATTGTACAAGTATAGGCCGTCTGATTTCGGAGCACACAACCTCTGTCGCATACATATCCGCAAATAACGACTTTTCTGTACGAATCTTCGAACAAAAGTCATACAGTGACAGCTGACCTACTACGATTTACTTTAACCCTTTCAGCGCCAACCCCCTACAGCATGAGACTGATTGACCGCGTGATAATTCAAGGGTAGTGCCAGATTAGCTTGGCGCCTTCAGGCGCCAAGCTAATCTGGCACTACCCTTGAATTATCATGGTCAATCCACCTCCTGCAAGTGGTACATAGTCGTTTAACTCTTTCTACCCCAGACGCACCACAGGAAGATGAAGATCGACCATGATAGTTCAAGGGTGATGCCAGAATAGCTTGGCGCCTATGGGCGCCAAGCTATTCTGGCATCACCCTTGAACTATCATGGTCGATCTGTGTCCTGCGCTGCAATGGATTCTTCAGAGGACAAGGGCAAAATTTAAGGATTTCGGTGTTGGGGTAGAATGAGTTTCTATGGGCGCCAAGCTATTCTGGCATCACCCTTGAACTATCATGGTCGATCTGTGTCCTGCACTGCAATGGATTCTTCGGAGGACAACGGCAAAATTTAAGGATTTCGGTGTTGGGGTAGAATGAGTTAAGTAACACTTCCCAAATTCGGGAAATGCGCCCATGACGCTAAGAGGGTTAAATAAACTCGAACAATGTTTCAGTTTGAACGTACATTCGTCAAAATTCGGATTTTTTTTTTCTTCCATAAAATTATGAAAATGATTAATATTACATCCCTAAGTGTGCCCCAGATATAATAAGCCTAGTGTAAGAAAGATCCATTTTTACGCGAACTGGTCAAAGTTTTCGTCAAACCTGAAGCAGCGCGGGCATAATGAAGTACGCATGCTTGACCTCGACTATGATATTGGAAATCTGCCCTGGGCACTATTTAGGGTATTGAAAATTCGCTTGTTCTTGTCTTTTCACCAAATATTTACGTGTATACAACAAAATCGACAAGTCATAGGGTGGGGGGGGGGGGAGGGGGGGGGTGCAGTACAAATACTCCTTTCAAGGTCAATTGGCACTAAATGTTATTTGTTCTTAAAGTGGTACAGAAAAGTATTTCATTGGGGAGATATTTGGGAAAAACGTGGGCGGGCTCCGATATCAAACGGCCTATACAAAGATTTCAGTTATTACAGCGTTGTTATAAGTTGTTATTGCGTATTATCGTGTGTCATCGACGTGCTCCTTGATGGCATTGGAGACACATTTTGTGCTAGGTTTTTTTTTTTTTTTTTTTTTTTTTTTTTTTTTTTTTTCGCATCCGGATGTTCGGCTTATGCCGCGCATCCGGATGCGGCTGGCCGCGAATGAGTTAAGGCATGCTGCCGTAACCCGTTTAGTGCCGAGAAAACTGATGTGAACACCAGCCAACTCTTAGATATATAGATTCTCATGAGCCCCTGCAATTGCGGGGGCTCATGAGAATTTGTGCCTTTTGCTGACACCACTTTGAATCTATGTTCCTGGGACTTCTAGGGTTTTCCGGTATTGAATTAACAAAGTTTGCGGAAACACAGTCTGCCATCAGCTGGTGCTCAACGGGTTACTTTCGGAACATGTAGACTGAAGCCACGCTAGACAGCGCGGAATCTTGATTGGCCAAAGGGCAGTAAACCAAACAATGAACATTAAGAAATAATTAAGCGCGAGTTCTTTCCCTTGTGCTGGAAAGTTGGCTGAGGTGGCAATAAATACAATTTCCGATGCACTATGTCAGTTAACCCTTATCATTCGAAATACACCAGAGTGTGAAAAAGTTTGTCTAAATTTGTTCAAGGGTAGTGCCAGAATAGCTTGGCGCCTCTAGGCGCCAAGCTATTCTGGCACCACCCTTGAACTAAAGCCATTGGTCCATCACTGGTAGTATTGTCTAGTAACGCCTCTCCCGCTATCTTTAGATGCGAGTTCGTTCGGGTGTTTTTGTGCGTACGTGCACATGTGATTTTCTTGATGCGACACCTCTGCGACGTGCTCTTTAATGTGGCAGAGGAATCACATCAACATGTCAGGATGGCTAACCATTACTATTTGTCAGGATAAAGCTTTGCGTGTGTATGCAATTTCAGTTCCTACTCACGCAGACACAAACTCACGCACCAACTGTAAATGCGTCACTCAATCTTGCGCAATATAAACTGTTAAATAACAAAAGACAGAGATAATTAATTTAGAAAAAAAAAGTTTTTTTCTTTATCATATTTCTCTTTTCTTCAGAAAGAATGTCTTTTTCCTCAAGTCACTAAATTATATCTTTTTCTTCTCCGTTTTCTAGAAAAATGCTTGTAAGTTCTCTGTAACTGTTTTGCAGGATACTGTGCTATGGGACAGTCTTTATTTTAGTCAGATAAATGATTTTTTAGAACTGTCTCTAACCTTCCGTTTATTTCAAAGATGTTTGGAGAAGGTTGTTTTAAAACAGCTACAAAGCCATTTGTCTGGAAACGGTCTTTTAGAAATGCATCAGTCGGCATAAAGAAAGAATTACAGCAAGGAGACTGTTGTGCTGAGTGTCCTGGATGGCCTGCTAGTGAAAGCAGACGAGAAACAAGTCTCATTGCTCTGCTGGACCTCAGGAGCAGCATGCGACACGCTCGATCATTCTGTTTTGCTGAAGAGGTTCGAGGTGACCTTTGACATCCACTGGTATTGCCCTGGCCTGGTTCGCTTCATACGTTAAAGACCGTTCAGTTCTCAGGCTGTTATTGTTAATGGCCAGCTATCTGCTCCTAGTCTTTTGTCAGGGCTCCGTATTAGGGCCTGTTTTGTTCACTTTATATTCACAATCTCTGTCTGATGTCAAATTGCCACTCATGTGATTTTCACAAGTATGCTGACGATACTGAACTGTCAAAAAGTAGCGTGCCGAGCCGCCATTTCAGCTTCACTAAGGTAAGCGTAGAGTGTTGTATAGACGACGTCCTGTCCATGGATGAGTAGCAACAAACTCAGCGTAACACTGTGAAACCTAAGTCATGCCCGCTGGCTCTCGGCCTTAGTCTGATTGACAGCGAGTTCGCAAACGGCAATGGCGGCAGCACCGTTCGCTTCCAGAACTATGTCAAACATCTGGGTGTCAGTGAAGATTGATTCGACGCTCTCCATGCATGATTATATCAGTCAGTAGCGTCTGCCGGGTTGGTTTCCTTAAGTTGCGCAGATTTTTTTCCCTCAGACCGTATCTCACAGAAAGTGCGGTTTCAAGACTTGTCAATGCATTCATTACGTCCAGGCTCGATGCGGCAATTCTGTACTGACAGCCGGTTTACCAGCAGACCAGATTTCACGCTTGTAGATGATTTAGAACAATGCGGCGCGTCTCACCTTGAAGAAACGAAAGAGACACTGACCACGTTACGCCTCTGCTGAAGCAGCTGCACTGGCTGTCCGTGAAATCAAGTTCCGCTGCCAGTACAAAATTGCAATTTTCGCCTATCGGCATTTTGACGGATCTCTCCCGCCGTACCTTTCTGCCAAGCTGTTTCTTTATCAGCCATCATGTACCCTCCGTTCCTCCAGTGAAAAACTTTTAAAAATCCCGGATCTTAACATGAAACTGTCGGGGAGCGTTCTTTCACTTTTTTTTAGCCCCAAGTGTGTGGAACTCGCTGCCAATTGAAATGAGGAATCTGCCAACATTGTCACAGTTCAAAGGTCACTTAAATTTTAAAAAAAAATTGTCGGGCATTTAGTGTTTAGCTCACCTTTAGCTAACTGTTGACTGCTTTTTATTCTGATTCTGGAGGGAAGTGGATGTGTGGTGTTGGGAAGGGATGGGTTGGGTTAAAGTAGTGTATAGTTGTGCGTGTGTCTGAGAGAGAGAGTGTGCTGTTGTGCATGCGCAGTGAGTCCAGTGTTTTCCTGCGCTATACAAGAACTATGTATTATTATTATTATTATTATTATTATTATTATTATTTAGAGTTTGTTTATCAACTAGAAAAATGTCCACACTTTTAGAGGACTAATGTTTCTAACTATTTGTAAACATTTTTACTAAGTAAATAGGCAAAGAAATAAGCCTTTTCTTACTTTCTTTGCTGGGAAATACTTCTGTCGGCTTCTCTCTCTGAAGCCGGGACGAGTAACGGTTATCCTAAGGGATCGATTGGCTGACCGATACGCATTCTGATTGGCTAATTGTCAACAATCAGGAAAATTACCCTGTTTAGGGGAAAATCAATCTGTACTGAAGTCGTGAATTGGCAAAAATATTAGCAGGAAAGAAGCAGAATCCTACCGTGACGACAATAGATTACTTTGACTGTATTACTGAAATCAGTTGTATATGACAAACTTCAGTCGTGGCGATCTTACGTGTAAAAGAAAAGGTTCCAGCGAGGCAACGAAAGGATTGTAGCAAGCCGCGTGTAGTTGTGACGAGTCTGCTACTTCTTCAGAGATGCCGAAGTCTGCATGTTAGCGGCCCTCTGTAGTTTTGACGAGTGTTACGATGTAGTTGTATTGTTCTGTGAGAGCATACATGTGTTAATCGCAGAAAACGATCCAATATTTATTTGAGCTTTCATCGTTACGTATCACGTACCTTTTCAGTGAGATTCTTTATCGTTCGTGAGAGATAGCGGATTTTGTTTTGTTATGATACGCTAAGTTTAGTCCGGAAGCTTCTAGCAAAGTCGCACGGAGAAGAGCGGTCGTTTTTTTGGAATACGTAGATTCGTTGAGAATTAACCAGAACGTTCAAGCAAGGTCGCGCTGTCTTGTGACCTCGTTTGTGTGACGTCGGGGAGTAGGCAACGTTGTTTTCTGTGCGCGTGAAATTAACAGCCGTTCAGTGTGTGTTTTGAAAGGTCGTGAATGGTTTGCCATACTTTTGTGTAACGTTATTATACACTGGGATTTATGGCTGAAATGAGCAGTCGAATTTTGTAGACCAGTTTAGTTATTCTAGAAAGTTCGTTTTTTTTATTAATATTTATGAGTTTCAGTTACGTGTTCCGTTCTGATTGGTTGCGTTGAGTAAATTCCTTGGATTATTATAGAAAGTTGTTTTACTATATAAAGTTGGTGCTAGGAAGCACGTGTGTACATTGTCACGCATTGTCAGTAGTAGGGACACACAGTTTATCGTAGTACGTGGCCCGTATAGGGTGTACATTGTGAGAGACGCAGCGTAACGGTGGTGTACGTTGTGTGAGGAACTTTGTGTCGCCATAGTTGACATTTGCAGAAGAGACATTGTATCAGTGCCACTTAGTGCATTTGGGAATGTATGGTGTGGAGATCGCATCGCTGAATTAAAGTATTGTTGGAACTGTTACTCCAGTATTGTCTACATCCTTAAGCCACGTGTAGTGACGGGTTGCAGCTGAATGAAGTTTATTTAAAAATAACCTTACGTGCGTGAGTCTGGTGCGATATCATACTACGACTACGACTCTACCACGTAACAACGAGATAACCGCCTCTTTTAAAAAAGGCCGCGCCGACGGATGGACGAAGAATAGGAAAAGACCCTCCGTAGTTTCTGCCGAATTGAAGACTGAAGAAAATTGTATGACGAGACCACTACCTCTTCTGTCGAAGTAAAAGACACTCTGTTGCTGACTAGTGGATGTAGGAAATTTTACGTTGCATCGGCGAAGTCAGTCGGTGAAAAATTTGCGTGGCGGAGCACTGAGGTAGGGAATGTGTGGGATCGGGTGCCAGGCTTTATTTGCCCGGGGTTTTATACATTTATTTTCCTTCTGGACACTTACATTTACTTATTCAGGGTCCTACTGAAACTGATTATAGTAGTAGGCACGCGTAAGGCTGTTGGTCATTGCTTCTAGACTATGATCAGATACTCCACAAAACGTGACAAAAAAAGTTAGTCCCTTAGTTTCTCAATTTATAGAGCCTCAAATGAAACGTCCAAGTATTTCCAGTTATTTAGTAAGACGTTCCGATCATTCACTGACCATGTCGGGAAAAAATAGATCTATTCTGGTATTTACTTAGATCAAGCGTAGTCAAGCCGTGACGCATCACTTACTCATAACAAGAGTGAAGCGGCCGCCGTTACTCGCAAGCACTCTTCTTTACAATGTCGATAAATAGGCATAATAAATCATATTCCGATTCAGATTATGTCATCATACAACATCGCTGCAATTCAGAAACGTGCAGTTTATAAGACATATTTCTAATATTCATTCAGAAATCTGTATTCGAACGGAGAGTTGCGTTTCTAGCATATCAAAATGGCTTCCTTCGAAAGTGACTCGAGAAAGGCTTACACACTAGAGAATAAAAGCATATAACTTTCAAACTGCGCTGAAATAAAGGCTCAGAAAATAATCTGAGTTAAAGATTAGCTACAGAATTCCGATTATACCACAATTTGCCTTGCCGTTAGTTTTTCTTGCCGATATCAGTAGAAATTCGATCTCCGCTCGAAAATTTGCCCTTGCCACTATTTCTGTAAAACATAGCTCCCTTAGTTCCGCTGATATGGTGTTAATCACCGTAAAGTTTCAGACTGCTTTCCATAGTTCCAGAATTAAAAGTAATGAAAAGATTTGGCCAAAGTCTTGCGAATTGCATTTAGTGAACTTGAGAAAGCATTATAAAACAACACCAACGGTTATGAACAACAACATTTTTAAAAAAATAATGTGAATCGATAACGAAATCGAGAACATTTAAACCATTGGCTTACAATATCCTTCTCTGTAAGTAATGTAGCTTGCACATGGGAGTGTACAAATTTGAAGCGTTTAGCCTCAATATGATATGGATTAATAAAGATTAAAAAATAAGCAATCAAATCTGTCTTTGCGCTGTGAAATATTGTGTATAGTTTTGTTTTGTTTTGTTTCGGGATTTTGGTTGGTTGGTTGGTTGGTTTTGTTGTTGCTGTTCTGTTTGTTGGTTTTTTGTTTGAAATTTGCTAGTTTTTGTTTGTTTGTTTTTTGCTTGTTGGTTGGTTGGTGTGTTTTTTTTTTAATATAATTTATTTATTTTTATTTTTTGCAATGGACATGGAGAATTTTAACTTTTTTGTTTATTTGAAAGTCTTCTGTCGCAGTAAAATGACATTAGGTGTCATCACATTCTAAAAGTGCAAGTGCAATTTTGAACGGGATAGGGACTTCCAGCTCTCGCTGATTTCGTCCGGGGGGGGGGGGGGGGGCAGGGGAGGGGGTCGGGGGGGGGGGGTCGTCGCGCTGTCTGTCTGTCGCTCCGTCGCACAGCGGCTGGTGGTGTTGCCGGGGCCGGGCGGTTGGTGGTGGTGGAGGCGGGTGGTGCGGCCGGTAGACTGTGGCTTCCTAGTATCGGGCTGGGGGGTGTTGGCTGGCTAGCCACTCGAGAAGGTGTTGGGTACGAGTGGTGGCGGTGGTGGTGGTGGTGGCCGGAGGTATCGTCGCTGGTTGTGGGGGGGGGGGGGGGTTAGGGAGTTGGGGTGGCGGTGGTGGTGGCCAGTGGAGCCTTGGCCTCGGGGTCGGTCGTTGGAATGGGCGTGGTGGGTGGCGGTGTTGGGGTGGCAGTCGGAGGTGAGGTGGCGGCGTGGGGAGAAATGGCGAGCGTGGGTTCCGGTAGCGCTTCGGTGGTCGGTTGCGCTTTCGTTGGCCTGTGGCTGGTTGGTTGGCTGGCGGGCGTGGGGTGGTGGTGCTGGCCTCTTGTGGTGCCGGGTCGGCCGTCGTGCTTTTGACCTCTAAAAGTTACCGTCATGCCCTTAATACATTGTCAACTTTCGTTGTTCCTTTGATACCCAACAAGTGCATATTCTTTGATTATTATTATTATTATTATTATTATTATTATTATTATTATTATTATTATTATTATTATTGATGTTGTATTTATTTATTTATTTATTATTTTATTTATTTATTTATTTATTTTTTGGCCGCGTCAGACCTTGAAGCGTCCAGAGAAAGGGAAGCAACGAATAAAATATACGTTGTCACATCTCATGACTTTGAAAAGAGTTATTTCCCATGAACTGCCATGCGAGCATTTTTCGATTGAAGGCCCACGACTGCCATAACTATTGATACACGTCGTATTAATATATTTTAAAAATGAGACAATAACTTCGCTCCGTTCTAGAAATACAACGGTATCAGTACGAGAAACAGCTAAAAATAGATTGACACGCTAACGGCTGCACAGAATAAATAAGTGCGATTAAGCGTGTGCTTTTGCTGCGTGTCCAAACTGCTGGTAATGTTCATTAGTTACGTGTGTCGACAAGGCACATCAAACACATTATGGTTCTAAAAATTAATGTGTCTTCAGATTTATGCGTAATGGTACTTTAATCGTCGACCAAGTGTGTTCAGAAGTGGTGCCAGATTTGCTCTGCGGGAACGCAACGCGCGGCACTACCCTTGAACTATCATCCCAAACCCACTCCTCCCTGAGATATATGTGTTAATGATTCAACCTTTTTTTTTTTCTTCACAAGAAAGCTATCAGATAATTTGATACAGATGCAGTTCGCAGATATTAACCCTTAACATTCGGAATACACCAGTGTGTGAAATAAGTTTGACTAAAATAGTTCAAGAGTAGAGCCAGAATAGCTTGGCGCCTCTAGGCGCCAAGCTATTCTGGCACCACATATGGTTGTGTACACATTTTAAGCTTTTAGCCTCAGTATGATATGGGTTAACCCTTCGACTGCTACTGGCGATACTGCTTGGCGGAAAAGACGCTACCGGCGGCCGTTTTCCGTCGAGCAGTATCGTCAGTAGCAGTGAAAGTTATAGCTCAAGTGTTTATTTATTTATTTATTTGTTTTATTTTTGGCTGATGACTGCCGCTAAGTTTGTGCCTCTTTAGCTTCATTACGCAGCGGTGATCAGAGGTGTTGGTGTAATTGAAGCAAAATAATATATTGTAATGTAACTCGGTAGTACAGTTAATATTACGTTACGCTCACGCGACAGGCGCCTTTGGAAAAGAACTAGCAAGGTGCCGAGTTCAGGTCGGTTCAAATAGAATCTGAAAATAACTACACATGATAAAACGTTGCGTGAGATACACAGGCAGAACAGGTTTCCGGACTTTGATTCATTCAGCTTCAAAGGTCCCGCGTTATCGCCTGACTCAGGAAAAACACAGTCACTCTGTATCCCGCCCCTGAATCCTCCTCAAGACAGCGCAGTCACAGAGGCACATAAGCATCTTCTGCGTGATCAGGTACGCTCATGTTTAACCCCTTATTGCTACTGACGATACCGCTGGGCAGAAAAGACGCGTACGTACGGCGTACGCCGGGTATCGTCAGTTGCATTAAAAGGGTTAAACAGCTTAGTCTGGTGGCAACACGTCTTGCTGGCCAAAACTGAAATGTACGTCTAAATAGGGGAGACCAGGGCAGGTTGAGACACGGGGCAGGGCGGTGAGACATCCCAAAAATAAGGCCTTTAATGTTATAATCCAGCCGTTCTTTTTCCGTTGATAATATTTTCAAAACCCGATCTGCAACATCAGCCAAATTTTAGCAGGAATGATCACATGTGCTTTGAACCGGAGGAAGTGCGACTTGTTTTTCAAGGGTACGAACATTTGACAATGTTGAACATTTTTAATTTTATAGTTATAATGCTCGAATGACAGTGGTGACACATGGCCTTTTCAACGTAAAAAAAAAAAAAAAAAAACCCAAACAATGAAAGCTTGTGTTTGCATCGGTTTAGTTAACAGTGCCATAAATTTAGAATACTGCGAGGTTTGTTGCAGGTACCTTCTTTGGGGCAGGTTGAGACGGGGCAGGTTGAAACTGTGTCTCAACCAGCCCCGTGCTAGTATGGTGAATAGGTCCCTTTCACGTGCGAAGCAAAAGTGAGTATATGTCCTGGGCTGGTTTTTGTTGGCTCACATGCGAAGCAAAAATGAGTCTATGTTTTGGGCCAGTCATCCGTGGTAAACTTTAACATTGGCGTTTTCTCGGAGACTATTCAAGCCACGGTCCTCAAACTTGGCCCAAGGATACTTTGTGGCAAGACCTTCCTAAACGTACCAATTTGTGTGACCTCACACAGGATCAGGAAATAGGTCAAAAATAGCTATGTTTTGACAAAATTTATTTTTTCTCAATTACTATTCACAACTTCAAACCGAAACTTGGTACAAAGATACCTGATGGTAAGACCTTTCTATGCATACTAATTTGCTTGATCCCTCGGAAAGGTCAAGGGTCACAAGAGCTCAGGAAATAGGTCGAAAATAGCCATATTTTGACAAAAGACGTCTTCTCTCATTGAAATACTATTCACAACTTAAAATCCAAACTTGCTACATAGATAACTGATGGGAATACCTTTCTATGCATACTAATTTGGTTGCTTCCTCGGAAAGGTCAAGAGTTACAATAGCTCAGGAAATAGGTCCAAAATAGCCATATTTTGACAAAAGATGATTTATTCTCAAATACTATTCACAACTTCAAATCCAAACTTGCTACAGGGATACCTGATGGCAAGACCTATCTATGCTTACTAATTTGGATGACCCCTCGGAAAAGTCAAGGGTCACAAGAGGCCGGTAAATGTGTGTAAAATGCCAGTTTTTGATAAAATTGTAGGTATTATCAACATTTTTGCAAATTTTTCAATCAAACTTGGCACAAAGGTAGCTGATGATAAGACCTTTCTATGCATACTAATTTAGTCGACTCATCGCAAAGGTCAAGGGTCACGGGGGGTTGACAGATGTGTGAAAATATGCTTACATTTTGAGGAAAAATTTGTGTAAAATGCCAATTTTTGATAAAATTGTAGGTATTATCAACACTTTTGCAAATTTTTCAATCAAACTTGGCACAAAGGTAGCTGATGATAAGACCTTTCAATGCATACTAATTTAGTCGACTCATCGCAAAGGTCAAGGGTCACGGGGGGGTTGACAGATGTGTGAAAAAATGCTTACATTTTGAGGAAACGGATCTCGCTGGTGCAGAAGCTAGTCCTTTACTTATTGTCACAAAGGTCACACATATGTAGATCGGTCATACACGTGAGCCATAATGGCTTTGCCTTCCTTGTTTGTCCATCGTCCGTCCGCCGTCGTCCGTGGTAAACTTTAGCGCTGGCATTTTCTCGGAGATTATTGAAGCCACAGTCTTCAAACTTGGCCCGTAGATACTTTGTGGCAACACTTTTCTAAACATACCAATTTGAGTGACCTCTCTTGAATGTCAAGGTCACAGTGGATCAGGTAATAGGTAAATAATAGCTTTTTTCCTCAAATGCTATTTGCAACTTCCATCACAAAGCTGGTAATTTGTGATAAACAAGCAAAAAAGGGAGCTATAAATAGAGAAAACTCAGCAGTTTGTAATGATATGCAATTATCTCTACATGAAATGTACTCTGTGCTAAACAGTTTATTTTTTCACAAAGATGGTATGAAATATACTTATCATGTTCCACCTTGTTCAAGAAAGACAGCTTCGTTGATATACAAGTTAAGACTAAATTCTTGAAAAACACAATTCTCAAAAGACATCAAATGGGAGTGCTTAACTGAGACCCATCTCTGTTAAACATATAATCTGTGAATGTCCTATTACAACAAATCTGTTGACACAAAACAACATAAAAGTTGAATAATTAGCAGAAAATATGTATGACATCTTACATAGTAATATTGCAATTCAAATAGTTAATATCATAATTCATAGTCCGGTGGGTAAACTATTATAATAAGTAATTTGTGTGTGAGTTTGGATGTTAATTATTGCTATTCTTTGATATTAAAAAGTTGTGCGTTTTGTTGTTGATTTTTTTTTTCTAATATCACCAATGTGTGAAACGATGCTAAATAAAATCCTGATCCTGATCCCAAAGCTGATACAGAGATATCTGATGGTAAGACCTTCCTATGCATGCTTATTTGGACGATCAATCGGAAAGGTCAAGGGTGGCAAGAGATCAGCAAATGATGTGAAAAAAATGTCTTTTTTGTATAATTTTAGTTTTTATCAAGATTTTTGCAAAACTTTTCAACCAAATGTACCAGAAAGGTAGCTGATGATAAGACCTTCCTATGCTTACTAATTTGGTTGGTTCACTACTCGCAAAGTTCAAGGGTCATGGGAGGTTGACAAAAATGAAAAATACGTAAATATTTACAAAACATTAATTTCGCAGGTACAAAAGCCAACCCTTTCCTTATGTTAGAACACTTGAACACTTGCTTATTTCAGTGAACTGTTGGAAAGGTCACAGTCAAAAAGGTTAGATTGATTATGTTGATCGGTCATGCACGTGAGCCTTAAGGGCTTTGCCATTCTTGCTTTTTCTTTTTCAAAAATACTGCATGCCAGTGCCAGTACTTTACTAACATTTTATGTTTTTAGTATCAGTTGTCCAAGCTGTGTATGTCTTTCACAGAGTGTATTACATTGCTAATTGATGAATCTTTTGGAATGGTCTATTACAGATGGTGAGGTTAGCTCAAAAGTAAATCAAATCGGGCACATTATTCCATAGTAAATCTTGCCACAGCTGTGCAGGTAGTGCGTGAAAGACAGTCGCTGTACAGTGCTGTGGAAGCTTCTTTTTAGTAAACAAAGTTCCTTTGTGGCATGTCATAAAGACTTTAGCTGAACGCAAACGGCTTTAAACTGTCATTCAGAGCTGCAATACAAGGCAGGTTTTCTTTTTTGGGAGTTTGAACTCGAGCAATACATATTGAGGGCACTTAGAAGTAGTTTCCCACTTTATTCGAAAAACTCACCTTGGTCTGGCCTTTCGGCTCACTCAGCGAAACATTAAAGTTTACCCCTCTTTCTGGGATGACAGTGGACAAAAGGGGAAGGACTGGGTGAAGGGGTTGACATAGAGATGAGCTATAAGTGAGAACATATGTACGGAAGTCTGACTCCGAAGTTAAATGGGACACATTGTTTGAATTCTGACAAAGTTTCCACATGGCTTACATTTATATTCTCGTTTTCCTCGTCGGCTCATAACAGCCACTGGTTTCTCTTGTTTTGATGACGACTTTATATATATATATATATATATATATATATATATATATATATATATATATATATATATATATATATATATATATATATATATATATATATATATATATATATATATATATATATATATATATATATATATATATATATATCGTCTTTGTGGATTTTAAGAAACCGTTTCACAGGGTGTGGCATGCAGCCCTTTGGTCCACCATGAAGCTATACAACATTAATGCCAACCTGATCAAAGTCATAGCAAACCTTTACAACAAAGCCACTAGCGCAGTCTGCTTCAACGGCAAAATAGGAAACTGGTTTAGGACTACAGTCTGAGTCAGACAAGGCTGCTTGCTCTCACCTACTCTTTTCAACATCTTCCTGGAAAGAATCATGACGGACGCTCTGAAAGATCATGAAGAAACTGTCAGTATTGGAGGCAGAACAATCACGAACTTGCGCTTTGCGGACGACATTGATGGCCTTGCAGGAACAGAAAAGGAGCTAGCTCAGCTGGTGGAAAAGCTGGATAGTACAGCCATTGCATATGGGATGGAAATCAGTGCAGAGAAGACCAAACTGATGACCAATAACGCCAGTGGCATTGGCACTGAAATCATGGTTGGAAGCCAAAAACTGGAAACAGTTAAGAAATTCAAATACTTAGGAACCATTGTGACAGATGAGGGATCAAAACCAGAAATACTGTCCAGGATTGCGCAGACAACAACAGCACTGACAAGATTGAAGACCATATGGAAGGACAGAAACATCACACTCTGCTCCAAGATCAGACTGATGCGCTCCTTAGTCATCTCAGTGTTCTTGTATGCCTGCGAGTCATGGACCCTCACAGCCAACCTTGAAAGGAGGATACAAGCCACTGAAATGATATGTTTTCGAAGGCTGCTTGGCATCTCATACAGAGATCACATCACAAACGAGGAAGTGGGAAGCAGAATCAGGGAAGCCATCGGGCCCTATGAATACTTATTAGCCATTGTGAGAAAACGCAAACTGAAGTGGTATGGGCATGTCACGCGTTCAGCAGGGCTTACCAAAACAATCCTGCAAGGCACTGTGCAAGGAGGACGAAGGAGAGGAAGACAGAGGTAAAGATGGGAGGACAATATCTCAGAGTGGACAGGACTGAAGCTGGGCGATACGCTGAGAATGGCAGAGAACAGAGAGGAATGGAGGGAGCTGGTTGTCAAGTCATCAGTGGTGCCCCAACGGTGGGCAAGACTACGGAATATAGATAGATATCTAGTCGCTTTTATTGAGCATATGATTTTTTTTTCATTTCTTTTAGATCTATGCATATCTAACCAGAGTGGAGCTTGTAACTTGATATTTTTACAAAATTAATTCTTGTCTCAACCTGCCCCAAATGACTATCTCAACCTGCCCCAGATTTTAATTTTTGATTGTGCCAAAAATGTTCAGTTTCTGGTCTGATTTTTGCTTTTAACTTTAAAAACAATAATTCAGTATTTTGTTTAAACTGTGGTCAAAGAGTGGACTTTAACTGTGTGTTTTGTGATTCGAACTAGAGTGCTGCTTCTCAAGCTGCCCATCTTTGTCTCAACCTGCCCTGCTCTGTGTCTCAAACTGCCCTGGGGTGTATCAACCTGCCCCGGTTTGATCAGCTTTTTTAATCAGTTATTGTGGCAAAATGATCGCATATTTTTGTTCATTTGTTAGTTTTATATGTGCAAAAATGGTTTAATTTCCATTATTAGTTTATTTCACGTCTTTATCTTGAATACGGCCTGCTTGAGAATAAAAAGAGACTTTTGTGTCTCACCCTGCCGGCCCCCGGTCTCCCCTACCTAGATAGAGGCAGTTATTCGGGTTTTTGTCACCGACTGTACTGAGGTAACTTTATTTTCTATCTAAGAAACAAAACCTAATTTACAATTTCTCAGACATCACACAAAAACCAACAACAACCTGTCTACGACAACTGCCATTACGTCCCCATGGGAGGTAATCGGAAAACAAAATCGCTCCAAATCGCCAAGGGAGGTAACTGTAACATGTTGCTAATGAGGGAGGGGAGGAAATTGAAGAATTGGAAACTGTGGAGAGTTATCTTTTCCTCGGCACGCCTATTCTTGTTTTGGCTGTTTTCGCTTTTGAAGGGGAGGGGGGGGTGCGGGGAGAGAAAGAGGAGGGAAATTTTTTTTTTTTTAATGTAAAAAATCAAGAAAACACGCGAACAAGAAACAAGCACGCGTTCTCGTCTTTTTTTAAGGTTAACATGTCTTGCAAAATAATAATAATAATTTTTTTTTTTAATGATATCAATGCAGACGTGGCCTAGGTTAGTAGCAACGCAGTGCAAGAAGGCAAAATTACAAAACTTTCAAGAATTTTCCCAAAAGTTTCAACTTTTTAAAATATAAATTCCTTCTTCTTTTTTTTTTTAAAACAGAAAAGCATGTTTTCAGCGATCACCTTTATGAGAGATCACTTGTCATTAAAGACTACCATTAGGTGGCTGTAGCAGCTCACATGGTGGTCTTTAACCCCCTTAACTGCCGGTGCAAGTCGAACGCTGCCTCATCTGCAAGAGAAATAAATCCTCGTGAGATCCCGCAACAGCGGGGGCTCATGAGGATTTATGTCTCTTGTTAGTTCTAAGTTCTTTATTTTGCCTAATATTTTCTCTCATTCACATTTGTGTTCTTCAGTCAGTGTGTCAGCGTGACCATGCCCAAAACAGCAATACCTGTGTTGAGCAACAAACTTTTCTTTCTTTTTTCTCAGGGAAATATGAAGTTGTCTTCAAAAACAGCTTCTCTTTCAAAGGACGTTTTGAATGGCAGAAAGTGTCACCGGTCATCTAAATTGACATGTCATCTGTCATAATGCTGGATGCTGGTCGCCGAAAACAGGTTCTGCTGTCGGTGGCGAGGAAAAGCCCCGCCACACGGGCCGGTTGTGCCCCGATTTTGAAGCCGATTTCGATCCGTTTGCGATCGGATGACGTCAATTATCCGATCCGGTCCCAATCGGCTGGGAATCGGGTGACTAGAACCTGCTCTATATTTCCGACCGAATCCGTCCCGATCGTAAGCTTCAACCAATCAGAGCGCGTCTCGCAAAGCATGTCGTTTCAACACGGTTTGCAAATGGCCGAACACGCCTGTTGTGATCAGCCTACCACCGCCGTTGCCGCTGATGTTTCGCACGCCTCTTCCCGAATATGATACAAAACTGCTGATAATGCAAGCACATCATCATCACTGTCAAAACTAGCAGTCATTTTGCAGAACAGGTACGACTGACTTTGATCTTCGGTTCAAACCGGTCGGCGGCTAAACTTGACAAGTCGAGAAATGTCAGTGTGGCACTGCACACGTTTTTTAATCCGGCCCGATCACCTACCGATTCGAAAACTGATCGGGAATCGGCCTCAAAACCGGGCTCGTGTAGCGGGGCCTTTACTGTTGAATTCACTCCGTGAGACTTGCAAGGGAAGTAACCGATGCTGTAAGAAGTGGAAACAAGGGAGGTAAGTGACTCGTCGCGCCACATGTTAACCCCGTGTAAAGGTTGAGAGCTTGAAATTCCTCTAGCTAATTAACCCTGTCACCGCCCTGCATTCCTTCGCCCGCTGCACACTCTGCCAAAAAGGCTCACGGGGTACTGACGCGTTAACCCTATTACCATCAGGCGGAACACTAAGGTGACTGACCACCGCGCACTACTGCAAGAGGCAGAGATCCTCATAAGTCCCCGCAAGTGCGGGGGCTTATGAGGATCTATGCCTCTTGCTGGCCCCACTTCGATGTCCATGCATGTTCCTCAAGCATTCAGGAAACTGTGGTTTCAGCTACAAAACGCATCCTACTGGCAATGAAGATGTTGAAGCTATCTGCTATGTTGATTGCTAAAATCTGCCGACACAACTGGTTCACAAAGCCGCACACCAGCTAAGACTTTTCTGCGCTTTCAGTGGGGGGACAGTCCAGGTGAGTAGGCACACATAACAGGTTCACGGGTACAAAACCTGTCAGGGTACGCGCCAGTGTGTACACCGATTCTCCTAGGGCTGAGAAAGAAAAATGCAGCAAAGTCTGTTACTTCATGACATTTAATGAAATTTCTCTTCTCCAGTATTTTTGTCAAACGAAATAAGATCATTTACAAATGAGATACTGCAAACTATCAACCCTTTGACTGTTAAGAAACAAGTGAACACGATCCAACTGCAAGAGACATAGGTCCTCATGAGCCCCCGCGCCAATGCCGGGGCTCATGAGGATCTATGCTTGCTTGGACGGTGTCGGTTTTTGGTCATTGAATGAACAAAGATTTCAGAAACAGAAATGTACGTACAGTGGCAGGGAAGGGGTTAACCCTTTATTGCTAGGAGCAGGTCGCTCTAACGCTGTAAGGTCTCTGTGCCTTCATGACTGCCAAGGAAGCATCGTAGAAAGTGTCCAATGAAGACTGATCGATTTACTGGCGAATCAGAGAGAACAAAAAAGTGAACGCAGCTGCGTTTCTCCCTTGTTAGTTTCCGTCCTCATCCGGGTGACAGTGACCAACTTCATATTTTGAACCTCCCGGCTGTCGGTAGCAGTTGGGTTTTTTTTTTTTTGTTCCCCCCCCCCCCTCCCACCTGCAGGAATCACCTCGACAAAAGCGCTGTCGACAGCCAAAGGGTTAAAGAAACTGTTTTGTTAGCGGTACTGCGTGTCGTTGGTCTGGGTTATGTTTTGTTGTTGCTGTTTTGTTTTGGGGTTTCTTTTTTATTTGTCTGGTTTATTTGTTTGGTCTTTTAATTAATTTATTTCTTTGGTTTCTTTCGTTTGTTTGTTTGTTTGGTTGTTTGTTTGTTTGTCAGATCAGAAAATGAGTGCTGCATGCTTACTTCCAGTTACAGGCTGATTGCCTCGCCCTTTGGCTGGTACACACACACGCACGCACGCACGCACGCACACACACACACACACACACACACACATAAACACACATGCACACGCATACACTTGCACACACACACACACACACACACACACACACACACACACGTACCTCAAATTAAGTATGCTCGCACGCAACATATCATTAACATATACTGACGAGCAAAAGAAATGCGACATTTTTTAGTGTGTCCGATGGCTCCAAAATTGTCGCATTTCTTTTGCCCATCAGTATGCATGCACACAACGTACCGTGCCTCCGCCCTCAAATATTTCGCTCACCTCGTTCTATCCCAATCCTCATACCCACCTCACACCCATTCACAACTGACAACACCGAGCGGCATGAGGCACGCGAAATGTACACAGACATCAAACACAAACCTGAAGTGGGCTTTAACTAATCTTTTATTTACACAATGTCGTCATACCCTGAATTGTCCTTGTTAGCGACGAGACAAAAATGTGATCAATTTGATCGTGATTCGCGTATTGCTGTGGTATTGGAACACGGGAATCATTCAGACTCGGGTTTCCATAGCTACTGGCCAATTAGAAGAAGATCTCGATGGTGGACATTTCGTCATCAACACGGTCTTTCTTCTTCTTCTTCTTTTTTTTTTAAACCTGATCATTCCGCGTTTTCTGTGATTTCATGTATCCCCATTGAGCACGCATCGACTTGTAGTGTACACAGTACCGTTGGCTGCATACACAGGGGGCTAACGAAAGCTTCTGCACAATGTCAGATCAGCCTCTAGGTGTCACAATTCTCAGTGCCCACCATGGAGATCTCAACAAAATGGTAAATGGTTATGGAACTCGGGTCTCGGTGCGTCCCGACATTCAACATGACATTGCCACAGACACATCCTCCACTACACAGATAAGTGAATCATCACAGACTATAATTACAAGAGTCAAATGCGCGTTCATAGTCAAATACGAAATGCCTATATCCCACGTTACGCCCGTTGCCCTCTTCACAAATGAAAGTGAGTATACAGTTAGTTTACTTGTCGGTCACAGCGACGAGCGTAGACACGGGCATTGCCACACGGCATCTTTATTTCTATATGCGTGCTGGTCTGCGACAAAATCACATACAAGCAAGCATAATTTTTCACGGACTATTGTTTCTTAACTCATTCAATGGGCCCTCCATCAACAGCTGCTAAAGTGTCGTATAGCGTTGCCGGAGGCAACGCTATATGACACTTTCGCAGCTGTTGATGCGGATCGCCTTCTATGAGTTTAATATTGTTTTACACTATTATGTCTCACAAAGCAAAAGTGAGAAATGCGCTGATAGGCACGGTCCACAACCCAAGGGAAATCACTCAGTCGAAAAAATGTCAAGTCCCCTGACCCCCTCTAAGAATCGGTCAGGGGAGCTAACTGTTTGTTTGTCCATCGCTGAATGATTTCCCTTGGACTGTGCACCCAAATGATTTACAGAAAGATACTATGTTTTGTCCCATTCTACTCAGACACTGAAACAATGCAACCTTCCGGCTCTCTGTATACATAAATCTCGCTGAAATGGTTCTCAAACGAATGATACGGTCTAATCCCACCACTGCCGAAACACAAGAGGCAACACCCAAAAGCAAGAGGAATAGATCCTCATGAGCCGCCGCAGATGCGGGGGCTCATGAGGATCAATGCCTCTTGGCAACCTCAATTATTTCCAAGTGCATCATCGGGGGAAAATTTTGTACCGGTGCCCCTTTCAGAACACCACGCTGTTTGCAGCACTAATATTATCTGGGCGATGAATCTGTCACATGTCAAAGACACAGTCTGTAGTCCGTGACAGAGAAAGGGGTTGAACATAACTTGACACACGTCGCTCATTAATTAATCGCTAAAAAAAAAGCTTATACCTCGCGCCTTTAAATCATTCTACCCCAAGACCGAAATCCCCCAATTTTTGCCGTTGTCCTCTGAAGACTGCACTGCAGTGCAGGGCACAGATCAACCATGATAGTTCAAGGGTGATGCCAGAATAGCTTGGCGCCCATAGGCGCCAAGCTATTTGGCATCACCCTTGAACTATCATGATCGATCCTTATCTTGTTGGGGTGTGTCTGGGGTAGAATGAGTTAACACATTCTACCCCAGGACCGAAATCCCCAAATTTTGAAGTTGCTCTCTGAAGGACAGTATTACAATTCTAGAGACAGATCGAGCATGATAGTTCAAGGGTGGTGCAAGAATAGCTTGGCGCCTATAGGCGCCAAGCTATTTTGGCACCAGCTTGAACTATCGTGCTCGATCCATGTCTTGTTGTGGTGTGTCCGGGCTGAATGAGTTAAAACCCCCACTGTCGTTCCTTAATGGCCTTGGTCTCATAGGGACTAACCTATTGAAGAAAACATGGAAACTGCTGTTTAAAGTCACACTGTCACTGCCCTATTTACGTCTTAAACAGTGCAAGAGTTTATACAGTGACCGAAAAATAAAGTATATATTTACAATTACTGTCGTCTCCTGTGAAGGCAAAAGACAATAAATCATTTTTTGAGTGTGAAACGAAAAGATTTTTTATTGTATCGCAGTGAAAGTCCTGCTTTTCATAAATGACTTACCGTGTTTTGTCTTCACGGGGCAGTATATGCCTGAATTACATTGAAATATCTAAGTTGAAAGAATGTGTCAGGTTTGGCTTCCATCACACAGAAGCAAAACGTCTGACCGGAACCCAAGAAAAGTAACAAGGTACAACACATAACTGCAGATGGACAAAGAAATAACGCCCAAAATACGTCATATTAAAAGAAAGTATGACTTCATTTATAACTGAAAACTGCATGTTTGTTTGGTTTCCTATTCAGAAAGGCAAACTGACTACATCACATTGATTCGTAAATGGTTTACCATACCAGATCTGTACAAAAAAGGTATACGTATGTTTTAACTGGCTTTATGACAATGTGACAACTGTCACATTGTCATAAAGCCAACTACGACATACACTCGACATACACCCTGCTGTTTTGCAGCAAAATCCAGCATGTCCATTTTTGAGAAAAGCGATAATTTCATTGTGTTACTATACAAATCTCGCTTTTCTTAAAAACGGACCTCCTGGCTTTTTGACATAAAACTGCAGCACTGGATGCTTCACGAGCTTTGTGACACAGATGTGGTCATTGTTCGGGGAGGGTCCAACAGCTTTGCTACAAGTGTTACTATGTCACAAAGTTTGTTACAACCAACCTACATGGTTCCCCTGAGACAATTCTACACAAGGTGACGATGGTGGATCTGGTGACAGATCACACATCGCGCCATGAAACCCCCACTGTCATTCCCTGTAGGCGTTCAACAGTAGATCGTTTGAGAGCGGAGATGCCTCGCGCCCTCAGGGCGCGAGGCATCTCCGCTCTCAAACGATCTACTGTTGAACGCCTGTCAACCTGCACTCGTCGAAGAAAGCATAAGATTAAGAAGCATTATCTTTTTTAAACTTTGCGTCTGCTCTTTCCCGCGACGAAGAACAACATGAAAAGAACCCATGCACATGGCATACCGGACAGGCAGTCAACAGTACCCTGATCAGACACAAGGCAGTATGCCCATTGTTGAAAAGCGTGATTTTTCAATGCAAAGCATTGAAAATCTCGCTTTTGACAAGAATGGTCATCCTGACGTTTGCTAAATTGGGGCAGAACATTGAAACTAATCGCGGACATGGCATGACGTCTCTACGTGGTAAAATTTCTATATTTTTTACGTTATACATACGTTAAAAAACGTAACAAAAAGATAATGATAATATAAAAACAACTCGTGGGCAAATCAAGGGCAGTGGGCATAATCGCCATATCGTTTTTCTTTTTATGAGTGAACCGTAACCGTATTCCTCGAAAGTTGCACGATACGTTTGAATTACTGAATTATGCTCCTATCAAAGTGACCTAAATATCGTCAAACAAAAAAACGATAAGAAATAGTTTAAAATAATAAATAGTACATCTACTGAGTATCCGTGCGTAGCGTTGGCAAGGTCACTGTACACCACTGACAGCACAGTACGTACATTGTATACAGTGCCAGCCAGTGATAACACGCGTTAAACATGTATACAACATTCTGTACAACAACACACGTGTACATAAATATGCAACCATTGTATGTACACAAATTTGTGATTTATTTTGCAAAAATGATTTGAACACCGATACAAAATAATTACAGGGCCACGCACTGTGCAAATCTCACTCACCGTGGTTAGAGTGCTTCGTTTTCTTTCAATTAACCCTTTTCATCCTGATACATCCTGATTGCTTTAAATAAAATCGACTGGTAGTTCAAGGGTGGTGCCAGAATGGCCTGGCGCCTTTGGCGCCAAGCTATTCTGGCACCACCCTTGCAATAAAACAGTTGATCTATCTCCTAATTTGTAATGTAGCCTTCAAGGGACAATAAGTAAAGTTTACAAAATCAGCCTCAGGATGTAATGGGTTAAGAGGTCTGTGTACTAATAGATAAGTGTGCGCTTGTCTGTGATTTTGGATTTTACGGCTTTTGTAAGGTCCAAAATCACAGACCAACACACCACCAGCTGATCAATACACAGTGAATTGTTGAAATTCTATTGTGAAGTCCTGTGCTTTGAAAATAAATATGAGTCACAGATAAATTATAAGTCTTGCAGGAGCACTGTTTATGTCCAAGAAAGGTACTTTAGTACTAGTTTCGTACATGAACTAAGCGTTTTTGTTTGTTACTACTAGCATTTAGAAACCGAGGGCCATGCAGTCAGAGACTATCGTGCAACTGTTATGACACACACACACACAAAAAGATGGAGGATACAAATGGTCTGTGCTGTCTACACTCATTTGTAGTGAATGACTTACAAAAAGACGAACTGCTCAATGACATCAGAATATCCTCTGTGTAACTGGGAAATTTCGTACTTGACACACACAAGTGTGTGTCAGAAACGAGGGTTTTCAGTAATACAATCGATGTGTACACTAATGAGCAAAAGAAATGCGACATTTCTTTTATTCGTCAGAAACACGTTAGTGTTTCCGGTTAATCCAAAAATGTCACATTTCTTTTGCTCGTCAGTATATCTCTACTAAGCTTCTCCTTGGTCTGAAATTGAAGGTAAACTTTCTGTTCATCTTCTTCTGCATGGAAAAACGAACAACCTAACAGCGAACTTCCGTAGGTGTAGCGCAGCAGGAGATACCCCTCTTCAGAGGAGATTTTCCATCTGAAGAGCCGTGTATAGCATAAAATCAGTCTTGTTACTTCAACAGCTGAACAGGCCTTTCAAAGACTAACTCTAACGGAGTCAGTTAATCGACTAAGTTGGCAGTAATCATTTCGTTCAAAACAAGATCTTCGTGAGCTCGGTCGTGTCATCCTGGAAAAGCGGGACAACTTTGTCGTGAGGACGGTGTTGTCGCCCTTTGTTTTCATAATTTATACCTTTTTTGATGAGCAGCTTATCTGAACTTACAGTATGTGTAAATGTGGATGAGTACTGACCCATGATTTTGATATTCGACGCAGAGCCAAGATGATCAAATCACAGACCAGTTTAACTCATTTGAGACGTGCCGCCTCCGGATAAGCGGTCATACCGCGTATCCGGAGGCGGCACATTTCAAGTGAGTTTACAGATTTCGGTTTTTTTTTATTATTTTTTTTTTAATGGTCAAAAGTGCCCAGATGTTAGTATTTGTGCACTTGTCTAAACACCATAGGCAAATTATATACAATCTGTAAAATGCACAGTGCGAAAATTATCGTGGAGATGCCTGTCAACGCAGGGCAGAAGAAAACAAGAATGTGTGCCCATGTTTGTCCACCTAAAATGCAAGGTATAATCACGTACAGGCATCAAGTACAACCGCCAAATCATACAAACCGATCACCATATTATCGAAGGAAAAAAGTCAGTGTTCTCAGATCAAACTGTTTCTTAACCCCTTTTGTGCGCAGCCACCGGTATTGTTTACAGTACCGGTGGCTGCGTGCACAAGGGGGTTAACTGATTGTTCCTTTCTTTTAGTGCCCACCGCTTCCTTGTTCCGTTTGGGCACGAAGTCATTCCTCTTCTGAAGCATATCACAAAATCTACTGGCCAGCTGCAAAATAATATGCAAAACTGCATATAACGTTCCATCATTTTTTTGTGATACTGTCAAAATGCATGCTTTGTGATCATTATATAATATTGTCCTCAGCGTTCCAAATGTTTTCATGAGAAAATCAAACACTAACGAAAGGTCACAGAATTATTGGAGACCTCGACGTTCTGCTTTTTTTTTCTGGAGACAAAAGAAAACTAAACAACATAACCAATTCAGCCCTGACGCACTACAGCAGGAGATGGGTCGACCATGATAATTCAAGAGTAGTGCCAGATTAGCATGGCGCCTGTCGGCGCCAAGCTAATCTGGCATTGCCCTTGAATTATCATGGTCGAGCCATCTCCTGCAACTGGTCGACCATGATAATTCAAGAGTAGTGCCATATTTATTAGACGAACTTCGGGCTTGTGATTTGCAGGTATACTGACGATTTCCATCAAAAGAGTGTGACGACCAAATTGATACACGGATACAGTGTTGATTGAAGGATTTGAGGTCCACGTTTTGAAGAACACTTGTGAGTCACGATCAGTAGAACACGCTATGGACGTGTCACCAAATAGCTGTTTCACTTCCAGTGCCAGCTGCGGAAGATGGATCGACCATGACAAGTTCAAGAGTAGTGCCTGGTTTGTTTGGCGCATACAGCGCCAAGCAAAACAGGCACTAAACTTGAACATGTCGTGGTCGATCTGTCTACGGCGACGTGTCTGTTGTTATCGGACGACGATCCTAACATCTGACGATTGACTCTGGAAGTGAACTAGATGAAATGCTGATACAACAGGCAGCGTCACTGAGTTTACACTGAAACGGGTTGAGTGAGTGTTAAGTGTTTGGAGACCAAGGCCGACGAGCCTCATCGTGCGTTGAATACTGAGCCACTTGAGGTCCAAGTCAGCATTCAGATTGTCGAAAAGTCTGTGGGTGACCCTTGAAGGCCGTAAGGACACTCACTCTTCCATCTTATTATCCAACAAAACAACAACAACAAACTGAACTAGTAAGTCGCCAAGATTCACCACAACGTGCCCAACATAGCAGACGTTTCAGGCGAATACAGTTGTGTCCAGAAGTCTGCAATTTGAGTCGCCAATGGACCTCTGAAAACTTTCATCTTTCTCAAGTGCGAGAATGATATCACCAAGTAAGACCTCCTCCAGTCTTTCGGCCAATCCCGTCCCATTTGCATGAGGCACAGATTTGCATGAACCCTTGCAGCTGCAGGGACTCATAAAAATATATGCTTTATGCTGGCAAACAAGGACTGGCCACAACTACATCCCCAGACTGAGACACTCAATCAGGGTCAGCTCTGCCGGCTGTCCTTCGTCTTTCAGTGACTTGACAGTCAGGGAGTCGGCCCACTGAGTCAGCTGTGTCTACTTACTATAATCGCTATCGCCGATCTGTGAGTTTCTCTTGGTCCTGGCATGGGCCCGTTACATTCGATGGCGTTGCGATAGATATTAAAATCATCTCAACGCAAATGCCCGAAATTCACCCGTCAGTTGCTATCACTGAGCACAAACTGTCTTCGAAGCAATGTCACGCGATCTGCAAGCAGCTCTCCATCAGCGGTAGGTGATCCATGCTACTTCAGGTATCAAGATAACCACAGACCATCAGCGTTTCTTCTGCATCGAAAGTTTCATTAGTTGTTTCTGTGAGTGCCAGTTTGACACCGGTTCATATCACAGGAACAGAGAACACGAGTCAATACCCGGCAGTGCGCTGTTATTCATTTTTAGACAAGAAGTGCCGCCCAGCACAATGAAGTCTGGTCTCTCCTCCTTAGATGACAAGCTCGTCTGGGCGCCGAATGCTCAGGACTTGCCAGTCAACGAAATCTAACAACAGCGCAAATGATGTCCTCGCAAGTAATGATCTTGCATGTGGACCTTGAAAGCACCGAGAGCACACTTCAGTGATCTCTCGCAGCTCCAAGAGCGTGTATACCTCATGCCCACAGGCGAAGAATAACCCTGTCCGGGTGATGTGCGAAACGTTGTGTACAACGAGTGCGAGAACATTCCCCAGTAGCAAAAACGTCTTCGGGTCCATGACGGCCGCAGTGGGCTCGCGCACGGACGTGCGCGGGCCCACTGCGGCCGTCGTGGACATGAGAACCTTTGCTTACTGGTTTCTGACTCGAAATCAAGCAGGGTACCTATTTGCTTCCTAGTCAAAACGTTCTTACAAACATGTTCCAGCCGGGCTGGGGAAGATGATATTCCTGTATTGTGTACAATGTGACTGTCCAAACTTGCACACACACGCTACTTGCACGTCTGTACGTCTATCGTGCGCTCACACGTCTTGCAACGCACGTAGCAGCACCAGTAGAACTTGCAGTTACACCGTTCCACCAGCTTCCGTTTGAACGTGTTGTAGCCACGCCCACAGCACATCAGCGTGCACCCGTCCATGCCTTGCGAGTTGCGGTTGCACTCCCGACCCACCGTCCCCAGCGAGCCCGTGTCTGAGTTGGCCTCGCAATAGTCCGGGGACTGGTCCAGGTAGATGAGGTCCTCTTTCGTGGGCTTGTTGAACCGCTTGTTCTTGCGCTTGAGCTGCGTGCCGCGCTTGTTGAACTTGGTCTCCGTGGCGCCGTCATAGCGGTCTTTCAGGCGGTCGCCCACCTCACGGAACGTGGCCAGCTGTTGCCAGCAGGTCTTCATGCTGCACGAGCCGGACACCCCGTGGCACTTGCACGCCACCTTGGCGTAGTTGTACACCGCCTGAAACACGCGGAGGGAAACAATTAGGGAAAAAAATAACCACACAAATAAATCTTGATTATTACCAGGAGTCACTTTGGAGTTACTTATTTATGACGGTTTAACCCCCTTCATTGCGGAGAAAAAATGAGCACCACCTAACTGCAAAAGGCATAGATCCTCATGAGCCCCCGCAGTTGCGGGGGCTCATGAGGATCTATGCCTCTTGCTGAGACCTCTTTGTCTCCATGTTCTTTGACGTTGAATTCATAGTGCATTGCGTCCACTGGCAGTGGAGGGGTTAACGCAGAAGAGGTGACCAAAGACTGTATCACGAGGGGGGGGGGGGGGGGGAAGGGTGGTGCCACTTTGGACATGACAGCATCAAAGAAATAAACAATCAACCAATGAAACGTATGAGATTATGAGCATTGGACAGTGTCATGACATGTTCTGGAATCTAATGGTCTGCAGTGAAAATCGCAAGGCAAAGATTACTGCTGTTCAGAGTAAGAAAAAAAAAACAAGATGTGATGAACCATAACCCACAAAGTCCCTTCTATATCAGAGCTGTCCTCACGGCTGTCAATGGTCTCTACCTTTTGTCTTTGACCTGATTCTGATTTTGAATTATCTCCTATTGAAAAAGTCTCGCAGATATGCCAATGCGTCAGTGAGTTCTATAAGGGGCGCAGGACATACGCGTCATTGATTTGTCAAACGTCATATGTAATGACGTAAGTTTTAGGTTTTACGTAATTTTATATTTTAGGTGATATGAGTTTTACTTTCGCTTCATAGGCTTGAGAAAATGATGACAAAACTAGAATTTCACAGTACAATTTCAGTCTTGCTATAATTTGTGTGAAAGCATGTTGACTTTACCTAGCTACATGATATACTAAGTACACGGGTCATCTTCATGCTCTTCTGAAAGCGCGTCGATGTGTGTGCGTGTTAGTGCGTGCATGCGCGCGCGCTCCAAACATCTCCAAGAGGCATAGATCCTCATGCGCCTGTAAAGCGCATGAGGATCTATTCCTCCTGGAGATGCGTGCATGTTTGTGAGAGAGAAGGAGCCGCGCGCGAGAGAAAGAATGACGTCATATTTAGAGTATTATGTCAGTGTCTGCGTGGTGACGGAGTTGCCTCTTTTACGTCACCACCACTATCTGACTTTTCTAGAAATCAAGGTTTTTTAATGTTTTAATTCTTTTCTGAAAAGAATTAATTTTTACTAAAGAAGTTGAAAGGATACAAAGCTGACTAACGAACTCATCCAATGTCTTTATCCAAACTAGCTATATGTAAAAGTTCAAGTAAGTGTGACAAAAATTACAGACTAATCTGGGTCAACCGACTTCCTATAAATGGTTGCTTGTTATGTCTTCAGTGAGACATTCAATTACAATATGCTCGGAGGCTCTCTTAGCCACCCACTTAAGAAAGTATTTCGCCAAGTTCCAAGCTTGTATTTACAGAAATATCGGAGTTTCTCTTGTTTACATACATACGCACACACATACATACATACGCACATACGGCGCTTCGCGCCAAATGTACCTTCAGCAGCGAGGTTAGCGTAACTAGACATGACGTAATTTTTATCTTGTTACTTCAATTGCCCGCCTTTGACATCATGGACATGCTATTAAATTCGCCCCACCGTGAACCGTCCTAAAAAATAAAATAAAAAGTCACTGCTATAAATAAAAGGGACTTAAAAAACAAGAATGAGAGTAGAAGGTGAAACTGCTGAAGTAGCTTTAAACCCAAACGACACCTCAGTGTGTGTTAACTCATTCAGTTCCGACACACCACAGTAAGCTATCGCTCGACCATGATAGTTCAAGGGTGGTGCCAGAATAGCTTGGCGCCCAAAGGCGCCAAGCTATTCTGGCACCACCCTTGAACTATCATGGTCGATCTGTCGCCTAAATTGTAATGCAGTCCTCACAGGACAACTCCACAAAATGGGGTATTTCGTACCTGGGACACAATGTGTTAAGCGAGTCTCGATCAGCAAGAGGAACAGATTATGATGAGTCCCTGTAGATTCAGAGACTCGTGATGGTCTAGGCCTCTCGCCGGTGAAATAAAAATGTTAACCTTTTGGGCGTCGGTAGCGGTTTTAGTCGCGATGATTCCGGTAGGAATCATCGCGACTAAAACCGCTACCGACACCCACAGGGATAAACAGACTGGTCGTGTGCAAACTAATTGCTCCTTCACCTATGACGAGGAAACACATAAGAAAATACGAAAGACAAGCAGCAGTAGCATTAGACCAGGGGACAGGGGTCGAGGCACGGTTTCTGACATTAAAAGCGCAGTTTCAGGCCGCAGAGGCACATTTTTGACAGTAATATCTCTGCAAAGGGACAGAAATACTCTTTCCAAGCGGCAAAATAAACCACCTCTTTCAATATTCAAAGGTAGCGGAATTCGTGCAAAAAAAAAAAGAATGTGCACTGTATAGACAGTTACGGTGAGCTAAATTTGGATAGAGACAAACCCTGGGAGGTATTGATCGATAGAAAGAGGTTACAACCCGACACAAACAGTAATAACTTTCCCACAGTCAACTTAAATCTCGCTCCCTCCCCTTCCTCTCGCCCCATGCACCTCCCCCCCCCCCCCACACACACACACACCTATCCCCTACACTCCGCTTCACCCCAACCAGCACAAACACTTACTGTCGATTGTGCCTCAAAGTTCTCTGATCTTGAAACACAACTAGCTGGCTATCAGACTTAGCCCTCAATGTCGGCAGCACTTTTTGTCCAGGTGATTCCTGCCGGAATCACCTCGACAAAAAACGCTACCGACAGCCACAGGGTTAAAGGAAACATGCGGGTGTTCCGGCAAGTCATAAAATGCATTTAAGAAGGGGGGAAAAAAAGTGGACGTTCAACAATGAACAATGGGCTGGACGACTCTTTTTTATATATACAATTACATAAACCTCCGAATATAACACACGTTTTGTCATTATATCCGATGTTTCTTACGAGCGAAGTAATTCACGTGCTTAGAATGACGTCGTGACCTCTCAGAATTGTTGTTATTAATTTAAATATATCCGATTTTATAATAAAACACTTTGCTGTGTAGTACTCTGTGTGTGTTTGCGTTTATTAGGCCTACTTACTATTTTTATATATATATATATATATATATATATATATATATATATATATATATATATATATATATATATATATATATATATATATATATATATATATATATATATATATATATTATAAAGTAATCCGGAAAGGGGGTGGGGTGATTGGTAGGGCACAGGATAATTTCGACACACTGTACAACAGACGGATTACGAACAAATTGGCTGACATTCTTGATGACAAAACACATCCACTTAGATATGAATTTGACAGCAGACGTAAGGAAAGAAGTGGCAGACTCCGAGTACCCAAAAGTCGTACATCACGTTATGCCAACTCTTTTGTCCCTCAGGCTGTTACCCTTTTCAACAGTAATATCAGTAGATAGTGTCGGTCAACATTCTTCCGTCCTTAGTACTAGCCCTCTCAGTATTATTACTAGTATTATTATTATTGTTATTCAAAGGTAACAATATGTCTGTTACAGTTCATTTCTTTAATTGAGTGTTATGGGTTATGAGTGATTGATGATGCCATGTGTTGTATGGGCAGACAGTGAATTTCCCCGTGAGGGATTAATAAAGTATTATTGTATTGTATTGTATTGTATTGTATTGATGTTGCCAGCCTTCAGCGTGACGACAAGAAAGCTGCCCTTCAGGCCGATTTACAGCGCATGCTCAAAGACACAGTTGATCCAGCAGACTCCTCCCCTGAAACACTCTGGGAACAACTGAAAACTGCTATTGTAAAATCTTATGTGGAAGTCTTGGGCTTTGCTAGAAAGAGGAACAAAGATTGGTTTGACGAAAACGACATAGAGATCCAGGAACTTCTAGCAAAAAAAAGAGCCGCCCGCCAGGCCCACCTAGCCCAGCCTTCCTGCCCTGTGAAGAAGTCTGCCTTCCGCCTCATCTGCAGCAGTCTCCAGCTCAAGCTTAGAGAACTCCAGAACGAGTGGTGGTCCAGACTCGCACAGAGGACCCAGCTCTGCGCTGACAACGGTGACTACAGGGGCTTCTACGAAGCACTGAAAGCAGTGTATGGCCCTAGGCACCTGGTACAAAGTCCCCTGCGAAGCGCTGATGGACAGGCACTCCTCACAGATAATACCTCCATCTTGAACCGCTGCTCGGAATACTTTCAGGACCTCTTCGGCGCTGAGCGCACTGTTCAAGAAACAGTCAACCTCCAAATCCCACACCTTTCACTAAAGGTTGAATTGGACGAACCGCCCACCGCCGAAGAGACCCTCACACCCATCCACCAGCTCAAGAGTGGCAAAGCAGCAGGCATTGACGGAATCCCGCCAGAGATATGGAAACATGGAGGCCCAGCACTGCACAACAAGCTCCACGACCTCTTTCTCTGCTGCTGGGAAAAAGGAACACTACCAAAGGATCTCCGTGATGCAGTCATCATCATCCTGTACAAGACCAAAGGAGAGAAGTCTGCCTGCTCTAATTATCGTGGAATTACCTTGTTGTCCATTGCCGGGAAATTTCTCGCAAGGTTGCTCCTGAATCGGCTGGTACCTGCCATAGCTGAAGACCACCTCCTAGAGGGCCAGTGTGGCTTCAGAGCCAACAGGTGTACCACCGACATGGTCTTTGTGCTGAGACAGCTTCACGAGAAGTGCCGCGAGCAGAACAAAGGGCTGTACGTAACGTTTGTCGACCTAACAAAAGCGTTTGACACTGTGAGCAGGCAAGGTATGTGGCAGATCCTGGAGCGACTAGGCTGTCCCCCAAAGTTCCTCAACATGATCGTCCAGCTCCACGAGGACCAGCAAGGCCAGGTCAGACTAAACAGTGACCTCTCAGAACCATTCCCCATTCGCAACGGCGTGAAGCAAGGCTGCGTGCTGGCACCGACCCTCTTCACCATCTTCTTCAGCATGATGTTGAAGCAGGCCACAGTGGACCTCGACGATGACGATGCAGTGTACATCAGGTATCGTCTCGATGGCAGCCTGTTCAACCTCAGACGACTGCAGGCCCACACGAAAACCCTAGACCAACTGATTCGTGAGCTGCTCTTTGCTGATGACGCTGCCCTCGTTGCACACACAAAGAGAGCCTTGCAGCGCATTACGTCCTGCTTCGCAGATGCCGCCCAGCTCTTTGGACTTGAGGTCAGTCTGAAAAAGACAGAGGTCCTTCATCAGCCAGCACCCAAGGAAGAGCATCGCCCTCCCCACATCACCATCGGCGAGTCTGAACTGAAGTCTGTACACCAGTTTACCTACCTCGGCTGCATCATCACGTCAGACGCCAAGAGACAAGGAGCTGGACAACAGGCTGGCAAAAGCGAACAGTGCTTTCGGGCGACTATTCAAGCGGGTGTGGCACAATCAACAGCTGAAAAAAGGCACCAAGATCAGCGTGTACAGAGCTGTCGTCCTCACCACCCTGCTGTACGGTTCCGATTGATTGATTGTACATTGCTTAACGTCCCGACAGCAACAAGGCTTTCTCAGGACGTGCCTGCACTGCTTGTGAAAAAAAATAAACAGAACATTGAATGTATGTCGCCAGCCGGTCAAATACATTAAATAAACCTAACGCATGGGGCCTAAATAAAGCTAAGACCATTTAGCAACACACATCCAATATCAAGAGTTACAGGCAGTGCAGACAGTAGGGAGATTTTTAAAAAGGCAAATACAGGTGAATGGACCTCGGGTAGACAGAAACACATGCCCCAGAATAGAGAGAAAAACCCACCCTGTGGGGCTGACCAGGGTGACCCTGGGAACTAAAAAATACCTAACCCCACCCAAGTCCCCCAGGGCAGACCCGGGTGGGGTCTGTACGGTTCCGAGTCCTGGGCCCTCTACCGCAGCCAACTACGACTCCTCGAACGCTTTCACCAGCGCTGCCTGCGTACCATCCTTAGCATTCACTGGAGTGACTATGTCACCAACGTCGAGGTCCTTGAACAGGCGGAAACTTTGAGCATCGAGGCTTTGCTGCTGCGGACACAGCTTCGCTGGGCGGGGCACGTCTCCAGGATGGAGGATCATCGCCTACCCAAGATCACTCTGTTCGGCGAGCTCGCCACTGGACACCGAGACAGAGGGGCACCAAAGAAGAGATACAAAGACGGTCTCAAGAAGTCACTTAGTGCCTGCCAAATCGACCACCGCCAGCGGTCTTCGCTTGCTGCGGACCGTGACACCTGGCGCTCCACCATTCACAAGGCAGCCGTCTCCTTTGAGGACTCTCGCAGAGCTAACCTCATGGACAAGCGGCTCAGGAGAAAAAACAGAGTTGTCGTAACTCAGAACCCTGGCCATACCTCCCCCTGCAGCCACTGCGGTCGAACCTGCCTGTCCCGGATTGGCCTCCGCAGTCACGAAAATGCCTGCAGACGACGTGGGCAAGCCCTATAGAATCTTCGTTCGCGAAGTCAAGCCAATATATATATATATATATATATATATATATATATATATATATATATATATATATATATATATATATATATATATATATATATATATATATATATATATATATATATATATAAAGATATATATATATGTGTGTGTGTGTGTGTGTGTGTGTGTGTGTATGTGTGTGTGTGTGTGTGTGTGTATGTGTGTGTGGTTGTATAACTGAAGTGTGTTATAAGCGAAGCGAATTTGTTAGAAAATGTGCGGCCAGGACCTCTAAAAAAAATGTTATATCCGATTTTTGCTATATCTGGCCTTGTTTTAAGCGAAGTCGGATGTAGTATAATCGAACATTCACTAAATTTAACTAAAGATACCGACTAGGTCGAAATTCTAAAATCAGCGTGGGAATTGTTCTTTGAAGACTGCACAACAGTTCAGGAGAAGTTCAAGTGTGGTGCCAGAATAGCTTGGCGCCTCCAGTATTTTAGCACCACCCTTGAAGTATTATGTTCAATCCAAATCCCATTGCAGTATGTCAGTACTCAGGCACCGACAAGGCGTCAAGATCTTCTAGCTCTACCCTTGAACCATCATGGTCGATCCATATCCGGTTGTCGCGTACCAGGGATAAATGGTGAACAATACCGGCAAGTTGCAACCTTCAGGGCGTATCTACTGTCAGTAGTGTGAAAGAGGAAGCTTAGGCTTTTTACCACTAGTGCGAAAAACACCGAGCGGAAACCCTGAGCGCTCCTCTACACCTACGTGTCCGAAACTGAGATTACAATTCACCCCTTGACTGCCGAGAACACAGCATGCATCACCCAAAGTAAAGAGGCAAAGACCTTCATGAGCCCCCGCGTCTGCGGGGGCTCATGAGGTTTTTTGCTTCTTGTTGGCATCATTTGTATCCATTCGTTGAGTTGTTTTGCGTTGGGCCGTCTACAATGACATCTAAAAACTACTTGTGGCCAATGGCAGGGAAGGGGCAAATAATAAGTGACTTTTCTCAAAAGCCTCACAGCTCCGTGGCGCGGGCACCAATGTTTCTGAATGGACCCGCGAGACAGCGTCCGCCTCTCTTGTATTCGTCTCCGCCACGGCCTTATCTCTTGCAATTTTAGCGTCAACTTCGTGGGAGGGATGAGGGCTGGGGAAGGTAGGATCGACCATGAAAGCGCAAGAGTGGTGCTAGAGATAGGACGGCCGCTCACCTAAAAAATGACATGCGCCAAGCTAATCAGACGATCTGAATACGCTGAGCACAAACGTCAAATTTCCGAACTTTCACCTGAGTGCTACACACCAGTTCAGAAGGTGGATCGACTATATTGTCAATGGGTAGTGCCACATAAGCTTGACACATAAAGGCGAAATGTTATACCGACACCACTCTTAAACTATCGTGGTGTTCCTGCTATGAAACGTATCTGGACCAGATTTGTTACCCCAGCCTCGCTAAACGCAATTAGCTGTTGGCGATTCTAAAGTGCGAGTCGTTGATTGGTTCTGGCACTGATAGGGGTATCCCAATACACCCAATATACCACTCATTGAGGGGCCGATATTCAGTCATTCATACCGCGCCTGTGCCCTTTCTACCAGCGCCTTCAAGCGCACGGAATGCACCTCGGCACCCTTGTATGTTAAAATTTCATTTCGCTTTTCACCTTTTCTTCACCTCCCGGCGGGGACGGCGAATTGGTACCATTCAGACAGAAGGACAAGCTCATAGTCGGGAAAACGGGCCGTCTGTCTGCAAGAGGCATAGATTCTCATGAGCCCCCGCAATTTCGGGGACTCATGAGAATCTATGCCTCTTGCCGGTCATGAAAATCTATGCCTCTTGCTGTCGTCGTTGATAGCGTCGCTCCTTTGGTAGAATAGATGGTTGGGTGTTCAAGTGATGATCATGAGTGACAGGTCTGACTTTGGCCATCAAAAAGGACTTGTCATGAGAAGGTACGCAAGCCATAAACAAACTGACTTCAGCCGGATAGGACAACAACAACAACAGCTTTAATTTATTTACTCTGAGGTTTTTCTCACACCAAAACTATGCCCTCTTACCAGTTTATAAGCCAGTCCGTGCTATCAGCAAAAAGTACAGACTCTCATGAGCTTCGGCACCTACAGCGGGTCGTGAAAATATATAATTATTGCTGCTATTGCTGAAACTAATTTAAATCAGGCTGAACACTTATTCATCTCAATCACAAACTGAAGGTATGGAAAACGCCGGCAGATAGGTCTACAGGACACAAGAAGGGAAATCACTCACACTGGACAGACAGTTAGGTCCCCTGACCCCTTCCGAATGAGTACAATTATATAGCTTGGTTAACACACGGTATAATAAATTTAAAGAGCTGAGTCAACGGTAAACACACACACACACACACATACACACACACACACACACACACACACACGAAACAGATCCCAAAACGACAATAGCAAAGAGACTCTGCAAATGTGAGTACATTTTCTTTTACATTTTGGTTTGATTTTGTGGAAATGTAGGCCTACAACGGGTTAGATTATAATTCGTCTCAACTTTCGGAACGCACATTACATCCATACTCAAAGGATTCACTGTAAGGATTCGAACAATCATGACCCCCTTCACTGCTGAGAAAAAGTGAACGCGATCCAACTGCAAGAGACATAGATCCTCATGAGCCCCCGCGACTGCGGGGGCTCATGATGATCTATGCCTCTTGCTGAGACCAATTTGTATCCATGCTTCTTGGGCGGTTTTGGCTTTTGGTCGTTGAACGAACACAGAATTCAGAGACAACAATGCACGTACAGTGACACGGACTGGGTTATTCCGTGGGTGTCAAAGAGACCTCGCACCAGTCGTCGAGCTTCGCTACACATAGTTATAAGATCTGGATCGACCAGTATAATTCAAGAGTCGTGCCAGAATAGCTTGGCGTCTGTGGTCGCCGAGCTACTTTGGCACCAGACCCTTGAACTAGGATTGAACACGACCGCTCGGAGCCTAAGAATTTGGGAGTTGTCCTATAAGAAAAATTTGGAGCTTTGGGGATTTCGACCTTTATGGCTCAGCTGAGGTTAATTCAGTCCAAAGTGTTCGGCATTGACAAGCGTGTTTCTAGTCACAGCGACTCAGTCCATATCCAACCCAGCTACAAGCAGAGCGGACGAAACCTGCGAACGTGTCAAATTGACCAAACTTCCCTTTAAGCCATCGTGGATTGAATGTACATTGATTACCATTATGCCTGACAGCCTGAGATGCATTATAGTACCAAGAACCATAGACACTCATAAGCCCGCCTTCGGCAGGGGCTTAAGACGGTGTATGACTCTTGGACATGAGGGTTGTTCGCACGTAAAGACAAAGGTGTCAAATCGCTGAATAGATGTCTGCGAGTTGAGTTCAGGAGACAAAGCCGCAGCGGTCTCATATAAATCGTATATCTCTTGCTAACCTAGATCTGCTCCTGTTGTTCCTCAAACAGAGAGTGTTGTTCGTGGTTAACACAGAGCACGCCTGGCTTGGCAATTTGACATACTCAAGTCTCTTAATACACTACCGGCCATCAAAGAGTATTACAATTACATACTCGACCGGCCATCAAAGAGCGTTACGACAAAATTAATATGATGAAAGCTTTTTCTTGAATTGGTCCTGATTTCTCTTCAATCTTTCTTAACACCTTTCTCTTAGCTCTTTACCTCCGAGCCGTGCGGATTTCCTCTGATAACTCCCTGTTTAACTCTTGCAGTTGTACTGACAGTGACAAAGATCGTGTTAATGCTTGTTAATTCAACGCCTAGGCTATCCAAGGAGCGCAGAAAAAAATGCGGAGATCAGCATAAGGCAATCATCTTCATGAGAACACGCAACTGCGTGGGCTCATGAAAATCAGTGCCTCTTGCATTTTCCTGTTTGAGACAGTGAAGGGGTTAACACTGCTGATTACGTCCCATGTCCGAAGTCCCATTAACCCCGGCCCTTTATTTTTTTGTCGAGGCGATTCCTGCAGGAATCGCCTCGACAAAAAAAAAAGCGCCGCCGACAGCCAAAGGGTGGGAGTCACCTGAACGCGGAACAGCCTGCGCTACTGACACCCAAAGGGTTAACGCAGGAGTGATTGATCCTAAAGCTGCACCACTCATTGCGTAAAACGTCTTAGGTGACTTTAGAATCTTACTGAGGCAGGCTTCTGCCTAGCATAAAAGACTTTTCACGCTTGATTGGGATTCGTTGAGGCGTGTGCTGAAAAAGGCGCAGCAGACCTGTTCATATTGGGTTCACACGAAAAGCCGTGAATTAGTCCATTCTTTGATTCAACACTCGCTAAAGCTTTTGCGGTTTCTTACTGGGTTTTAAAGGCGAAATGCAAAATGAACTGTCGGAGAGGTCCCTCCGCGTGATATATGGAAAATCCAATAAATCATATCGCTTGATATTTATAAGCAGGCCCTACATTAGTGCACGCCTTTCACTCTGGACGTTACGGCTTTGCGGTGAAACGTTGCCTGCCAAAAAAAAAAAAAAAAAAAAAAAAAAAAGTTTCTTTGTGCGAGTGTGAACACTAAAGAAAGGGAATGGCTCTTTAACTCTGTCTGCAGAAGAAGAAAAAAAAAAGAAAGAATAAATAAACTGCCATGTCCCAAAGTAGCATTCCAAGTCTAGCCCCTCCTAAGCAGATCCTTTCACTTCGCTCTCCGCCCCCCCCCCCCTCTCCGCCCCCCCCCCTTTCCATCCCTCCCGCCCCTAACACCCCACCTCCAGGCCACTACGGGAAAAAAAGAAAGATAGAAAAATTGAAAATCAACTGCTAATTTGCCACTAATTACTGACCTAAGTTGGCTTTTACCACAAAGTGGATTTTGTTGAGAATCAGGCCAACGCATTAAATATACTCCTGCTCGCGGGCCTGTGATTTCGAATCTTACGTCACGTGTGCTGGTCTGTGATTTTGGACCTTACGGCCGAAGGCCGCAAGGTCCAAAATCACAGTCCAGCACAGTCCTTTCTTCACCTCCCTGTCTCCGATTTCCAACCCCAACAGAGCCCCAACCCCATCCAACACCACACCCCCTTTCCGCCATCCGTCTGTGCGCCGTTACCAGTAAATCTGCATTTAGGCAAACCGATCAGACGAAAATCGTGCCAGTTAGCCAAAAACTCCGTGGAAACCTCCCTGGCCGTGAGCACAGCACAGAGGGGTGGAAACAGACCCTTTCTATGCGGTGTTTTTGAAACACTTTATTAAGGCGCCGGCCCTTTGTGTGACCGTCTCACCCCAGAGAAAGAGGTTTTTATTCTCGCCACCCTGGCGCACCGAAAGAACCGCTGGTTGGGGTGGCTTGATTTCTGCAATTCGCACACCTCTCAATGTGGGAGAGAGAAAGAACTAAAGATTCAATAGCGTGGACTACGTATCCAATTGTGAAGCTAATCCGTACTGGTTTCTCACAAAGAGGATGCAAATGGAGTGTACCTCTGCCAGCAAGAGGCGTACATTCTCATGAGCTTCTGCGGCCGCAGGGTGCACATGAGGCTTTATGTCACTTCCTGGCAGGCCGATCAGGTTGGATATGAGACTATCCTATCGATGGCCAAGCGCACGCCCTGTCTGTCAAGTCCAGAGCCGAGTGAGTTTAACCCCCTCACTGCAAGGACACAGCCAGGGAATTGTAAGAGCATAGATCCTTATGCGCGACCCCCCCCCCCCCCCCCCACTCCACCCGCAATTACGGGAGTTGGGAAAGAAGGGGAGGGGGGGGGGGGGGGGGGGGGGGAAGCGAAGGACCACAAAAGTATAAAACTGAATAAATATATGGAAAGAAAGTTTGGTTCTGTGTGGTTTTATTTTTGGATAGTTATAATAAAGTATAACTAAGAAACAAAAAAAGAAAAAAAAAGAATTATGTACAATTAAGAAACAAAAAATAATTACTAATCAGTATATTAAGGTTAATTACTAATAAAGTCTTTACTCCTTTCCCCGCCCTCCCCCCCCCCCCCCCAACAGCTAAGGCTTATAAAGTACAGCAAAACATGTTCTGCTAAGTCCCTGATCACTTCTAGTGCCGTTGGACAGTAAGCCCGAATGAATAAGAGAAGAAGGAAAGAAAGTGTCGAGCAAGTATCCAGGACAAAGAGTTAAAGACCATAACGAGTTCCGAAACAAAAATGATTCAGTCAGTCCAGCGTTCAACGCGGCGTCACAGTGTGACGTCACCGTACCTGTTTCACACAAACCTAACTTATATGCACAGTGCTCTACTAGTCTTTTCATAATTTTTTTTCTGCACCTCACAGACACAGGATCTATACTATTATGCTTTCAGGTTATTATTATTATTATTATTATTATTATTATTATTATTATTATTATTATTATTATTATTATTATTATTATATTGTCGCTGTTGTTGTTGCTGTTGTTGTTACTGTTATTGTTATTAGTGTTGTTATTGTCATTATTATTACTATTATTGTAGTAATACTCAACTAATAATAATAATATTATTTATTATTATTATTATTATTATTATTATTATTATTATTATTATTATTATTATTATCCTATTTAGCACTGTGGGTGTCGTTAGCGATTTTGGTCGAGGTGATTCCGGCAGGTGATTGCCGACACCCAAAGGGTTAAGTGAGTTGTCCCGTTTCCTACATCTCCCTCAAAAACCTTTAGGCTGTCTGTGACCCTGAACATGTTAATTAAGGGATGTATGCTCAGGGCACATGTTTAGTATTGGGCGTTATTAGCATGTAAATCTTCGTTCCTACACATGGCTTATTCTCAAGCACTTAGAAACAGGAGATCAAAGCGAAATGCTCTCTGTGACCCTACACGGTCCTTCACACAGACCCTTCATACTGCAAGAGGCATAGATCCTCATGAGCCCCTGTATTCGCAGGGGCTCATGACAATCTATGCCTCTTGTCGGACGCGATCTTCTCCATCTGGTCCTCAGAGACTGAGAGCGAGATCGACGGTTAAACGGAAGACTGCCTTGCTGGCAATTTCCACCCACCTTAAATTGCATTTGTACGAACCAGACCGTAAACAACTAACATAAAACATGAAAAAGAAATTAAATGAAATGAAGGAAAAAAAAAAATGGTAAAATCCGCTTCGATTCACAAATCAAACAATTCACATTCGGTGAGTATAACAAGAAGTAGCTGTTTAGGGGACAGTGCAGTTCAACGGCAGCACATCCGAACCCTTTGACGTCCTGGCCCCTACTCTCTTTGGGATCTTCTTCGCTGTACTGCTCAAGCATGCCTTTGGTAATACAACAGAAGGAATCTACCTGCGAACCAGATCAGATGGCAGGCATTTCAACCTTGCCCGCCTCAAAGCCAAGACGCGAAACCCTCATCAGGGACATGCTGTTCGCTGACGATGCGGCAATTTCGACCCATACCCAGGAGGAACTACAGTCACTGACGGACCGATTCTCCCAGGCTTGCAAGGACCGGACTGACTATCAGTCTAAAGAAGACGAACGTCCTGGGACAGAACACAGAGACACCGCCATTCTCATCATTGACAACTACGAGCTCGACGTCGTCCACCAGTTTACGTACCTTGGGTCCACCCTCACCGATAACCTCTCTCTCTCTCTGGACATCGAGATCGCCAAGAGGCTCGGGAAGGCTGCTGCAACTCTTGCACGCCTCACAACTCGAGTGTGGACAAATCCCAAGCTGACTGTGAAAACAAAGATGGCTGCGTACAACGCCTGCGTCATCAGCACAATGCTATACGGCAGTGAGGCATGGACCACATATGCTAGACAGGAGAGAAGACTCAACACCTTCCACCTGAGAAGCATCCGCCGTTTCCTGGGAATAAATATCTTGGAAAGATAGAGTGACCAACACCGAAGTCCTATCACGCGCTGGCCGGCCTTTCCAGCATGTACGTCCTACTCAGACAACGCTGGCTTGGCCACGTTCACCGCACAGAAGATGGCCGCATCCCAAAAGACATCCTCTACGGAGAACTGGCAGCTGGGAGAAGAAACACTGGTCGCCCCAAGCTACGATTTGTAGATGTCTGCAAGAGGGACATGAGAGCACTGGACATTGACACTGGGTCCTTGGAATACCTTGCGGATGACCGTGCAAAGTGGAGAAGTATCCTCCACGAACACCTCAAATCAGGGGAAGAGAATATGTCGAAAGCAGCAGCAGACAAGCGGGCACGCAGAAAGGAGTGCAACAACGCCATCAGACCAACGACCACGTACATTTGTGACATTTGCAGCAGGGACTGCCACTCCCGCATTGGCCTCTACAGTCACAAAAGATGCTGCTTCAAATCCAGCTGAGCAGGCAATCAGATCAGAACAACTAGGATGCATTATCTATGGTCGATCCAGACCAGAGGCCCATTATTAGCTGTTTAGCGTCTTACGTACGTGGCAGCACGACTGTGGTATTTATTATAGAACTGAAACTGAAACCTCAACTTATCCCTCCCCCGCCTTTGCCTTGTTTGACATGCGTGACCCGCGGGTTCCTCTGACTGCAGCTAAATGCTTTTTAAACGGCAGGTATCACAATCTTTGACATATTTGCACACACTGCATCAATATGATTCGCTTCCTTACACAAGCTGGTTACATATAAGATTACTCGTCATAATTTTATTCCCGTGACTGCCTCAGTCCGAGGAAGTAAATGGTGCCGGTACATTCACAGGTGGAGAGAATCGAAGTTATGGCAAGAGTTTCGTGCAGCTGAGTCAGGGGCACGAAACTCTTGCCATAACTTCGATTCCTTCCCCTTGTGATATATATCGAGCATCTTCTACGGGCGAGGGCGCTCATACAAATCTTACAAATAGTGAGTGTTGATAACGATAATGGATAGTTACACTAGCAAATATGTAAACAAGTTTTCGTATAAATGTTTAGATGCACTTCACGAAGAAGTAAAACAGAAGATGGATGAATAGTTCCTTGGTAGTGTCTAACTAGTTCTGCGATTCCGAGGACGAACTCTATACCAATCATGCGCTAATACAAATCCATTTCGGTCAAATGAATCAATATATGATCGATAGTATACACCATGTTTGATTTCGGTTCGAGATCAGAAGAGATTAGGCCCTATAAAAATACGATAAACACAATTTTTTATAGCACGGCAAACACCTTATTAAAAAAAAAAAGAAACACGCTTAGAAGAGACAAGTGATGACAACACAGTTGAATGCTTGTCTCGTATAATTACACACACACACACACACACACACACACACACACACACACACACACACACACACACACACACACACACACACAATCTTTGCATTTTACAGGCTTAAAAAATGTCAGTCACCGTTTCTTGATCTGGGCATCTTATCTTAACCCCTTCACTGCCAAGAAAGAATTGAACGGGATCCAACTGCAAGAGGCATAGATTCTCATGAGCCCCCGCGAATGCGGGGACTCATGAGGATCTATGCCTCTTGCTGAGACCAACAAGCATCCATGCTCCTCGGACGGTTGGTTGCGGATTTTGCTCGATGAATGAAAACAGATTTCGGAGACAAAACATGCGTCCAGTGGCAGGGACGGGGTTAAAGAACGCGTTCGCGTTTACAGTCGCATTTCCACCAGCTGATCATCAGACAACGGATGCACTTCGCCGCTGTTTTCGTTTTTACCCCGCCGTGAAAAGCTTACAACTTACAGTGCAGCGCATCCCTAAGGCTATCTCGCTATGCTGCAAAACCGCAGCCCCCTTCCCTCTGCAACAGGCATACATTCTCGTGTGCCCCTGCTTCAGCATGGGCTCATGAGAATGCATGCTTGTTGCAGGTAAAAGCCATCATCGTGGAGACCTCTAAGATCATCATCATACAGTACCCTTAACCCATTCAGCCCTGACGCACTACAGTAGGAGACGGATCGACCATGATAATTCAAGGGTAGTGCCAGATTAGCTTGGCGCCTGTCGGCGCCAAGCTAATCTGGCACTACCCTTGAATTATCACGGTCGATCCATCTCCTGCAACTGGTGCATAGTCGTTAGATGACGCCTCCGAAATTTGGAAAATACGTGCGTCGGGCAGAATGAGTTAAATCAGTTTTCCATACGCGGGAGGTCATGCGGATTTTGGCATGTGACCGCCTACACTCGGTGGCAAAACATAGAAGACATGGTTGTACGGGGACAACGGTTCAACCCTCAACTGCCTTTAGACTGGATAAACAACAGAAAGTGATTGGGGAAAGGTCAGGCTTCACACAGAGAAGATCTGGCTCTTTGAAGATATTAATATTAAGCATGCCATTCTTATCAGAGGTGGAGATATGCGTGCCTCTTTATTCTCTTTTTTATATCTCGCCACACATGCTGGGTGCGTTCAGGATTGGAAGAGAAGGGGGCGGGGGGGGGGGGGGGGAGCAGAGAGAGAGAGAGAGAGAGAGAGAGAGAGAGAGAGAGAGAGAGAGAGAGAGACGTGTACGAGAGAGAGAGAGACTGAGAGAGAGAGAGAGAGAGAGAGAGAGAGAGAGAGAGAGAGAGAGAGAGAGAGAGAGAGAGATTGATTGATTGATTGTACATTGCTTAAAGCTGAGGTGCAATGAGAAAAACCCGCCCAGCGCGTGTTTTAAAAAGACTCTACAGGACCCAGCTTGGGCCCTGCCCCTAAGTGGGTCAAATCGGTTCGTAACACAGTTGACGGAGTTGGCAACTGCGTATCCCGAGCTTGCAAAACTCTCGGAAAACGACAGACCACTTCCTGTTGCACGGAAAACATCGCGATTAGCAGATCGGACAACAGCAGACGATTCTGTGACACTTTGAAACTGACCAACAGCCACGGATTTTACGCGTTGGGGACTATGATGGCAGAATGTACGGCTGTACATGCTGTAAGTATGACTCCTGACACTTTGTAGTTGTGAACGAATTTTTTTCAACACGTACCTCCAGTCCAATATAGGCTAATATAAATAAATAAAGAAGCATTGTGATGTACAACCAACACAGTAAATAGAGAGAGAGAGAGAGAGAGAGAGAGAGAGAGAGAGAGAGAGAGAGAGAGAGAGAGAGAGAGATGATGAATCTTTATTTATTCAGGATAAAGCTATTAGGCAACTCAATGCCTGTCTTACAAGCTGTCCTGTAAACAAACAACATAACAGGAAAATAAACAGAGCATGCAAATACTAACAATAATAATAAGAAGAAGAAGAAGAAGAAGAAGAGGAAGAAAAACTACGGGAAAAAAACGCAATGGAGAATTTGTAACTGCCTCCGATGCAAAAAGCAAGAGAACGAAACGCGTGCACAGCATTAATATTATACTCATCTAAGACAGTGTCATAGAATCAGCAGCATCAATAGCGTATAGTGACACCGACAACACAATAGATGAGCAGGTAGCAAATTTAAGGAGAAAGAGAAAAAATTTGACGTTTACGTGTTATCAGCAGAATTATTTTTATATGGCAAACTGTGAAGTCACGCTGATTGGAAGTGAGTGTGCAAGGCACGTTTAAAATGGATTTTATCGCAAAATGATTTAATGTTTAATGGCAATGAGTTCCAGACAGAACTACCAGAAAATAGAAGGCTTGACTTGTAGAGATCTATCCGTGGGCGGGGTAAGTGAAGCAAGTCATTCCTCGTATGTAGGTGATGCCGAGGGCTGAAGTTAAATATCATGCGCAGATATTCCGGGGCTTGATAATGAAATATTTTGTGCATGAGGACGCATTTGTTAAATTTGAGTTGTTCCTTCAGTGTAAGCAGGCCAAGGGATTTTATTTTCTCAGCCGTGGAAATAGGGTTAGGAATAATTAACTTAACTGAACGACGATACAGCGAGTTTAGTTTTTTAAAATGAAGTTCACTGCATTCGTCCCACAAAGAGGACGCATAGTCACAATGGCTTTTAATGTGTGCGTGAAAGAACAATGTACAGCACTTTGTACTAAGAATATGTCTAAGTTTAGATAGCAGAAATACATTCCTGGACAATGTTTTGCACAAACTGTCGATATGTGGCGACCAGTTCAGCTGGTCGTCAATTACAACTCCCAGTAGGCGGTGCCTGGATACTTGTTGGATAGGTTTATTGCCAAGTGACAGTTTCAGAGGGGCAGGATGTAGCTGACGCTTTTGGCGGGTTGTTATCAACATGCTTTTGGTTTTAGAAGTACTGATTAGCATGCGATTTTGCGCACACCAATCTGACACTTCATCGAGACTCTGCTGGAGGATACAATTTAGCGTCGTTTCACGTTTGTCTGATGTATGCAGAGTTGAATCGTCAGCAAAGAGTTCGCATTTAACCTCAGGATTTGAGATGGATAGAGGTAGATCATTGATGAATAAAGAAAATAAAAGAGGCCCTAGGATAGATCCTTGGGGAACTCCGTGCATCACTATACCTTCTTTCGAATACCGCCCATTTGAGTACACCTTCTGTCGGCGGTTACTGAGGTAGGAGGAGAAAAAAGCTATAGAGTTCGAATCAAGCTTATATACTGAAAGTTTCTTTAAAAGAATGTTGTGATCGACTAAATCAAATGCTTTGATTAGGTCCAGAAAAACTGCACCATTTAATTTGGAATTGTTTATTGATGAGAGCCAAGAGTCAACAATGTGAACGAGGGCAGTATGACATGAGTGTTTAGGTCTAAAACCAGACTGAAGAGATACGAGGAGGCGGTGATTCTCCAAGAATTGGAGTAGGTGCTTATGAACGTGTCTTTCTAGTGGCTTCGATAATAGTGATAACACTGAAATAGGACGGAAAGAGAGAGAGAGAGAGAGAGAGAGAATCGACTGTTTACATAGATGCCATAAGATACAAGGTCGCCATGGGTCGAGCTGAATTTTAGTAGCTGCCCTAATGATTCTCCAAGAATTGGAGTAGGTGCTTATGAACGTGTCTTTCTAGTGGCTTCGATAATAGTGATAACACTGAAATAGGACGGAAAGAGAGAGAGAGAGAGAGAGAATCGACTGTTTACATAGATGCCATAAGATACAAGGTCGCCATGGGTCGAGCTGAATTTTAGTAGCTGCCCTTCGTATGGAGAATTTTTTTCGCTGTAGGCCACTCCAGATGAAAAGATATAACAACAAACACAAAACGACAAATAACCCCTCCTTCCTCACCGGCGATATCGAATAAAGCTTCAGGCTGTGCTGTGTAACTTACGGATAGCTCGGCCTGGTCCATATCCAGTGTGCGTCCAGGCAAGACACAAATGGCCTGCTCTGTCCGTCGGGTGGTCGAGTGTCGTCTGCTACTGTTGCTGTCAGTAGAAATGTCGCTGGTTTAGATCAGTGATCGCGGTTCCCACTCCGCGCTGCATACAGGAAGTGGCCTGTCTTTTTCACGGGAGTTTTGCCAGCACGACAAACGCAGTTGAAAACTGAGTCAACTGAGTTCCAAACCGGTTTGCCGAAGTTAGCCGAACGTTCACGACAGGGCCCTCGCTGGGTCCTGCAAAGTTTTTTTTAAAACACGTGCGGGGCGGAGTTTTTTGACTGTTTCTCAGCTTTAACGTCCCGACAGCAACAAGGCTTTCTCAGGACGTGCCTGCACTGCTTGTGAAAAAATAAAATAAACAGAACATTGAATGTATGTCGCCATCCGGTCAAATACGTTAAATAAACCTAACACATGGGGCCTAAATAAAGCTAAGACCATTTAGCAACACACATCCAATATCAAGAGCTACAGGCAGTGCAGACAGTAGGGAGAATTTTAAAAAGGCAAATACAGGTGAATGGACCTCGGGTAGACAGAAACACATGCCCCAGAATAGAGAGAAAAACTCACCCTGTGGGGCTGACCAGGGTGACCCTGGGAACTAAAAAGTACCTAACCCCACCCAGGTCCCCCAGGGCAGACCCGGGTGGGGGAAAGAGAGAGAGAGAGAGAGAGAGAGAGAGAGAGAGAGAGAGAGAGAGAGAGAGAGAGAGAGAGAGAGAGAGAGACAGAGAGAGAGAGAGAGACAGACAGACAGACAGAGACAAAGACAGACAGACGTACAGACAGACAGCGACAGACAGACAAAGCATCAATGAAACTATGCAGAGGTGTTAACGCGATCAGAGACCACAACAAACAAACAGCTAGCGAGTGAAAGTGGGGAGAGAGAATACAACTATGCATGACAAAGAAATGAGAAAACAGCAGTATGAAATATCCAAATTCTTTTCAACAACCCATCCAAAAATACTCAAAGTATATGTATTCACTTTTAAATGGGATGGCATTAGTCGCTTGTTCGGCATTAAACCCAAATAAATAAATAGCTTGTAAATGCACACACACGCGTAAAAGCACACATACACGCACCAGGGAGGGAGACAGACAGAGAAAAAGAGACAAACAGAGAGAGAGAGAGAGAGAGAGAGAGAGAGAGAGAGAGAGGATGATGATGATGATACTTTATTTTTCAACGGTAAAAAGTTTTGACAGAAAACAAATCGTCATTTTACAAACTTGCCGTTGCTAACATCTACAGGATAAAAAAGAAGGGAAACTATAAAATATATATGTACATACAAAACCCAATAGCATCATTATATACAGAAAAAATAATAATACTCATCACACACACATGCACACACGCACGCACGCGCGCCGCTCACACATACACCCACACGCACAAACAAACACGAGCACACACACACACACGCGCACACACATATAAAAACCATCTGTATGAAATACGTGAGGTACAGGAAATATTACAGTACCTGAGAAACGTACTAAGTCTGACTCATCAGGTAATCAAAATGTTTTGTTTTAAAACTTCCTGGCGAGGTAATAGTTTTCAAATGTGCAGGAATGGAATTCCAAGCAAACGGACCAGAGAATGACATACTAGTTTTAAAAAGGTCAATTCTTGGTAGTGGTAGGGGTAAGGTATTGTTTCTTGAGGTCCGTTCACGTTCTTGGTGAGATATAAATTTAGTGGTTAGATACTGGGGTGTCATATTATTCAGTATCTTATGCATATAGACGCATTTGTTTAACGTAAGTTGCTGACGCAGACCGAGAATGTTTAAATATCTAAATTTGTCTGTGGTAGGGATGGGGCTTCTATCTATCATTTTTACAGCTCTTTTGTATATGGAGTTTAATCTCTTCATGTGGACATCACTGCAGCCGTCCCACACTGTGGAGACATAATCAACATGGGACTTTATATGAGCATGAAAAAACAATTTACGGGTATTTGTATCCGTTACATGTCTAAGCTGGGACAATAAGAAAGTGTTTTTAGCAATGGTCTTACAAACAGCATTTATATGGGTCTCCCAGCACAGTTGATCATCAACATGTATTCCTAAGAATTTACGCTCAGTGACTTGTTCAACAGGTTCAGCGTTTAATTGTAATTGTAATGACTGTAGTCGGCGTTGATGTTTTTGCCGCGTGGCGATTAAGATACTCTTTGTTTTTGCTGGGTGAAGAACCATATGGTTCTGTCTACACCAGTCAGATACCTCATTGAGACTGCATTGTAAACTATGGCTAATGTCCGTCGTTTTTTTGCCAGAAACATGAAGACTCGTATCGTCAGCAAATTACAATTAACGTCAGAATTAGTGATATGCAACGGTAGATCATTAATAAATAGTATGAATAGAGAGAGAGAGAGAGAGAGAGAGAGAGAGAGAGAGAGAGAGAGAGAGAGAGAGAGAGAGAGAGAGAGAGAGAGAGAGAGCATAATTTACCAACACTCTTTTATATTATTTATGAAATCAAATTATTAATGAAACAGCAATCGACGATAAACAAGATGCAACAATTCTCATCGGACTTTTTACCCTCAGGGACCCATCTGAATGTAAGCCTACTGAAAATGAAGAAAACTGAACGAGCGCCTGTTTACCTACGGAAGACATTCCGATGTCTAAACCAAACGCCAAACAAACTTCAAATTTTAGACCGACGTATGAGTTTGTTTCTTTCTTGTACCAGTAAAAGGGAGTCTCCATTCCAATCCATCATTTACGCCGCTTCCCGTCACACGAAGTCGACAGAATGATCGACGGGAGACAGACCTTTTCAATATCATTTTAAACAGACATGTCGTAAAACTGTTCATTGTCTATGCGTGACGATGACGAAAAAAAAAAAAAAGTCAAAGGCTGTGAGTCATTCTTCTTTTCTCTGTGACTAACCCTCCCTCCCCAGTACTGATATAGTAGATCCTCGGGCCGACGTCGGCCGCAGTGGTCCCGCGCAGCGGGCCCACTGCGGCCGACGTCGACCCGACGACGATTGCTTACCGGGTCTTACATCATCGAGGATCAGTTCCATTCATGGTTTGGACAGTTTAACAGCTTGCTTTGTGTCCGTGGGGAGTTTGAAGATGTTCTGAATGGCAGGAGAGACTGAAGGCTACAGGACAAGTGATAAGGTACCATGAACTTAACCCTCTCGCGCACACATCCACCGGTTCTGTAAACAGTACCGGTGGCTGCACACCGCAAACGGGTTAAATTTGAAATGCACTTTTGCGGCCTAAAAATAAAAGAGGAAGCCATAAAGACTGAAAGGTAGCAGTCATGGCTGCCCTGTTCCCTGTTCATCCGTCATTTCCTTACTGACTCGCATCACATCACATCACACCTGAGATCTAAGTATAAAAGACAAAGTAGTAAAATAAGAAAGGCTGAATCCATAGTGAGCAATTCAACCATCAATTACTTGTTCACTTCCTATGTCATCTGAAATCTCAACATACAAGCAAAAGTCGTAAAACCGAAAAGATAGCATCGCAGCTGCACGTGTCATCTTCTCTGTGATTGCGGACCTTACTGTTGTCACCGTAAAGCCGTAAATTAACCCATACCATACTGAGGCTAAAAGCTACATATGTGTGCACTGCCATATGCAAGCTACATTATAGTACTTACATATAAGGATATAGACCAATGGCTTTAGTTCAATGGTGGTGCCAGAATAGCTTGGCGCCTAGAGGCGCCAAGCTATTCTAGCACTACCCTTGAACTATTTTAGTCAAACTTATTTCACACACTGGTGTATTCCGAATGATAAGTGTTAAAGATCAGCACACAAATTGTTCCGTGCCAACCTGTTCATTATTTCTTCACATCATCTCATTTAGAACCACCACTTTTGACATAAAAGTTTTTGTTCTCCTGCAGCAGTTGCTATGGTTGAGTATCTCAAAGACAAGTCAAGACAAAACAAGACAGGATATTGTATATATATATATATATTCATGATCTACACTGACCTTCAAATTACAAAAGAAAGATATTAACCTCAGCACTTCAAGCTTCAATCGTAGCTATACTAATGGTCAAAACTTAAGGGCCACTTGTTATCGCAGACGCACCGACAACACCATACAAATAATGTAACAATACTTGGAGTCAGTACTTTGATAATTTATTCAGTAACAATTTCATTTAAGTTTGAGTTAATCAAGCAATTGTAACAACAGCAGTACGTTAGAATGTTCACCCACCCCTCATCTGAAAAGTCAAACAAGACTGGTCCAGTCAGTAGCGAGTGTATCCACCGTTTGCAGCCAAACATTCAATGCATCGTTGACGCATGGAGTTCACCAGGGTTCGGAGAACATGTTGTGGGGTCGCTTCCCACTCTTGATGCAGGATATGAGTCAGCTGGGGGACGCCTTGAGGTGGGGGTAGATGCTGACTACACGTTGCCCCAGCACGTCCCAGAGGTACTCGATGGGAGCCAGATCAGGTCAACGAGCTGGCCACTCCATCCTCATGATGCCCCGTTGCTCAGGGTACTCATCCACCACACGGGCGCGATGAGGTCGAGCGTTGTCGTCCTGCAGAACAGCATTGTCGCCTATGGCTTGGAGCGCTAGCTGGCTGGATGAGGGGCTGCACAATCTCGTCCTGATAGCGCAGTCCAGTCGAGCTGCCTCGGATGACGTGGCCTTCCTGCCTTCCCTGCTGAAGCCTGCCCAGATCATGACTGAGCCTCCTCCGTAGCGATCCACCCCTTGGACGCACCCATCCGTGAATCGCTCGCCCGTGCGTCTCCAGACCCTAACCCTGCCGTCGCTGAAGGACACAGTGAACCGTGACTCATCAGTAAACAGAACCTGAGTCCACTGGAGTTTGTTCCACCTCACATGTTGACGACACCAGGCAACCCGGGCTCTGCGCTGACCTGGAGTGAGGGGTATTCTCACTGCTGCTCTGCATGAAGCCAGACCAATTTCGCGCAGACGTCGGCAGTCTGTGCTTCTGCTGACATTAACGTTTGCAGCTTGCATCAGTTGACATCGCAGAGTGGTTGACGTGACAGTTCGGTTGCGCAAAGCCGCGACACAGAAATATCTGTCTTCCCTTCTGCTGGTGCAGCGCGGCATCTTGAGCAGGGTTGTCGTTCTGCTCTTCCAGTTTCTTGGAATCGTGCCAGCAGCCTCTGGATCACTGAATGGGACACCCCAAGACGTCTCCCAACTTCTCGTCCGGAAATTATATCCTGCAGCCAAGCTAGCGCCCGGCCTTGATCTACTGGCGTTAGGCTTCGTCGTGGTGGCATGGTTAAGAAAGTGACAATTATGCCCATACTGTATTTGTAGCGAAACAGAAGTGCTCAGTGTTCACGACTGACCCATTTAGCACGTGCATCACGACTTTACCGAGTTTCTCCACATGCCTGGCTTTGGTACGCTTGCCAATATCGCACAGCTTTTCACAAAAACTGACGATGTTTCACGTGCATTTGACACGTTCGTGAAAAATTGATGAATTGTTGTCTATTGTTCCCTGTACAGTAGACCGTCTAAGGTCAATTTTTAACCCATTTGGATCGAAAAACATTGTATTTTATTAGCGCACTTGCGACGATAAACAATGACACAAAAAGTGGGGTGGCCCTTAAGTTTTGACCATTAGTATATTACCGAAAATCTCAATGACCTTGGTTACGTTTAACAAAGACAGTGGAAGAGGGTGATTCTGATTGCATATGCCAAAAGGAATAGCAGCAGCCGGTAGACGATACAAGTTGTATTTGATAAATACAGATTGTGGATGCTGCGATACCGGTTACATTTGAAACACGTTGAAATTATGCAGAGGCAAAAAAGTAGTTTTTTGAGTGGTTCTAGTGCCCCCCCCCCCCCCCCGGACCCCCCCCCCCCCCCCCCTCAAAAAAAAAAAAAAAAAATCGGCCCCTTTCAAACCCATTATTTAATTTTTCAAAAACAGATATGTTACAAACTTTCTTATTTTAAACAGTTGAATGCTATGTTGATCACGCCTTTAAAAGCGGAGATACCGGTTATTAACATCTATAGCGCAAGTACTGCTTAACTCATTGTGCCCGAGGTACGGAATACCCACATTTTGGAGTCATCCTCTGAGGACTGCATTACAATTCAGGAGACAGATCAACCATTATAGTTCAAAGGTGATGGCAGAATAGTTGGAGGCGGCCTAAGCTATTCTGCCACCACCCTTGAACTATCATGGTCCAACCATATCTTGTTGAGGTGTTTCGCGGGCAGAATGAGTTAAAACAGCATACAAGCAGTCGGAGGCTATCTCCGTATCTGCCGGCCAGCTAAATACATAATCAGCCACCTGCGACTGGCCAATAGATTTTGTGCTGATAGCTGGCGCCCCAACAGACGGCCATTCTATTTCCGTACCCGAGTCTCCATAACCCTAAATCATCTTCAACCACCGGACGACAGGTCTCTTTGTGCGAAAAGTCCCCAAACGTGTATGTTTATCCCACTGCTTCAGGGGATAGGAGATTGCTGCAGTACCATGAGACTTGTTATTTTACCCCTTCACGGCCGAGAAAAAAAAATGGAAACAACCCAACTGCAAGAGGCATAGATCCTCATGAGCCCCCGCAGTTGCGGGGGCTCATGAGGTTCTATGCCTCTTGCTGAAACCATTTTGTATCCCTGGTCCATTGACGGCTGGGGATGTTTGTCGTTGAATTTAATAATGATTTTGAAAGACAATCTGCGTTCACTGGTAGTGGATGGGTTAAAATCATTTACTACAACAAGATACGGATCGCCGGTGAAGGACCACGGATGATGCCAGAATTCATGTTGCCAATAAGATAAGTAGCGGCTAATCTCTCTGTTTGTTTGTTTGTCTATTTTGACAAAGGGTATTTACCCGAAATATTAATAAATTGTGTTGTACCCGTCTTTTCTAAGCGTGTTTCTTTCTCCGTTGGGTACTTCGATGCCAGAATAGCCTGCCTGGTGCGGCCTTTCTTGTACAGTCCTCCGTCAAAGAGAGTCCTGCAGGTAAGGCAGGTTAAGGGGCTATACGTTGTGCGACTACATTGTGCTCTCAAGATCAAAGACCTGCCTGCAGCCATTGCGTCACCTAAATGACTCACTCCACCTGACGTTTTTGTGGGGTTTTTTTTTTCCCCAAGCGATCTCGCCTTTGTCGCTGTCAGCCGCGGATGAAAACAGCGTTGGCTTCCTCAAACTGAGAATGTAGATAGTCCCAACCTTTTGCAAGCAGATTCACAGGAGTCCCTGCGGAGAATCAGCGATCTAGGTTTTGTGTCGGACATGACATTGTAGCTTGTTTCGTGGATAAATGCGGAGGCGGGCTAAACATCATCATTAATTCCAGCTCCGATGGCCGTTCGGATCCCGCAAAAGGTACGATATCACGCAAAAGTCATATTAACTCATTCGAGACATGCCGCCTCCGGATACGCGGCATAAGCCGCGTATCCGGAGGCGGCACGTCTCGAATGAGTTAAGGTACCCTTACGCATAAACCTGACGACACATTTCAGCACCAGTTGTGTTTGTCGACACACCTAATGAACTTTAACAGCAGTTTGGACACGCAGCAAAAGCACACGCGTAATAGCACTTATTTATTCTGCGCTGCCGTTAGCGTGTCAGTTAGCTGTTTCTCGAACTGATGACTGAGTTGTATTTCTAGAACCGAGTGGAGTCACTGTCAGGTTACAGTCTTATGTCCAACGCCACCGGAGTCCCTGAAATTTCAGGGAAATCCGATACCCCCTGGCCGCGGGGTGAGTTCAAGAAAACTCATCAAGCTGGTGCCGACAGCCCAATGTTTATCTTGTGCAGTTGACTGTCACCGACGCAACACTTCTCAATTCTTTTCTGTCCCCTCTTCATTTTGGCTGGAAACAGTGTCTAAGTCAGATCAGTACAACTGTAATTGACATAGATCACCATGAACCCCCAGATATTGAATCGGCTGATGGGAATCTGCGCATTTTGCAGGCCTAATTTACACCCTTATTAGATTCCCCGGATGAGTAAGCCACTGCGGAATTATTTGCTTACCCAGGGCCTTCCACCTACAAGAGGCATAGATTTTCATAAGCTCATGCATGTTGTAATGGCTGCTGATAATCAAAGGGCTCTGTTTGATCGGCATTTATATGGATCGGCCTCGTTTGCATCCTAAAGTTGGGGACGTTATTACTGGTTAAAAGCGTCGAGTGGACCAGAAGAAGTAGAGTTGCACATACTATATGAAACTGTGTGGGCTATGTGGATTTCTGATAGGTATGCAGTGTACATATTAAATCCACGATATCTACAATTAATTGTTTCGAAATTCAGTTTCAAAATTTGTTGTCACATTGTATCCCGTCATCGAATCTATCGGTTCAATTAGCCTGAATTAAAAAAAAAATTATTAGCTCAGATATCTCAACACACTACCTGCGGTTTGCCAGCTCAGTAATATAACGAAAGAAATAAAAATGAGTTGGTGCTCAGGGACGGACAATGCCGCTGACTGCTGGCTTGTGCTAAAGAGGGAAAAAGGAGGTCCTGAACAAACACGATGCCGTCATCAGGAGCTGGACCAGAAATTAGTTTAGACAGCTTGACACTCACCCACCTCTCCCTCCCCTTGGCGTTGAACCTACGACTGGTTATTTAATATAAAGACGACGCGTGGTGAATGGATTGTCCTGTGTCTAAATGAACCATAGCTAGACATGTGCTGTAGCGTTTCGTAACCATATGTTACAGAAGTGCATCTTTGAACAGTTACGGCGGTAGTGAGCCTTTAAAGCGTAGGGAGGGAGAGGGGAAAAGTGCGTACACAATTGATTCTAGTACTAAGGTAACAAGCCATGTACTCCGTCCAGACACTGCATGATCAGAAACTTGGCCGGAAGATATGTGGACGGGTGTTACGGACGAGACGAAAGTCTCTGGTTTTGCCTACTCCGTTACCGTCTTTCAAATCGTGCCACCAACCTGTGTTGCAACTTGCAACCAACCAGGCAAACAACCATTACTCATGCCACATCTGAGAGAGTTTGGAAAACATGGTGAACCGTGGCCGCAACTGAGCTCAGCGATATTTTCGTGGATCTCGGAATCCCCTGTTAACCTTGTCTAGATGTCTGGTTCAGCGATATAAATATAGGAACAAGAGTCATAGATCTTCATGAGCCCCCGCATTCTACGAGGGCTCATGAAGATCTATGACTCTTGTAGGTGGGCCACGTTGAGGGCAAGCGCTATGTGTGCAGAAGGACAATATTGTAGCTAATTTTACCGAGTGGATGCAAGATCAAGCAATATTTTCGGTGGTACCTGTCGGCATATTTTATCAGGATGAAGCCGGAGCTCATAAATTACGTAAATTCCATTACGGAGATAAGGGTTCTCACGATCAAAGGTGTGAATGGTGACTGCGGGGAGATTCATTCACTGAATATTGCACGACTCTAAACCAAACACGACAGATCGTCGGGATCGGTCAACAAGGAAAGGCAGCAGCTGACCAAACTAACCACACACTACCACTGCGCTTGCAGGGTCCAGCCATCTTCCACTGGTAGTGGAAAAGATGAAGTCTTCGTGAGGGGTAGAACTAACTTTTCCCCCGATCACCTCGGTGCCGGGGGACTTTAGCCTGTTCAGTGCCAAGAAAATGTGAAGACCACCCAGCAGCAAAAGGTATAGATCCTCATGAGCCCCCGCAGATGAGGATCTATGAGGATCTATGCCTCTTGCTGACACCACTTTCAATCCATTTTCAAGGGAAATCTTTTTTTTTACGAAGATTGGAGAAACGCAGTCTGCGTCAACTAACACTGGACTCGTTCACGGCTTATGCCGCGCATTTGGATGCGGCTGGCCGCGAATGAGTTAAACTGGAATTAAAGAACGTACAAGATCTAATGTGTCCAGCCTGCTATTTTGCAAAGACACACAGGTTCACATGGGACACCCTAGCTTCATGATCTTACAAGAAAAGGGCATTTATGTCTTTTGCTCATCAAGATCGGCACCAGCTATTTCTCAAATAAGGCGTGCTATTCTGGGTTATGGGAACAACCGTAAAGAGGTCAAAAGAGTACAACATTTAACCCCTTGACTGCTACAGACAAAGCAAACCCCTTGAAAGCTGCTGACAAACAGTAATCTTCTACTTTAAAACGCTTTTACTCATTTTAAGGTGCTTCGTACAAATAGCTGTGGAAGAGTTGTAAAACGTTGCCGCCGGCAACGCTATACACTTTCGCGGCTATTGATGTGGAGAATCTTGAACGAGTTAATGTGTTTCAATGAGAAGATTCCAATTAACGCTGAAATTGAGTGTGTTCATCTTGGTTTTATGGTACACCAATCCATACATCCCATCTTTTGTGCGTCATAAAGCCAGAAAAATAATAACGATGACAAAACTTTGTCCATTATTCTCCTTACGGTCTTTTGGCTTTACAGGGCGGCAATATTCTTTCTTTTCGGCCAGCCACACAGAACACCTAGTGAAAAGACCTTTATCTCATTCTGCCCGCGACACACCACAGCAAGATAAGGCTCGACCATGATAGTTCAAGGGTGGTGGCAGAATAGCTTGGCGCCTATAGGAGCCGAGCTATTCTGCCACCACACTTGAACTAACATGGTCGATCTGTCTACTGAATGTAATGCAGTCCTCAGAGGATAACTTCAAAATGTGGATATTTCGTACCTCGGGCACAATGAGTTAATCAGTAAGTATGACTTTATTTTTAATGCACCAACCCACCTCACGTTTATACAAAGCTGCAAAAAGATAATAAAACAACCGTGTCCTTTTTCTACCATATACGACACAACACACTACCTCCAGCAGATAATCGCTAAAAAAAATAATATATCAAACGCCTTTTATCTATATTTTATTCCTGTCCGTTTCTCATAGACCATTTTTTTTTTACGCAAATATGTTAGTATAAATCGACTGTAGCCGACAAATTTCAAAGAATTATTACAAGATTTTTATTTTCACTTTATCGCTTTCTATTTCCTGTCGGCTCGTGTTGGCCCCATTGATTCTCGGGTCAAGTGTTACCTTTGAAATGGACCCTATGTGTTACACTTTTTTTCAGGACAACAGAATGATGGCATGAGCGAAACAGTCGTAAAAACGTAAACAAGAAACTTGCGCATTACGTCTCTGGTCCAAACTGCACTTCAATTTACGGGGGAAAGAAATAAAAAGAGTGAGCTACCAGGGTGGTTGAGCACCTTGAGAGGGCATAACACAGAGTGTTGGACGCCATCAAACCTTGCACTAGGCATAACGACGGGCTTGTTCAGATAGCATGTCCGTTAACCCTTATCATTCGGAATGCACCAGTGTGTTAAATAAGTTTGACCAAAATAGTTCGAGGGTAGTGCCAGAATAGCTTGGCGCCTCTAGGCGCCAAGCTATTCTGACACCACCCTTGAACTAAAGCCATTGGTCTATATCCTTATCTGTAAGTACTATAATGTAGCTTGCATATGGCAGTGTACAAATTTGAAGCTTTTAGCCTCAGTATGATATGGGATAACAGTCCTGTTAAATCAGAGTGGCACTGTTGCAGAGTGGCCAAACTGGGCAGTGTTCAGTGAAATCTAGATCGAAAAGGGTGCCTGCCAAGCGTGTTTAACCCTGCAGGAATCATCGCGACAAAAACCGCTACCGACAGCCAAAGGGTTAATGCAAACACATAACCCGACAAAAGATGTACACACGATTCAGAAGAACAAAGACAAAACCTTATTTTTGCTTGTACTTCTTGGCGTGTTTCTTTCTGTGTTGGCCAATTTTTAACTATTTGGTTGTCTGCAGCGATTTTAGCCGAGGTGAATCATGTATCTTAACCCTTTGACTGTCTGCAGCGCTATTAGCCGAGGAGAATCATGTATCTTAACACGTTGACTGTTTGAAATGCTTTTAGTCGAGGTGATTCCTGCAGTCGCTACCGACATCCGAAAGGTTAGTAACATGGAAGATGGCTGTACATCTTCTAAGGTGAACAAGTTTCCATTGCTACCTGCATTTGAAAGCCTTTGATTTTGGACCTTAGGGCCTAGAGCCGTAAGGTTCAGAATCATAGACCAGGAAATATCTGTCTCTATTCTTTAGGTGTCGATACATGAACAAGTTCATTTAACTCATTCTACCCCAGACACACCACAGCAAGATAAGGATCGACCATGATAGTTCAAGGGTGATGCCAGAATAGCTTGGCGCCTATGGGCGCCAAGCTATTCTGGCATCACCCTTGAACTATCATGGTCGATCTGTGTCCTTCACTGCAATGCAGTCTTCTGAGAACAACGGCAAAATTTTGGGATTTCGGTGTTGGGGTAGAATGAGTTAACTGAGCAAGCTGGACTGAGCAAGCTATGATACACTTTTAATGAGGTAATTCAAAGCTCTAAAAATGCAGTCTGCCACAATGAATGATCCCGGCAGTTATTAGCCTAAGAACGCAAACAACAATAAAACAAATGAATAAATAAATAAACAAATAAACACATAAACAAATTGATGAATACTGAAGGGGACTAAAGAGAAAAGCTTCAATACGCTCCATGTACGCTTGATCATGTCCTCCTGGTAAAGGATACACCACTGACTGTCCCCCAAACGTCTGGGACCACCTTCATAGCTGTCGCTTGCGACAGAAAAAAATTCACTGAAAAAAAGAGAATAACCGCCAAGCGAGTACAATCGTCCCACGTCAAAGGCCGTCAACCGTTTCGGCAATAAAGTCAGCAGTCAAAACTTCAGTGCAAACAACCGACGCCGCCGAACAGTTTTTGAAGGCAAAATCACTCCGGCTACAGAGCAATAATAAGCATAACTTCTCTTCTCCCCAGATCTAGTGCCCTTTTCACACTGTAAGCAACAATAGTAAAAATCGTCCTCGAATTATGGCATGTATACGAGTCCTACGGCAAGTGTCGACTGTGCTGGCTGAAAGAGCTGTCTTCGCGCATTGCGTCCCCTCCAAGATAACTTTACAAATGGTTCCAGAACCAATAGCTCTCCATGCGCCAAATGCAATCAAGCACTACTCTTGAGAAAACAGCGTCAGTCCATATCTGGTGACCTCAACATATTAGACGTGAAGTGTTAACGTGTTGAAGTACAACGCGGCGGGACCATTTTGGCAGGCAATATTATGGCCTTTCTTCCACATGCGGCACGCTGTACAGTATAACAGGCACCCAGACAGAAGAACTCTTTTCTTTTCATGAAAGTGGCAGTCCCCACGTCAAGTCTCTTCAACCTGCAAGAGACGTAGATTCTCAAGAACCCCTGCAACAGCAGGGGTTCTTGAGAATCTACGCCTCATGCCCATATGAGCCGGACCGGCTTTATTTACTTCCACAGAAGTCATAGAGGTTTGAAGAATGTCACTGGATAAGGCTCAATTGAATCAGAGGACCTAAACCTGCCCGCAGTGACCCGCTAAATCCGCTGGTGACACCGCCGCGAACCCTGCTGCCCCTAAAGGAGCTTTGCTGGTCTTTTTGGTGTAGGGTGCGGGCAAAGGGTCGACTGCGTCCTCCGCACATAGGTGGTGTGGGCCTGAATTCACGTGAGACACGTTCGGTGCCCTCCTTTTTCGTGTTCGCTGTCGCCGGTGGCGATTATTACCTGTGGTTTTCGTCTCTATTTCGGACCTAGTTAGTTGGGCGCAGTGAGGAGAGGCAGAGATACACCCCACAAGGGTCATTTGCCTGAGCAAGCTTAGCCCTGCGCCAGCCACTAAGCAAGGTGCGCCGCTGTTCCTTGCATAGTGGCTGGCGCAGGACTAAGCTCGCCCATGCAAATGGCTCCTTGCTCTGAGTGCCAAAGGCGATCGCCCAGTTGATGTAATACGACGGGTCAGCGGTTATACCCTTACGCGTCCGATACAAAGAACAAAAACAAATAATTACCATCATCCTGCTACAACCACTACTACTACAAATATCAAATCACCAGCGACACAAGTGTTCTTATTGTTACGTGCGAAATTTTTCATAAGCAAGTAATATACATAGAAAGAGTTCTGTTTGGGACCTCTGAAAAAGTTTTGTTTATATCCAACTTTTGTTATATCGGACCTTGTTATAAGCGATATAGACTGTATTACTAATACTACTACACGTACTGCGACTACTACCACTGAATAATAATGTCTGCGCCTAGAACTGCTGCATTCCCCCAAACAGACAAACAAACCTAGACAACTAACTCGCAGCGACACAGCGAAAGAGCGAGCTAACAGCAAAACAATTACTCTCTCAGTCTCTGAGGCAAGTGCAATCACCCATTAATCATTGTCAGACACCTACGGCGTACAATGAACCATGACAAAACACGTGTTGACAAAGCCTTAGGCGTAATAAAACCAAAAACTTTATGAGGGGTTGCGTTTAGCATGCACCGTACTCCCCCCTCCCCGAGGGTCAGGAAGCCGAACACAGATCAAAGACAACACATCGCATCAGGAAACGGGAACCTGTCTCTTCGTGCATCTTCTCACATAAACATTTCCGTCAGCTAGAGGTGTAGATGCTCATGGGCCCCTGCAGAGCAGAGGCCCATGAGAATCTATTCCTCTTGCTGTGTGGCATTGGATGTCGGTGATCTTCAGAGGCAGTAAAATATGGCGATTGTCAGTGTTTCGTACCTGATACGGACGTGCTCACGTCTGATGTATTGATACTGCATCATTCAAAATTGTTATTGTTTCCTGTTAGAACAAAGCAATGTAGACTGATTTAAACATGGGTGATAGATGGTGTAGCAGAATGAACGTGTGTGTGTGTGTGTGTGTGTTTGGTGGGGGGGGGGGGGGGGAAGAGAGAGAGAGAGTTAGTTAGTTAGTTAGTTAGTTAGTTAGTTGGGTTTAACGCCGAGCAAGCAACCAAGGCCATCTCACGGCGGGAGGGGGGGGGAGGGGGGGAGGGGAGAGAGAGAGAGAGAGAGAGAGAGAGAGGTTGGGGTGATGAGGGGGGAAGGGAAAGGGTTAAGGGGTGGGGGGGGGGGGCCGGGGGGCAGAAGCAGGATGCACAGAAAATGCTGTGCAATTGGCCTATCAACCTGATCACATTTTGTGATAACAGAAAGGATTTCAAACACTTTTTTTTTTCCACTTTCCACAACTGTTGAACATTAAAATGCATTCCTTTACATAATTACGAAGTTGACAAGTGTTGTCACGCTATCGCTTTTCGCTGATCTTTTGGTAAGAGAAAAAAAACAATTTCAGACTTCTTCATAAATATTACATGTAACAACAAAGACTCATCTGCCAATATAGTATCAAAATTGTCCAGTTGGGCACTAAGATTGCAGGACTAGAATCTTCCACTTTTTCAAAACTTCAAACTGTCTGCGAACAAGCAACAAGATGATATTGTGAGAGTTTGTGTACAAGGATCATTCAAAGAAAACCGTGAGAAAATGCAAATATTTGCCAATAGCTGTCAGTGCAACCCCCATTGGATACGTGTACACCAAACGGAAGGACGCGCTACACAATGGGCACACGGGAATGGCGCCGTACAACATAAACCACACCACACCAGGCAGTAAACCTACGATTATTGTGTCCACCTGAGGATGTACACGAGGCTGATATCTACCAGCAAGAGGCAAAGATTCTCATGAGTCCCTGCGGCTGCAGGGACTCATGAGAATCTATGCCTCTTGCATGATACGGAATGATTCCGTCTCTTTACCGCAAAACAGCCGAACAACAATACATAGTGCGACCTGGGTGACGGAGAAACAGTTGATGAGAAACCACAAAGACTGAATTGTCCCTGAACCTGAAAGGTCTGAAGACTGACTGCTGATTGGTGCAGGGGGTGGAATAATGAGGCATTCTTACATCCTACTTCGGTTAATCCTTTTCACATTCAAAGCCGCCCGTGAATCGTATTTAGTCAATCGTCATACCTACTCTATCTGCAAAACACACAGATTCTCATAATCTTTACAGCAGGGCCTCGTGAAGTTGTATATGTTTCTTGCAAGTCAAGATGGGCTGCAACTGTTCCTCAAAATTGAGAGTGTTGTGGTCTTAAGCAGTAACAGCGTGAATAATCAGGACGACTACATGCGCTCGAGGATATTAACGCCGAACGTGTCGTAGAGATCTCTCTATCAGCAAGAGACACAGATGCTCATAAAACCCGACGGATGCAGAAGTTCATGAGAATCTGTCTCTTGCTGAACAAGATTTTCCTTTGAATGTCTTGCATGACCGTCTCTTAACCCCTAAACACCCAGAGGCTGACTTCTTTTTTAGTTGCTTATTGTCATATGAAGGCTACATTACTGATTAGGATATAGATCAAACACCTGAGTTCAAGAGTGGTGCCAGAATAGCTTGGCGTCTCAGGCGCCAAACTATTTTGATACCTCCCTTGAACTAAGATAGTCACATTTATTTCAAACAATAGTGTATCAGGATGAAAAGGGTTAAAAGGTGTAATTGGATTGTAGTCAGCCAGTGAGGTATATTGCCCTTCAGTGGTTATTTGGTAACAGGCTGGGGCGTGGGAGGAAAGGTCGTGTTCTGAGTTTTAACAAGAAAGGTAAGTTTGCGTTAGGAATGCGATAGACACTAAGGCCATTGTTTCTGACAAGCGAGCCTTCCATTGTAATATATTAAGTCCATTCGAATAAAATGCGCGATTTTCATCGTGTGACAATTTCTTTTTTTTATGGAGGTAACTCATTCTTCCCGCGACACACCACAGCAAGATATGGCTCGACCATGATAGTTCAAGGGTAGTGGCAGAATAGCTTGGCGCCTATGGTACCACCCTTTAACTATCATGGTCGATCTGCGTCCTGAATTGTAATGCAGTCCTCAAAGGATTTATTTCGTACTTCAGGCACAATAAGATACTATTTTTTTTTTTCGTCACAGTGAAAAAAATGTCACAGGCTACCCCACAAACACACCGGCATACGCAAACATACACACATACAGATAGATGGATAAACACGCAAATACAGACAGGCAAACCGGCAAACAGTGCCGGCACCCAATTCAACACATGCATAACACACTGGTAGGAGAATAGTGGCGGGAGAAAGAGATCCTGCGGGCTAGATGAAAACCTACCGCAGTTTCAATTTGCTATTTCTTACATTTTGTTCTCTATGGCTGACAGAAGCATTTTCACTGCACGATATAATCCCGCACCTTAAGTATAGGCTGTGTCTTCTCCCAGAGTTTCAATTTAGATTTCAAACAATCCACACCTGGGTTTCATGACATTTTCAATCGCTAGGCTAAAGTTTACGAGACATTTTAAATGTAATTAGTTTTATAAGTAACATCTCTCTCTCTCTCTCTCTCTCTCTCTCTCTCTCTCTCTCTCTCTCTCTCTCTCTCTCTCTCTCTCTCGTTTTATTTGTTAGTAGATTTAGCAAAGACATAATTGAAAAAGGGACTTTGCACCTGTCTCTCTCTCTCTCTCTCTCTCTCTCTCTCTCTCTCTCTCTCTCTCTCTCTCTCTGAACAAAAACCTGCTCACAAAAAGAGAAAGAGATCTCTCACAGGGCAGAGGAGAGTAAGTAAATCAGACAGTTATCTCCCCACACTGATGCGCCGCCTCTGCTCTCAAAGAGCGCTCAGAACGTGCCACCTCGGCTCCCTATCACATAAAAGGAGGCGAAACACGTTTAATCTCGCAATATCTCGCAGTATCGTGAAGGTAAGACGGGAGAGGGGACTAGGTTAACCCGGGTGACGGCGGTTACGACTGTCGGTTTCTCTTTTACGACTGTGTTGCCCGCGCAGTTAAAACTCCGCCGCAAAAAAATGTATCATCCTGTCAGTTTTCTTCTTTTCAAATGTGATGTGGCGGTGTAGCAGCAGATTGCGATGTTGCAAGTTTTGGATAATAAAAAAAAAAAAAAAAAAAAAAAAAAAAAAAAATCGAGAAGTCTATTGAGTGGAAGAAAACTGCTTTGTACAAGATTTTTTAACACCCGTTCAGTGCTGAAAAAAATGTGAACGCAACCCAAATGCAAGAGGTATAGATCCTCATGAGCCCCCGCAGTTGCGGGGGCTCATAAGGATCTATGCCTCTTGCTAACACCACTTTGACTCCATGTTCCTGGGACATCTAGGTTTGTTTGAAGATGAATTAACAAACATTGCAGAAACAGTCTGCGTCATCTGGCACTCGACGGGTTAACTCTTTGGAGACCTGCCGCATCCTTATTCTCGCGGCTTTACGCCGCGAATGCGGAATGTGGCACGTCTCGAAAGAGTTAAAATCTCGTTCATTTCAGGCGCTTTGTCTCTTTTCACGTGAAAATTCGGGAGACGGCCGGGCAAGCACGCTGAGCATTCGCCCGTCGATTGACAGCGAGTTGGTTCCTTAGATAACCCGATACGATAAACAATGATCCTGTTCTTTCATTGGTCGCGTTGGCAATTGGCGTACAACATTTAACCCCTTCGTCGCCAGTGACCACGAATTTCGCGTCACAGAAACGCCCCCCCCCCCCCCCCCCCCCCCCCCCCCACGCTAAGCGACTTCGCGTGACCAACACATGTGTAAATTGAACAAATGGGGAAAAAAAATAGAACACACTCATGACTAACAAGAGACATAGATCCACATGCAACTGGTACATAGACATTAGGTAGCACCTACAAAACTTGGAAAATATGGCCGTGGTGTTAACTATGAATGTGTTAAGTCTCTTGCACCTTGGTAGCGTTCACCTTGCCCCTGGCAGTTAAGGAGTTAAAACAACGAGTTGTTTTGTAATGAAATGCATAGAACGTCACGGCTTTTTCACTGTGACTGCACAATATGCGTTGTTCATCATTCATTTTTGGGTTCAAAATAGGTCACTTGTTGCAGCACAAAGGGCGGAACCCAAATATTTCATCCGCCGGCCCAGCAAAGAAGGGGAAGAGGAGACATCAACTTCCTTATCTTGGACCTGTCACTACCAGGTGTATTATTACGCGCGTTATCAGGCCCCGCCGACCAAGGCATGTCACTCTGTAATCGCTGCCTGGTTGTTGGAATTGCCGTCCCTGAAGAGCCCACCAGAAACTCATGGCTTTACGGTGTGGGGGATGGGGGGGGGGGCGAGGGGGGGAAGGGGGGCGGGGGGGGGGGAGTGGGGGCGGGGGAGGGGGGAAGGGGGGGAGAGAAACTGAATGGATTTCGGCGTAGATTCTCTTCGGCCATCACAACAAAGCAATGCGGAGGCCCATGAGGATCTACGTCTATTGTTTTCGTTAATTTATATCTGGGTTCTTTAGCCTAAGAAGAACGTCGGATATTTAGACCAGTGTTGGGCTCTGCAACTGAATAGACAGAGGGAGTCTGTTACTACATAGGCCGTTTCCAGAATGTGCAACAATCTCTCATGGCATTGTAGAACCACGAGCAGACTTTGGGAGTTCCTTCATTAGCAAATGAAAATGCACCAGGACCATTTCAAATAAATAATAATAATGAGTACTTGTATAGCGCCTAACCTCAGATTAGAGCTCTAGGCGCTTAACAAAAACTAATGTACAAAAAATTACTAATTACAAAAATGGAATTTACAAAAAGTACAAAAACAAAATAAACGCACTCTGTAAACAAGCTATAAAGTCACCATTCAAAAGTGCTACGCTCATGTACTCATACTGGCATTCACACACACACCCACACACACACTACTTCTAACATAGATAGAGATGACTTTAACATGACAGGTGTGTGACAAAGTCATTTGTAGCTGACAGAAAACATATGGGTCTTTAGGGCACGCTTGAATGCCTCTCTCGAATCCAGGTATCTCAGTTCGCGTGGGAGGTCATTCCAAACAAATAAATGCGTGTATGTAGTAGAATGTAAAGAACACATGTATTACGTCCTATTAATTAAAACATTTTACCACAGGACCGAAATCCACAAATTGTGAAGTTGCCCTCTCAAGGGCTGTATTGCAAGTCTAGAGACAGATCGAGCACGGTAGTTCAAGAGTGGTGCCAGAATAGCTTGGCGCCTGGGGGCGCCAAGCTATTCTGGCACCATCCTTGAGCTATCATGCTCGATCCATGTCTTGCTGTGGTGTGCAGGGGCTGAGCGAGTTAACATGATGGATTTTGACAGTTTTTAGGCAAGCAGCAGCCATTCAAGTTTTGAAAAATAATAGTATAATTATACATATGTCCATCACAATACAGTGAACCCTCACACAACTACATACTCAGGATAACAGACAGCATGACAATGCCATTAACCCATTTATCCCCGACGCCATACAGCAGGAGATGGATTGACCATGATAATTCAAGGGTAGTGCCAGATTAGTTTGGCGCCTTCAGGCGCCAAGCTAAACTGGCACTACCTTTGAATTATTATGCTAGATCCATCTCCTACAAATGGTACATAGTCATTGGGCAACACCTCCAAAATTTGTGAAATGCGGAAGTAATCAGCTGGGCGAAGCAAGACTGCAACATTTCCAGCCTGAGCAGAATGAGCAACACATTCTTTTATAAAAGCTTTTCCTGCTCTCGGCACAGTGGCTAAAACCCTTCAACTCTGGCACTGCCGTCTTTCAAGGCCCTTAACCAATTCCTCCGTCCTCAATAAAGCACAGATCCTCATGAAACCCTGCAGCTTCGGGAACTCATGATAATGTGTACCTCCGTTGACAGAAGAGATAGGTACCGCTCACATTCTTAAACTAAGATAGTTGCTGGACTTTTTTAGGCAACTACTGCTCAAGCACGCTTCACTTATAGCTTGACTACCAAACGAACCACTCAGTGTGACGATACACATACAGCACATCTCTCCAAGCAAGAGGCATAGATTCTCATGAGCCCCTGCAGTCCAAGAGGCATAGATTCTCATGAGCCCCTGCGACTGCAGGGGCTCATGAGAATCTACGCCTCTTGCAGATGGTTCGGTTGAAGGGACCGGCCCCCCCTTCCTCTTTTCTGCCGCAGACGTTGAATTATCTGGCAGCGCCAGAGATGATTGCTTGAATTTGTCATTGGAGAAATTCATCCAGACTGCTTGATTATTTTGAAAATGATGGTGATTATTTTCCAAAAGCGATGCCTCCGCGATGCAAGCCAGCAGAGGCCTCTTACAACTTTAAAAGTGCTGAGCTCTTCAAGTGCCCTGCCTGAGAATGTTTGAATCTCGCCTTCTCTGCCAAATGTGTGCCAGGCAGGCTGCTCTGTCCTTTTGGACCTTACGGCCAGGGGTCCTAATGTTCAAAATCACAGGCGGCACACGTGTTTTAGCAGGGAATGTACCTTAACCCTTTGGTGTCGGTAAAACCTTTTGTCGCGATGATTCCTTGGAATCATCGGGACAAAAGGTGCTACCGAGAGCCAAAGGGGCTTAGTTCGCATCAAGTTCAAAGTTCAATGCACGCGAAATATAAAATCGAGCGTGGTTACCAACAGGTAGTGCCTGATTAGCTGTTGCCAAGTTTACAGGCACTACTGCCGGTGCGCTCTAAATTCAACTAAACTGAACTTTCGAGCACCTATACCTGCTAACTTTTACCTCATCTGTAGCAACAGTTAGTTCAACGAGTGGAAGATGGCCCGTTCTTGTACTCAAGTCTTTCGCATTCAGCACAGCCTCCCTGGATGCGGACCTCGGTGATAGCTTATGTCTCCATAAAGCTTAGGCTTCTATCTGGTCCATCAAACTTTCCAGCAGCACATCATTTTTTTTTTTCTGCAGTTTCCGATGACAGGTTTTATCTGGGGTTTTTTTGGGTTTTTTTCTTCCTCATTCAGTTTCTTTCAATACTGATATCTTTCATTCCTTCGCCCTTGAGTTGAGACAATATGTTTCGTTTATGTTTATAAGTTTTAAAAGCATTTAGAACCGAAGTACTTATAATCTCCTGTTACAGCTCTGTACAATTAATGCTTTTAAATCTTTTAAAAACAATTCTATTATTATTATGAGTGATGCCTGATAGACAAATGGCTTCTCACAAGGTGCCTCTTAACCTAATCGCTTGAGTCGGAGTTTTCAGAAAAGTCAGGCTGATCAGTCTGAAACTGTCCTTGGCCAATCGGTTGATCCATCTTTCGCAACTTGCAGGAGGTGCTCATAAAACTATCCTAAAGTATTAGCTAGTTGGCCTGAAAGTGAAAAAGACATATAATCTCCTTCTACCACGCGCACAAAAAAAAAAAAAAAAAAAAAAAAAACACCACCCAGCATCTAGAAAAACTGTCGTAGTGACTGGGCGTCTCCGACGATATTTTATGAAGTTCTGCTGATCAGCCCGGTGGGTGTCGGCAGCGATTTTAGTCGAGGCCAGCGATTCCTCCAGGAATCACCTCGACCAAAATCGTTACCTACTCCCAAAGGGTTAGTCATAAATACGAGCCGCGATTATCTCCAGACCCGTGGGATGTAAATACACCCGAGGGACTCGTCAGAATCCAGTGTCTTCTAGAAGACAGAAGTTATGGACTAGTACAGTGGCGGAGGCTTATATGACACAGTGCGCGAAAGTAATCGGGACTGTGCGCGGGCCAACGGCGGCCGACGTCGGCCAGAAGAGTTGTTACATACTAGGTAAGACTTGAATTTCAGTACCGTCTTTTCAGACAGAAGTGTTCATAAGAATCAATCCCTCTTGCAAGTGGGTGACAAAGCAAAGTCTAAGTAAAAAGGGCTTATGAGAACAATATATATATATATATATATATATATATATATATATATATATATATATATATATATATATATATATATATATATATATATATATATATATTACAGATCAGTGATGGCGGGGATGATGATGATCTATGCCTCCTTGGAGATATAATGTGCGTAGCTTAGGGATTTGTAATCAGTTAATCTGCTCCACGTTTTTGAAATGTGTCAAGTTCTGTTGGGGCTCTGTTTTTGCTCACTCAGAAGTGAGGGGCGCCGCGAGCTGACACAGGGGCAGTGGGGCGAACGTGAAGGTTGACTTTGGCACGGGTCCTTCTGCTGTTGAGTCAGAGTAACATGAGGGAAGAGTAGCTCTCGGGGCTTTGGTTTGTTTAGTTCCAGCGGTTACGGGAAGGCTGCTTGATCTCTATGAAGACAAACTGAAATCGCCAAGAAGGTCCTACGCTACGTACTGACCCAATGCGCAAAAGGTCATCGGGCCGACGGTGGTCGCTGCTGGCCCGCGCACGGACGTGCGCGGGCCAACGGCGGCCGACGTCGGCCCGATGGCCTTTGCGCACTGGGAAAATTGACGGTCGAGCGTTTGGTAAAACACACTGCTAACAGCACGATGCTAACACGTTAAGTTTTTTATTTTTATTTTTATTTTATTGATTGGTTAGTTGAGGGTTAACGTCACAAGAGTGACTGAAACTTGCCACAGGGTGGAGTTATGGGGGCTCAGGGGCAGCTATTGCCTATCGCATAAAACGTAAACACTGATCAATTCAGGGGCAATTCAACGGGCCTGCTTTGATTTACCAGGACCTTTCAATTCAACTGCATAGACAATTAGTAGTACAATTAGCCTGTCTTTTACCCTGAGCTGTAAACCTAGTTACCAGGGTTTGTACCATGATTCCGTGACCATGACCCGGCTGTTCCCTTCGTTCTCTTTGTCTTAGATGCTATTAGGCTCACTACAAATGCTGAATTAGGCCTGCGCTGGTTTTGCATACACAGACGCGAGGTTTAACTCATTATGCCCGAGGTACGAAATACCCACATTTTGGAGTTATCCTCTGAGGACTGCATTACAATTCCAGAGACAGATCGACCATGACAGTTCAAGGGCGGTGGCAGAATAGCTTGGCGCTTATAGGCCCTTGAACTGTCATGATCGAACCATATTTTGCTATGGAGTGTCGCTAGCATAATGAGTTAAACTGGAAACTTCAAAATGGGACATTAGAGCTCTCAACAAATCGCACCTAATGAACGGCGGCAATGACAGTTCTAAGTTGCAAAGGCCTAAAATGCTCTAGATCGCAGGCCCGCGCAAATAAAGCAAATCAGGTTTGGGTTAGGTTGGGTTTTTGTTTTCGTAAACAGGAAAGCGAGCTAGTAAGGAAAAGAACTGATCACAAAGTAGTGGACAATTGCTTACTACCGCCGACTCTTCCTTCATTGTACTCTCCAGTACGGGTATCCCCAGACAGGAGATATCTCCGGGGAATGCAAGACCTTTTAATTGCTTCTTCCTCTCCTCTTCTCTCGCTTTCTGCCAGAATGCTTCGTTTTCCTGCCCTCGCCCAATGAACCAATCACAGACTGAAAACACTCACGCTTTCTTCAATCTGAGGTAGGAATAGAACAAAATATATCCTCTAGAGGTGAAGATTCTCACGAGCCCCTGCAGCCTCCGGCAGCAGGGGCGCGTGAGGATCTACACCTCTTGAGGATGAGAGGGTGTTTTCTGAAAGAGTGAAACTGTGTATCCAATGCTTACAGTCGTGCTTAAAGCAACAGAGGTGTTTAAAGGAAGCTGATTGATTTTTTTAAATTGCCGACACAAAAACGAGCTGGTTTGTTTTGGCGCGTGGTTTAATGCAATTTTATAACCGGCATGGTGCAAATAAAAGAAGGGTGAGGTAAGAACGTATTGGAGAGAACTACAAAAAATATATATACCTTTTTTTTTTTTAAATGAACTTGTATGACCGGAAAAAAGTGCCGTGACCTTAAAATCGCACAATGAAGAGAGAAATTGCATTACCACTTTACCTACATGATACATAATGAGTTAAAATCAAAACAACACAAAAACCAAACAGGCATTCTTGGCTGAGATGTTACAACATTCCTAAGATAAACAGTGCCAAATAAGCAGCATATCGTTTTTCTACAAATAAAATCTTATAACTGTATAAATATTGGTGCATATGCCTGTCAAACGACGACTATTAGTTTAGGGGAAGTGCATCCACTGACGGACGTTTCAATTTCGAACAAAACATTTGGTTGTTACCACTTATTAAAACATACATAGAACAGGTGTACGTGTGATCCCATGGGAAGTGTCTGAGTGTGTGTGTGTGTGTGTGTGTGTGTGTGTGTGTGTGTGTGTGTGTGTGTGTGTGTGTGTGTGTGTGTGTGTGTGAGGGGGTGGGGGGTATATGGCCCTAATGGATTTAACTCACTGTGCCCGAGGTACGACTGATGAAATGCCCACATTTTGGAGTTTTCCTCAGAGGATTGCATTACAATTCACGAGACAGATCGACTATGATAGTTCAAGGGTGGTGGCAGAATAGCTTGGCGCCTATAGGCGCCAAGCTATTCTGCCACCACCCTTGAACTATCATGGTCGAGCCATATCTTGCTGTGGTGTGTCGCGGGCAAAATGAGTTAAACTACCCTCAAGCGACGAACTGCTCGTGATTTAAAAAAAAATATTATTATATTTTATTTAATCTAAACTGTCAGCGCGTGATTACATTGATATGACACTGACCACTTGTATTTATTGAAGAAAAGCCCCAGCCTCAGTTAGGTGGGGCCCAGTTTTGTGTGAACTCTGCAATCTCCGTCAAAGATCGAAAGAGGGAGATTAACTTATCACCGCACGAAACGGAACGTGTAGTGGCCACTTATCTTTGTCGTTTGAGGCAACCATTTGCAAACATCGGTTTGATGTGCACCGCTACTACTGCAATCCAGCCATCAGTCAATCAGTCAAATTTGCAAGAGGCAGGGGCTCATGAGAATCTATGCCTCTTGCACTTACGAACATTCCTTATTTACATCTTTCTTTTGAAGGAATAGGTTGAAGTCTCCGACTTCAGTTGCCCGTGACAGAACCATCCCACGCGCGGTAAAGCTGTACCAGATCCGTTCTGGAAGGTGCAGCTATGTGTAGACAAGAGGCACATCTCAAAATATATAACTCTGAGCTTCTGTAACATGCTGTATATTATTTCAGCGAAACTGAACATAAACTATGTGGAGCTATGTGACCCTTTTCAGTGCATGAAACTCTATGCGTCAGAAAATAAACACGGGGAGATAGTTCTCCTACTTTCGTTTCGAGGCAAAATAAGAAAACCTCAGTAGTCAAAACTTCCCTGGCTTGAGAAAGGAGGATAAAAGGGGAAAAAAACTAAAAAAACGTCTGAGAGAACGTTTAAGTTTGAACCCTGGAAAAAAAGGTGGGTGTGTCAAAAGTTAATTAAGTGTGGACATTTGATGAGAAATACAG
>BTPG01000003.1:194414724-194427224 GCA_036245525.1 Semisulcospira habei
GATATAAGACGATTTAAAGCCTCAAACTATGGTGGGAATATATTGTATTTACGTCTAAATAATAAAGGTAAAATTTATCCGTAACACGACTGACAGTCTCGTAACACGACTGACAGTTTCATAACACGACTGACAGTCATCGTGTCAGTGTGTTGCGATTTACATCTGCTTCAATACATCACAATAAAGATACAGAATATAATGTTGTTTCACAGCTTGCAAGCTGTTCGCCTTAATTTACATCGTCTTTAGGTGAAGTTTGTAACATGACCATTAGAAAACACAGAATGAGCATACCCACAGCTCTTCGTGTCTTTGGAATAACGACTCACATCAGCTGTTAGTCGTATTACCATAGTTACTTACGCCTACTAAACAAGCAAGGTTTGTAAATCCAACCGTATTTCTTCTTTGTCGTCTTCTTTTTGTGAGAATATTCTGCCCGGATTGAAGTGGTCCACCATGCACTTCTTGGCTCATGTGCGATAGCAAAAGTAAGTCTATGAAATGGGCCAGTAGTCGTTTGTCCGTCGTAAATTTAACGATGGTATTTTCCATTCAAGCCACAGACTTCAAACTTGGCCCAGGCCAGATCTTTCTAAACATACCAATTTTAGTGACCTCTCTCAAAGGCCAGGGTCAAAGGAGATCAGGAAATACGACAAAACTAGAAATATTTTGACAAAAGACTTTTTTTTCCTTAAATACTATGCACAACCCGAAGCCCAAACTTAGTACAAAGATACCTGATGGTAAGACATTACTATGCATACTATTATGGATTACCCATCGGAAAGGTCAAGGTAAAAGAGATCAAGAAATAGGTATGTCAGTGGGTATGTGGATTCATATAAAAATGTTTGCAACAAATTTTGAACAAAGTGGTTTTCAGGCTGAATTTCTGTCATGAATCTTTGCCTCTTGCAAATAGAGGGGTATGACGTAATAACATGCCACAGATCATGACGTCAGACGAGGCAGCACATTACCGTCTGCAGTACTAATCAAGAAAATGATGATAAAGATGATGTTTATGAACTTGATGATCGCAAGTTGATAAGACCGATACTGACAATACGTATGCTGTTTTTCGATGTTAGACCTTATGGCACAGAGTTGTAAAGTCTAAATCAAAGATATGCACACACACTGCATTATGTTTTACACTCGAGTGATTTTGAAGACAATTCCTTTTGTGCGTTCATTAATTGTATGTATATTTAAAGGGGCACGCCTGACCTTTTGTAATGCTTCAGTTAGCAAAAAGCTTTTACTGGGATTCAGTATGCATACCCACTTAGACAGTGACCACCCTATTGTCCCACCAAATACTTTCTTTCGTCCGTTCAAAGCGAAAAGAGGCCACCGGAATCTTGTGACTGAACGCCATGAAAAGATTGCTTCTGATAGGCGATGGTAGCTGACGTCATAAATATTCTATACGACCTTAGGTCATCTGCATAATTATAACCAATCAGAGAAAAGATGGCGGATGAACAAGCGAAGAAAACAAGAAAGTATCATCGACTCGCACCGACAATGACAGACTCGAAATTGAAGAGAAGAAAAAGAAGAGAGACAAGATACCCCAAAGTAGAACTGACATCGGACACGGGAATATAGACATGTGGCAACGCGTAAAGCAAGAGCATGGCTTGACCGCCCATCTAGAATTTGCCCCTTTCCTGCTGAATCAGTGAGTAATCTACGGTCTTTGTCGATCTTCCTTTAGTTCCACGAGCGCTAGTGATTTTCAGAATTCATGATCTTCAGTAGAATTTATCTCTTACTGATTTCGCAAGATTTTAAACCAGTTTCATCATATAGTTACGTGCAGAAAGTGGGTATAAATACCAATGTTCTGTTTCAATGATGGAACGCGTTGCGTGTTTCCGAGGGGTAAAGGGGCCGGGATCACAAAGGTCAAACAAGGCCTGGCACCGTGGACGCAGGCTCGCCGGTTTCAGTTACGAGTCACTGAAATAAGCCACGCCTTCGTCACGATCGTTACTAGTAAATACTAGCAGGTTAAGCGGAACCCGCATTGTGATTTTGACAGCATAGCGAATAGGGACGGTTTATTCTACGTTTCTCATGAAAAATTACGTCAATGGGATGCCGGAAAACATCAGTACACGTGTACACTGACACGTAGCGTGTACGCCACACCGAAGACCTCGTGACCTGTAGTACTGCGATTCACTGATAGTCGGCCGGGTTCTGCCTTGTGACGTAGGCTCAAAAATATGCATATTAATTCAAAACAAGGCCGATGCAGACGATAAATCCGCGACTCGGGTACAAAAACAACACACCCTCCAAACGATAAATTTTGACATTTGGCATTGTACTTACACCATAAAGCTCTAAGACAGTACACAAAGGACCCATACACATACCGCTGTCAGCAGTATCTGTTGCAGACAGTTTTCTGACTGTATTGAGATGCTTGATCCTGGGGAAAATAAATTTAGAGAGAGAGAGAGAGAGAGAGAGAGAGAGAGAGAGAGAGAGAGATAGAGAGAGAGAGACGGAAAAAAAGTAAATTCTGAGGTTAAAACCCCCGTCAAAAAGTCGTATAAATAAATTATATATCATGTCCCTCCCACCGGTTACGCAAAACAAATCACGGGTGCTCTGAGCACTCGTGATTTATAACAGTCAGGCATATAACTGAATCTCTTTCAGTTCACTAGTAAACCACGGAAAGAAGTTCAATGGCAGTAGAGAAAATATATGCTTCCCGCCCCTCAGTTTTTCAGTTCAGAAGTCAATCATCAATCTAACCTGCAGCTGTAACTATGAAGTAATTTCATACGTGTTTAAGTGCACGAACTAATCGAATAATGCAAAACGATACTGGTACAGAACCTTAGAAATATGCAATCAGGCATGACCAAGTCACGCTGACCTTATACAGGCGGGGATCCAGTACGGTTGATGAGTGCAATGATTAATTGGATTTTCAGGGCCCAGCTGATCAAAGGAGCGCAATTTTCCATTCAGTTAAACTCATTACGTCAAAAACGTTGACTTTCGACCCGCATCCTCATTTTAAAACAAACTTTGGAGTGCAGTGACTCGCTGCAGGCTGACGTACCCACGTCCTATTACCAGAAACACCGATCTTCATAGGCTTGGACTTCGCCACTGAGATGCCGCTTGGTTCCACGACGGGCGCAGAGACTCACAAGGGTCTCAGCAACTTGCAAGATAGGAGGGCGGTCGCATCTGGACTATCTACGTAGCTACGCATTCAACCGGCTTTGCATAAAAATTAATGCGACGATGCCTTACTCGACTTCTGAGAAGCCCCCTCCGGCTAAATGGAAAACCCAGAAGGAGGGGGTTTCCTTGACGGTCCACCCCAGCGGGGTATCTTTGATGTTGTAACAGAAGCGGGCGGGATGCGTTCGGTGCGATTCCTTCCACGACGGTGTCCAGTCTCTAATCAGTTTCATGTTTAAATCCAATTACTGCCTTTATCTTATGAACAAAATTATGTAAGTGATTTTTATTAAGAATTTAAAGATGTAGATCACTCCCAGCAAGAGGCATAGATTCTCATGAGACCCTGCGACTGCAGGGGCTCATGAGAATCTTTGCCTCTTGCAGATAGAGGGGTATGACGTAATAATATGCAACAGATCAAGACGTCAGACGAGGCAGCACATTGCCGTCTGCAGTACTAATCGATAAAATGGTGATAAAGATGATGTTTATGAACTTGATGATCGTAAGTCGATAAGACTGACAATACGTATGTTGTTCTTCAATGTTAGACCTTATGGCGCAGAGTAGTAAAGTGTAAATCAAAGATAAGCACACACATTGCATTATTTGTTACACTCAAGAGTGAGTTTGCAGACAATGATTCCTTTTGTGTGTTCATTACATGCATGTATTTTTTTTTAATGACACATATTCGTGTCACTGTGACAAATAATAATAATAATAATAATAATAATAATAATAATAATAATAATAATAATAATAATAATAATATAAAATAATGAACATATTTTTTTAGAAAAGCCGATATCAGCTGATATACAGATAAAATTTTAAAAAAATTTTGCACAGGTTTTTTTTTTTTTTGGTTGTTGTTGGTTTTTTTTTTTTTTTTTTTTTTTTTTTTTTTTTTGAGGGGGGGATCGACGCATTAGTAAAATTATCCATATAACTGATAGGTGTTTGAAATAAAATTATGAAATGAAAAGTGTTCCTGATAAAAAGTATAAAGTTTGATATCACAAATGTGCATGTAATCGATCTTCAGTTGAAAGTTTGACAAAACGAGGCGACTTTGCTAAGTTTGATATCATAAATGTGCATTTAATCGATATTCAGTTTTAATGTTTGGCCAAAATAGGCGACTTCAAACGGTGTGTGAAACTTGATCTAATTAATCGTACCTTTTGGCGTTTCTGGTGTGTGCCGGTCTGTGATTTTGGAGCTTACGGCCTCCGGCCGTAAGGTCTAAATCACAGACCAGCACACAGTTTTGTTTATCATTGTATCATCGTTTTCCCTTAACCCTTATCATTCTGAATACACCAGTGTGTGAAATAAGTTTGACTAAAATAGTTCAAGGGTAGTGCCAGAATAGCTTGGCGCCTTTAGGCGTCAATCTATTATAGCACTACCCTTAAACTAAAGCCATTGGTCTATATCCTTATCTGTAAGTATTATAATGTAGCTTGCATGTGGCAGTGTACAAATTTGAAGCTTTTAGCCTCAGTAAGATATGGATTAATGTGGTTCAAAAGAACTTAATATACCCACCCACCCCAACCCCCTTTTTGTGGAGGTGGAGTGTTGGGGGGGGGGGGGGGAGGCGAAAGGGGAATAATTAATGAAATCTGACGTACCAAAAGCAGCATCAAACGCTCGTATAATGAGTAATATGGAACAGTCACATCAAAAACTCATTTTTGAAAATTGTGACATGTCGACTATGAGTGAGCTTACTGATCCGGGAAGAGGGTTTGACGAAGTATAAGAAATGTGCAATTAAAGTTTAGTCGGAATTTTTATAAAACTAGAAAAAAAAAGCAAATGCAAGTTCCTGCAAGAATTTCTTCATCATAACAGACAAATCCCTGTTGTGTTTATCACATTTCAGTCTTATATATAATCAGATGAGTTTCTTTTTAGTTTTGTTTTCCGGGTCGTTATTGTTGTTTTGTTGTTGATGTTGGGGGGGGGGGGGGGGGGATTTTTGTTTTGTCTTTGTTTTTTTTTTTTGTTTTTGTTTTGTTTTGTTTGTTTGTTGTTGTTAGATTATTTGTTCGTTTGTTTGTTCGTTTGCTGTTTTTGTTGTTTGTTTATTTGGTTGTTTTGGGGATTGGTATTTTTGTTATTTTTGTTTGTTTGTTTTGTTGTTGTTGTTGTTGTTTGTTTTTGTTGTTGTTGTTTTTTGTTGTTGTAATTTTTTTTTTCTTTTTCTTTTCTTTTTTTTTTTTTTTTTTTTTTTTTTTTTTTTTTTTGGGGGGGGGGGGGGGGGGGGTATTCATAAACTAACACACATGCAGGTATGTACAGTCGACCTCGCAAATTGGGATATGACATAACAAATATCGTATATAACAACAGATTTTTTAAAGGGTCCGTCAATACCGTTCCTGAACAAATATATGTACTTCGCTTTTAACAAACTTCGGATACAACGACAATGTGTTATAACTAAAGTTTACTCTATTGTAAACATACACTGACCATCTCGTTTATTACATTAGCCCATTCAGCCCTCGCGGCTTACAGCAAGAGATGGGTCGACCATGATAATTCAAGGGTAGTGCCAGATTAGCTTGGCGCCTATCGGCGCCAAGCTAATCTGGCACTGCCCTTAAATTATCATGGTCGATCCATCTCCTGCAACTGGTGCATAGTCATTAGATGACGCGTCCAAAATTTGGGAAATGCCGTCGGGCTGCATGAGTAAAGAAAAAAAAAACTATTGCCATTGTAAGGCAGTATATGTATCTGCTCGTCCTTGTGGGTAATTACATATACGTCATGAGAACTAAAACAAGATGAGGATTTCATCCCAAAGTCTACCGTATTGTTTGGAGCTCAGATGCGTTGATCTTTTAGGAACATTCAGAGTTGTTCATATTTTTAGGCTGATTATGCTGATCCATTTCCCTCCTCTCTAAACCAACCTCTGATCAACACACACGTCGGCGCACACAAATAAAGACGACCGGACACACGGCGCTTCCCGCCATTAGTATGCTCTGTGGGCTCGTGTAGCGACAGGAATCCATCTCTGCTACTCCAACCCACCTTCTGATCCATAAACACTGGCACACAGAAATATAAACGGGCACACGGCGATTCCCGCCATTCGTAAGCTCTGTGGTCTGGCGTAGCATAGCTATTCTGAGGAAGAATAGCACGAGCAGCATTATGACGTCACTTCAAGCTTCACGTCATGGCATTATTACTCCCACGACGCCGTGTTCATAGTGACGACTCGATGTCAGTTGTGCGTCACTCATCGCAGTACTAACATTTGACGTATCAGAGAATCAACTTTGCAATTTTCTTGCTGATTTTTACGCCCGGAGCTTACAGGTCACAAATTGACCTAATCCTACCCCAGGACCAGGACAAACAGCAGGCTTATGCAAACACTGTTATGAAAAACCATGCGGTTATTAATGAGAAGATAGGGGGGGGGGGGGTTATTAAAAGAAAAATTAAAGTTATGTTAGCTGTTTTACAAATGACTCCGAAAACGTGGTGCAGAAAATTGTCCGATGTTCACACCTAGGGCATACAGGTCACAATTGACCTAATCGTACCCGACAGCCAAGACAAACTGTAGGCATGTGTAAATACCCTAAACGAAAAATCATGCAATTATTAATGAGTAGATTGTTGTTTTTGTTTGTTTGTTTGTTTGTTGTTGTTTTTTAAGATACAATTGTTTTAAGATTAACCAATATATAATTCGCGAAATTAATCCCCAAAACGTGAAAAAAAAATTTTTTATTTAATTATCACTTAAAAGTTCTAGAGTTACAATGCTGGTTAACGAACTCATTCAATATGTCCCTTTTATCTAGCTATACGCAAAATATCTAGTAAAAAAAGATAAATAACGGACTCCAGTGTGGATCAACCGTTTTATTGGCTTTTTTTTTTTTTTTTTTTTTTTTTTTGGGGGGGGGGGGGGGGGGGGGGGGGGTTGTTGTGAAACGGCGATTTTCTCGCCAATGAGCATCTTAATAAAAAAAATCGAAAAAAAGTTGTCTCTAGATTATCCTTGTAGGGACAATATCCTAAAATTTCAAGCTTGTCCGTGCTCAAACGCGGGCTCTAGTCGCTGTCTCACACACACACACACACACACACACACACACACACACACACACACACACACACACACACACACACACACACACACACACACACACACACACACGCGCGCGCACGCGCGCACAGACGTGACGTCATTTTTATCTTGTTACTTCTTTGCCAGAATTTCTACCCCGCACGCCAAAAACGTCATGTACATGCTCCGGAATGCGCTCCGACTAGCCCCATTTCAAAAGTCTACCGCATTTTCAAGATTTTCTAATACATTGAAAAGCTTGCTTTTAAAAATATATGAGCATACTGTACTGGCCTTTGGCACTGTAGGGCAGTTTCCTATTTATCTGTCGATCTGTGTGTTCGCTGACACAGCACAACCGTCATGCGTTCTAATACGGACACACTCACATATGTGCGTGTGTCGGTATTAGAACGTATGACGGTATGCGTTGTGTAAAACGGGTTGTCTCCTTCGATTCTCTACCGCTTATCAGCGGTAGCGAATCGAGGCAGACATCCAGTGTGGCGTTGTGTTTGAGCATAGGCCTTACGCAGAATCTACACAGTCATGTCTCTTGTGGGGGGGGAAAAAAGGTTCGGAAAAGAGGAATGAGGTGAGAAAAAAAATCCCTAGCTCGAGAAGCATGGAAATAATCATACACACAGATTAAAGAGGCGGTCTTCTTTTTTTCCCCCTTTTTCTCCCAATGTTGCATACCTCTTTCAGCTACAGAGTCAAGTGGTTTACTGCTTGCACAATACATTGCTCCAAAGCGCATGGGGAAAAAAAAAAAAAAAAAAACCTTCGCGAGAGACACTTCCACAGGCTGCTGAACGCAGGGAATTAGACAACAATGGGGAAAAGGTCGACTGAACAAGATGCTGAAGGGTAGTACCAGATTAGTTTGCCGCCTGGAAATATCATGGTCCATCCATCTCGCACAGCTGGTATACATAGGTGTTTATTTATTTATTTATTTTTGACGGCTAATTTGCAAAAACAATAGGAAAATAAAGGCGATTGAACTAAATTCAATAAACTGTTTAGAGAAACCCCAACGGAGAAACCCAACGTGCATTTTACACACTTGGCAGTCACCTTTTTCGTCTGGATTGAATAAACTGTTTAGCTCAAAGCAAGTGCCTGATTAGAATGACGCACACCCCCCCCCCCCCACTCCAACCTCCACACACACCACCACCTCACCTCAGCCCGGGATCCCACCCTCACCTCACCCCCTCTCAAAGAAAGTTAGCTAATCGTGCACCAGATTTGACTAAGCTATCACGGCCGATCGAGTCCATCTCTCGCGCCGCCGGGGCTCGGAATTGAAAGTCAAAGAGACTGAGCCCAGCCAGAATCTGCTAAATCGCTCAAAAGTAAACTGACGAAACATGGCCCCAAATTTGATTGCTTCTGTTAGCACGTGCAAGAGCACCTAGGTCCCTGTTGCGTAAACGCATGCATCGGATGTGTGCTGGGGAGTCACAGGTTATTACCCACTGACCTCCTGCGTGGGAGGAGACGAGATGTAACTGAATCCGGGAGGCGGAGGAGGGATATCATACTAGCAAGAGGTATAGATTTACATACGCCCTTTCGACAGCAGGGGGGCTTATGCAAATATATGCCTTTTGCAGATGAAAGACAACCTGGATCTAAAGCCTGAATATTTCCGCTACCTGAGGAATAAGATATTACTAAATCTGAGCTGATGACAATCAGAAAGAGACATTGATGCCACGGAAGCCCCTCTCCTGTACAGGCTCACGAGGATCTGTGCCAGTGGTAGTGCCAGGTCACATTTGTTTTAATGCTACATAGTAAAAAAGGTGAGAAAAAAAAAAGCTTGATGAGGAGTTTTGAAAGTTTACAGTGTGCTATAAAAGCCCGCGGAATGAAGGGATTCCTTCCCTTTGAGACATAAACACCAGGATTTGCAACAGAGTTTGGTAGTCAATCATAATGCCAGGCCAGGTCTGAATAGACAAAAAAAAAAAAAAAAAAAAAAAAAAAAGTTAAAAAGGGAAAAATGAAAGATCTGCCAAATACATCGCGGTGAGGTGTCAGAGTGAGTTAACCCCTTCGTTACAAGCGGCCAGCAGTCACGTCTCTGAAGCCATTGTACATACTCAAGCCGTGAACACGGATGCAAAACAGGATCGGCAAGATGCATACAGCCTCATGAGCCCCCGCATTTGTCACTTGCCGATCCTGTTTTTGTATGCCTCTTGCAATTCGTTGGTGTTCATTGTTTTTTTCCGCAGCGAAAGAGTTAAATCGGAGGAACATTGCACTATGACGAAAAAACAAACAAACACGAAATGGAAAATCTGTATCAGATTTTACAACGAAATAATGAACAGTAGGCTAACATTTTTAACAAAACCAGTCGATGTTTGTCTAATGTACACACAAGACGGGGTTTTAACTCGATACAGCATTCTTTTCAAAGCATTTATTCGTTCTTCGTTAATGCCTTCCTTTCTACCTTCCTCCATCCATCCATCCATCCATCCGTCCGTCCGTCCTTCCCTCCGTCAGTCCCTCCTCCTCTCTCTCTCTCTCTCTCTCTCTCTCTCTCTCTCTCTCTCTCTCTCTCTCTCTCTCTCTCTCTCTCTCTCTCTCTCTCTCTCAGAAACACAAGAAAATAATGTGATTGACAAATGCAGGGCGGGGAAGGTCTGGATACTTTCTCTCAGTTATTTGATAACAGTTTTGTTTTGTTTGGGTACCTTGGACCGGGGCCAATTCTAACAATTGTTCAAGACCGTCTAAACCGTTTAGCATAAAAAGCAAAGAATGTAAGAGAGAGAGAGAGAGAGAGAGAGAGAGAGAGAGAGAGAGAGAGAGAGAGAGAGAGAGAGAGAGAGAGAGAGAGAGAGAGAGAGAGAGAGAGAGAGAGAGAGAGAGAGAGAGAGAGAGAGAGAGAGAGAGAGAGATGCAGACCACTTGTTACCCTTTGGCTGTCGTTAGAGGTTAGAGGTTTTTGTCGCGATGATTCCTGCAGGAGTCATCTCGACAAAAACCGCTATCGACAGCCAAAGGGTTAATTTCTCTGTTTACAGTACCGGTGGCTAAAAGCTCAACCGAGGGTTAAAATAAGAAAAATCTATGGAGCGGAAAAAAATTATGGAGGTGCAGCCAGCGCATTGACCCCGTGTTCAAACTGACGCCGCTGTTTCTGTCAATCAGAATTACTTCCTATCGCCTTCAGCCAAGCTCATCTATCTACCATGAACACAGATTTTCTTGGGCACTTGATCTACACCTTTTGTCACGTGGGTACATGCCATCTACATTTTGATGTGCCATGCCGATTTCTTGTTTTTAATCTGATCTTATGATTTTGGACGCGATTATGTTGTTTTGGACCTGATTTTGTGATTTGCGAGCCTGAGACTAAAAAGGACGAGAGAGCTAGCGTACAGAAAGTAAACACGGCAACTCTTAAAACTGTCGGCCGGTCTATATACACGCGTAGTCCCGATGTGTCATTTCAATCCTAGCCGTCAGTGTGAAAGCATAGCGCTGCCTGCTCTGCGATTAAACCGAAGGTACACCTTCCGGATCCGAACCTTTAAACTCCCAGAACTAAAAATATTAATTACTTCCATTCGATAGAATGAAACTCATTTAGTTTTGGGAGTTTCAGAGTTAAAGAGGTAGGTGGGCTTGCGTCGTGTGGACTGTAGAGGTTGGGTGAATAAAAAAGTAGTTACTATACCGTACTTTTTGTATCACGATCTAGCTATGCCTTAATTCACACACACTGACAGATTAAAAAAAATAATAATAAATAAAAAAATCTGAAACTAGGACACCGTCTGCAAGGACATGACCGGTGCTCCGTGTCAGTAGTTAGGTCACGTTTACGCCGAACGAGTCCGAACAACGCGCGAGAGCGAGGTCACGGCGGGCTCATGAGGATCTATGCCTCTTGGACATGGTCGGAGCGTTGTCTACGCCTCTTGTAGAAACAGTTATCGACAGTGACTTCGTTCGTTCGGCGTGAACGTGACCTCACTAGTGTCTCATCAACGCCGACTCATTTGGGTGGCGAAGTCTGCACGCAAAGGGCGAAACACGATCACAATCTAGTTTAGACACAGTCGTAGTCTTTCCCCCCAAATACAACACCTGAAACTAAAGTAAATCTGCAAACCAACCTTGGTCCACAAGAAACACAGATTCTCATGAGCCCCTGCGGCCGCAAGGGCTCATGCGAATCTATGCCTCTTGCAGACGGAGGAGCCAGGCCACTGAACTCGCGAGGGTTAATCCTCCAAACAATTCCAACCATTCCAGACTTACGCGGCATGTATCTTGATAGGTAAAACCCAGACCCGAACCACCTGACTGGCCCATCCTCTTTCGAACAGTTGCGAGAAGTCAAAGAAAGGAAAGATATGAAGAAATAATCGGGTTTGAATCATTCAGACCTTACAATACACCACTGCAGATCATGTCGTGGATCTGACCATGACACTTCATAAGTACCTTGGTGGCCCGGGGTGGCGCGGTGGATGTAGTTATACAGCATGGTCAACCCAGCAAAATATATTGTAAAATTGGAGATATTCATGGAGAAACTCTTACTAGGAAAATAGCGACTGTTCTACCCTCTAGAACCTACAGAAGACCCGCAAACAGATCGACTGCGGAAATTAAAGAATCGTGTCAGGTAAGCACTACCACTGAACTGTAAAATGTGGCAGTTGATGCAACATTTGAGGCAAACTAAACCTAACGGTGCTCCCTTCACCTGAGTTTGCGAAGTAACATTATCGTATATTATCATAGATTATCATACTTTAAAAGATTATTATCATAGATTAATATAAATTTACCATCGATTAATATAGAATATCATCGATACATATACAATTGATCTGACGTCAGCCTGCTGATTCACGCATGTCCGTGCGAGATCCCGGACTGACCTACGTGAGCCATCACGAATCGTACAGAATCCAGTTGGCCATGCACCACGGCAGTGAAGAAGGCGCTCCAACTTATCAGGAATTTAAAATACACAAGAACAGGCAGTTTTCTGTTCAAAACAGTTGCCTTTTTGGCACAGTCCTCCCGTCTTATTAATCTTATCAAACCTACTGACAAAAAAGTCAAGCGAAATACCAGGCGCAGGTATGAGCTCCCTTCAACAGAGGGCGTT
>BTPG01000003.1:194434724-194479724 GCA_036245525.1 Semisulcospira habei
CGCCTGGCCCTGCTGCACCCGCAACTGGCTAACTCTCCCTCCCGACACGACCTGCTGATAGCGTGAACCACGCCCGCCGCAGATACCGCGTGCGTGAAAGCTGCTTCTCTGCTAGCTGCAAAATACAAAAAAGAAACTTTTCACAATCAGTCACAAACAACTAAAAAAAATAATTTAAAAAAAAGTTTTTGGCTACCAATGAAAAGTTAATACTGAAATATTAACATACATTTTCATAAGAAGTCAGAGAAAAAATGATGGTTTCGACTACCAATGAAATATTAATATTGAAATATCAACACATATTTTTTAAGCAGTAAGAAAATAAGATGGCTATGGACTACCAATGAGGTATTAATTATTTTCACAAGTAGTCAGAGAGACAAAAAACAGATGGTTTGGACTACCAAAGAAATATTAACTCATTCAGCCCGACGGCCGTATTTCCCCAAATTTTGGAGGCGTCATCTAATGATTATGCACCAGCTGCAGGAGATGGATCGACCATGATAATTCAAGGGCAGCTGGCGCCGCCAAGCCTAATCTGGCACTACCCTTGAATTATCATGGTCGACCCATCTCCTGCTGTAGTGCGTCAGGCCTGAATGGGTTAATATTTAAACAATACAGTAAACTATGCTTTTAGTGCAATATTGACGACGATGACTAATGATGTGATTATATGATGGTGTTATTGGTGAGAATGATCATGATGCTGATGACGACGACGACGACGATGGTAATGATGACTTTGAATGTGATTTTGATCATATCTGGCCCTTCGCCAGCACACACAACAGAACAGCACTCATGTTGAAACTATGATTTTACTTTACCGTAGGCACACATCCCTCGAGCCGACGTCGGCGGCAAATGGAACGCGCACGACAGTGCGCCGCGGGTCAACTGCGGCCGACGTCGGTCCGAAGACCTTGTGCTTACTGGGACTGCACCGCACTTTTAGCGGATTTTCATGTAGTGACATCATTTTACTTTCGGCACGGCGAAGGCGAACATCTCAACACCTCTCTTTTCTCTTCAGTTTCCTCCCATAAAGCGTGCCGCACTTTGAGGAAAAGCATTCCAGGTGTGCTTTTCCTGCAAGCCTTCATCAATGAAATAGCTGCAGAACTTGCAGTTGCGGCCTGAGAATGTTTTTGCTGGGGCCTGCGATTGAACTAATCATGGCGGCGTTATTAAGGAACATGCGTGGTGCGGATATAGCCCATTTTCTTGCGCATGCGTGCTGTTTTGTTGCCGCTAAAGACTTTCCGTTGAAATTGGCTGCAGGTGCAAAGAAGGTTCAGCGAGGTCAAAATGGGGGACTTGCCATAGCCGGGCAGTTGTCTCTCCGTATGTCTGAAATGTTGATACCTACATTTCTAGATGGGCAATAGTTTCGTAGTTCAAAATGAACCCGTTGACTAAGTACTTAGGTTACCGTTCGGCGGGTAAAAAAATAATAATTATTATTTTAAAAAACCGAGAAATAAACCAACAACACAAAAACGCGTATTTACACGTCATTTCCGCAGATCAGCATCGTCATTAGCCTGTTCACTGCCGAGGAAAAGCGAACACCAACCACCTGCACGAGTTATAGATCTGTACCTATTGCTTAACTCATTCAGCCCGACGGCCGCATTTTGCAAATTTTGGAGCTGTCATCTAATGACTATGCATCAGTTGCAGGAGATGGATCGACCATGATAATTCAAGGGCAGTGCCAGATTAGCTTGGCGCCCACAGGCGCCGAAGCTAAATCTGGGCACTAATCCTTTGGATTATCATGGTCGACCCATCTCCTGCTGTAGTGCGTCAGGGCTGAAAGGGTTAAACTATTTTGTATCCGCGTTCCTTTCACGGCTGGAGATATACGATGATTTCAGAAACACAATTAGCGTCCATTGACAGTGATGGGGTTAACAGTGAACAGGCTGATAGTTAGTAAGCTGGGTTTATCGCCGAGCAGGCAACAAACGCCATCTCACGGCGGTGAACAGGCTGATGCGCAAACCACAAGGACACTTCTGTGAGTTAGGAGTAAGGAATTTATTTAACGTCTTTTCACACATTGGTGATATTAGACCAAAAAAAAAAAAATTAACAACCAAACACAAAACTTGTGAATATTAAAGAATAGCAATAATTAACATCCAATGGCCAACCACACACACAAATTACCTATTATAATAGTTTACCCACCGGACTATGAATTATTATATTAACTATTGGAATGGCAATATTTCTATGTAAAATGTCATACAATTTTCTGCTAAGTGATCAACTGTTATGTTATTTTTTGTCAACAGATTCATTGTAATAGGACACTCACAGATTATATGTTTAACAGAGATGGGGCTTAAGCACTCGCATTTGATGTCTTTTGAGAATTTTGTTTTCCAAAAATTTAGTCTTAACTTGTAAATCCAAGAAGCTGTTTTTCTTGAACAAGGAGGAACATGACAAGTATGTTTCATATCATCTTTGTGAAAAAAGCTGTTTAGCACAGAGTACATTTCATGTAGAGATAATTGCATATTATTACAAACTGCTGAGTTTTCTCTATTTATAGCTCCCTTTTTTGCTTGTCTGTCACAAATTTCATTCCAATAAATTCCGCAGTGTGAGGGTATCCAAAGAAAATCGATCCCTATTCCTCTCTGGACATAAATTATGTTTCTAAATTATTAATACAGCTCATAATATGTTTTATTTCATATACTAAGTCTTTTCTAGTGTTACAATCCCAGCTTTTTAGACTATATAGGACAGATTTAGAATCGACACAAATCAAAATGTTAAATATATCATAAGGTAGAAGTTGAATAAAATTTAGTGCCATGAGAATCGCATACAGTTCAGACGTAAATATAGAAAATCCTTTACCGAGATAAAAAGATTTCTTCACTTTGAGATCTGGAATAACAAAGCCTGCACCACAGTCTGAAGAATCTAAGACAGACCCATCTGTGAAAATTTTCAAATGTTTAAAATAATTATGTCGTGTGTAATTTTTCTTTCACTAAATTTGCTAAAACGTTCACATCCTCATCTTTTTTTCAAATCTGTGTAATCTATATCGAAAGTTGCATTAATATGTTCTCACGGAGGTATAGTAGATGTTACTGGTAAAAAGGGAATGAACTTGATATCTATATTGCAGTTTTCTATAGCATCTTTGACATAATTACATATAGGTGCAGCTAACACCCTTAGTGGCACTGCAGACCCTGATGCCCAGATTGTCTTCCTTACTGATGCCATGTCTGTCCTTGAGGCAGCAACAGCAAGCAAACTGCCACGTCTACAAGAGGCACTGCAAAACATCAAGTGCACCAGACTGGTGCTGCAGTGGATCCCTTCACACTGTGGCATCTACGGCAATGAAGAAGCTGACAGAATGGCAAAAGTGGGCGCAGAGAAAGAACAAGATGAAAATGGAGTCAGCTTCACAGAGATGAAGACCATCATTAAGTCTGTGTACAGACCACCACAACGGCCCCTAGACAGTTACCATCAGCTGTCCAGACAAGAGCAGGTGACCATCTTTCGTCTGAGGACCGGGCACAACCGACTCAATTTCCACCTGCACAGACGCTTCCACCTCGTGCCATCTCCCCTGTGCCCTTGTGGAGAAGCAGAGCAGACCGCAGAGCACATCCTCCAGGACTGTGGGAACCACCAGCCGCTGAGGGAGGAGATATGGCCGAAGCCCGCCACTCTACAAGAGAAACTGTACGGGCCTGTGGAGGCGCTACAGAAGACCACAGATTTCATTTTGAGGGCCAAACTCCAAGTGTGACGGCGTTCGAGAAGAAGAAGAAGATTACATATAGGTAAAAGATACGGGATTGTTTGCGCTCTCTTCGGGAAATCCACATCTGCGTCTAAAAATATGTCTTCTCGTACTGATTTTTTGACGGACAGGCTTCGGACAATGTATTTTGCAGTTGCTAATTTACGTTGGTCAGATAAAGACAGAATACCTGCTTCTTTGTAGGTTTTTACAGTATTAGTATGAACTGGCACTCCAAGGGCTAATTTAACTGCTTTACTATCAATGCTTTGCAGCTTCTGTAGAAGTGTAGCTGGGGCAGTAAAGTAGACTTCCTGACCATAGATAAGTGTTGATCAAACTAAAGATGTACCAAGGTGTAAAACAGTTTTAATGTCCTGACTCCATGGTTGTGAGTTTATAATTTTTAACAAGTTAAGACTTTTTCTTGCCTTCTTTAATATGGCTTCAATATGAATTCTCCAAGATAATTTTGATGTAAAACGTACGCCTAAAAACTGTACACACTGTTGGTAGTTTAAAGGCGTCCCGTTTAGGGATAATTTAGGTAATGTTTTAGCACTTTCCCCATTATTGAAAAGCATTAGACATGTTTTTTTTCCCCAATTAGTTCTAGACCATATTATTTCAGATAGTCCAATTCAATCTGATAAATTTTTTTAACGTAATCTACGATTCTTTTTGGGGTACGTTTTCTGAGATTAGTGTTTATCCTTGATCCCTGCGGAATACCCATATCTATTTTCTCAAAGGTTGAATAACTTTTACCAACTTTGGTGCAGATAAATCTTTCAGACAAAAAGCTTTTAATGTACTCATACATAAACCCGGTTATGCCAATCTGGTTTTTTTAAAATAATAATATATCATGCCAAACACTACCATAAGCCTTTTTTACGTCAAAAAAATTTGCTAATATACTTTTTCTTGTAGAAAATGGTTTTAATTGTTATTTGTGAGTTTAACTAAATGGTCTGTCGTACATCTACCTTTCCGAAAACCAGCTTGATGAACTGGAATTATATCGTGTTTTTCACAGTAATGAAATAGCCCATTTAAAAGAATCTTTTCCATTACTTTGCAAGCTTGTGATGTTAGTGCAATAGGTCTATAACTACTAATCAATGAACGTGTTTTGCCCGATTTGAGCACTGGAACTACTACTGACTGCTTCCAGATAGTAGGAAGAGATCCATTAAACCAACACTTTTGGTAACATTTATGTAGTAGTTTTTTCCACGACTCAGGTAAATGATTAAGTAGTTTGTAAGAAATTCCATCTATACCCACTGCACTAGAGGTATTTGCAAACGACTGTAAAACATCTAGGAATTCATTATATTGAATTGGAGCATTGATATACTGAGAATGATTAGAAACTGGATCTTGATAATCTGCTTTGACTTTTTCTTGTTTTCTGAGGTTTATGTTTGGTAAACGAAGACTTGATGTGAGACTACTTTCTGCAAACATATTAAAAAAGGCCTCCGCTTTATCTACTGCACTAGAGCCTGCTCGGCGTTAAACCCAAATAACCATAACCAGAACCATAACTGCACTAGGAAATGTGTTGCCTTCTACAGCAATTGGATACACTTGTAATTTGTATCCATTTTGTAATACTGATATTTTTCCAAACCTTATATGTATCTTTCGATTCAGACACTTCATTTTTACAGAACTCAGCGCAGTGAATCTTTTTGGCTGTCGCCACAATTCTGTTACAGTGTATTTTAGTTTTCTTCATTTCCCTAAAGTTCTCTTCAGATTTGTTTCTTATCCATTTTTTTAAAGTGTACCTTCTTAATATTTACTGCTAGTTCACATTCCTTATTCCACCAAACATTACCTGAATATTTACCCTTTGATTTTCCTTTGCATTTTGGTATGGACTTCTCCGCAGCAGAAAGAACAGCTTTTGTAATATTTCCGTAAAATGTATCTATACTTTCATGTTCTATACCTGCAATGTTATGGGACAGCAAGATTGTCTCATACAGTTCTCAATTAGCATTAACATACTGAAACTTTGGAATTCTGTCCTCAATATTGCAATATTCATCTTTATCTTAAACGTTTAATTGTATAATGATTGGAAGATGATCACTTCCCAAACAATCTTCCTCAGTGATCCAAGTGCAATTTGTTGACAGGGTAGAGCTTACTAGTGATATATCAAGAGCAGATGCTTTATGGGTATATACATCTGGGATTCTAGTGATTCTACCATCATTTTCTACTAGACGATTGCTTGTAACTATCGTACATCCAGACTCCCAGAACGGTGCATGAGCATTGAAGTCTCCTATGACCATCCATTGACAGGAAGTTGTCTGCTGAGAATCAATATCTTTTAGCCAGTCAGTGTTGTCATCTTTTGGCCCTCTATGTAGGTATACGGATATCACATTTAAAGTATTTTGATTATTAATTTTTACCATGGTCCCAGTGATATAGATATCATTTAGATCTTTGGTTATAGAGTACGTATTTAGTGACGAATATTCTAGGTCATCTCTAATGTATAACGCAGTTTGGACTTTATTCGATATAGCGTCATAATTGTATAGAGGAGGATAATAATATCCTCGAAGTTTTGGGAGTTTTTTTTTTACCTTCTACATTCAGAGATTGTAACGCTAATATGCAATACTCTGAATGTGAGATGTGATTCTCGAAGGATAAGAAATTTGTTGAAATAGATCTGCAATTCCACTGAAACACTTTCATATTGCTTGTGCTCTTCTTCATGGTCAGTGACCTCTTTGTAGCGAAAGAAGGTCAACTGAAGGAGAAGGAAAAAAAAAAAAAAAACACGAAAATAGAAATAATACAAAAAACAAAATAAGCTCTTTCAAAAACACCAAGAATTGGTATATCTCAAACAGTTCAATACTAAGAATAAAAAAAAACTAGAACTAAACTATCTGGATATCATTTCAAAGTTGCTTTCGAACCGGACTTGATGATGTTGTTAACTTTACCACATTTGAAATGATAATCAGTTAGCTTATTTATATATCATTCGGTCAGAAACTTAGTGTGAATACCAGTGACCCCTCCAATCATAGTATCCACTGGAAAGTTTGGGATAGTGGTAACTTAATGTTCGTTTCGGTTTTTCCCAGAATAAGTTAGATAAATGTCTCCCGATGTTACGTGCAAAAGTTGAAGATCCCCTTGCATTTGGATGTATTGAGTCCCGCAGATGAAAGTTAGAGTTAATGTTTTCATGATGAATTACGGAAATGTTCTGGTCCTCAATAAGTTCTGACACCACCGTGGCATTGAAAATCTCACGTTTTATGTTCAGTTGAATATCCCTGCATGGGGCGATCTTGCTGACTACTATATGGCCTGCCGGAAATTTCTTTTTCAGATCACGCACTGTTGTTACAAATGATTTCCCAGCAGTGCGTGGATTTGAAGATTTAATGTTATTTACGCCAGTATGTATCACGACAGCATCGACGTCTTCCTTGATGCTGTCCGTGGCTTTGGAAATGTCTTCAACGGTGAAGGCGCTTATCTTTGATACGGACAAACCGTACGAGATTCCACGCCTTTCAAAGTGGAATCATGAAATAGTGCCACTCTTGGCATTGTTACGATCTTCGATTGTGATGATGACGCATTTTGGCATTTGACGTCATCTCGAATGTTGTTCTTTCGTTGATCGAAATTTCGATATTCCTGTCTCTTTTGTTTATGTGTACCGCTTACCTTTGTTTGGGAACTGAGGCAGCGGAATGAGATAAAGAAGAAGACGAAATATTGGCCTGTGTACGTGTCGGAGCAGCTGCAGTGGCTCCAGCAGGCTTGTCCGTCTTGACCCTGGCCGTGGAGGTGGACTTGACCACTGCCGCGTAGGTCAGTTCACGTCGGCCTTCGATGTCCGTTTGGGTCGAGACGTCGACTCCTCTGCTGAAGCCAGGTTGTAGACGTTGCACCTGCTCCGTCAAGAGAGCCACTTGTTGAATAAGCAGGCCTACGGTATCCTTCAGCTGGTCTACAACATTTTGAAGACTCTCCTTCCCGTTGTCCTTCAGGTGGCGGCGGTTATCCTGCTCCTGGATGTCGGGACTTTTATCTTCACTCTCTCTTTCTCTCTCGTTGTCCTGGAGCGATCTTGCTTCGTCGTTTCCCTCAGGAGTTTTTGTCTGGGTTTGACGCCTTGTTCTCGTCATTCTGATGTTTTAGTTAGTCCAGTTTTCAGCAACTTTGTCGGAGCTCAGTTATGTTTGGCTATATCGGTCGCCATCTTGGCCGGAAGTCCCACACTTGTGTGAAATGTGTCGCAAAGGCTTCAGGATGGGACCGGATTCCTCAGAATATTCGAGTGAACTGTGAATGATGATGTCGTGTGTTGTATGATGGGCGGACAGTGAATGTCCCCATGAAAGTAACGTTTGGAAAAACTAGGCGACTTTGCTGATAAACGTATAAAGTTTGATATCATAAATGTGCATTTAATCGATCTTCAGTTTTAAACTTGATCTATTTGGAGGTGTCATCTAATGACTATGAACCAGTTGCATAAGATGGATCGACCATGACAGGCGCCAAGCTAATCTGGCACTACCCTTGAATTATCATGGTCGACCCCTCTCCTGCTCTGAATTTCCCCATGAGGGATTAATAAAGTAATTTTGTATTGTATTGTATTGTATTGTATTGTATTGTATTGTTACAAATTTTATTATGATTATTATTATTACTATTATTATTATTATTTTATTTATTTATTTATTTATTATTATTATTATTTTGGGAGGGAGAGGTCATACTTGATAAAAACACGATACTATTAATATCTTACAGTAGTGCACATTTTTAAAAAGCGGAAAAGCGACAAATTTGATATATTACTGATATCTGGGCACAAAATAAAAGATGGCGACAAACTGGTTTCCGTCCTTGTTTAATACATTTAAATTCGTGTGGAACAACAAGCCCTAAGAAATGCTGACTAAGCATGTTCAAGCCTGAAAACTTGTAAATTTACAGAACTTTATATGTTTCATGGAATGCCTTCATTTTTTTTGTCTCGTTTTTAAGTGCTTGACTGTAAATCCACATTTGGGGTATATGTAAGAAAGTTTACACTGTAGCACACTAACTAATGTGCCGCATAATGCCGCGTACCCGGATGCGGCAGGTCTCGAATGATTTAACTCCATAAAAGTCGGGGCAACGCGCATGATACCCGGGAGCTGCAAGAGTCATAAATGTATGTCTCTTGCAAGTCCTACTGATGCTCTCTATGTCTATTCTTTGGTCTCGGCATTTGCGTCTGTTTCTCCACGCGAAGTTGGTCATACGGTGGTTTCACGGACGCGAAATTCGTGATCACTGGCAGTGAAGGGGTTAAAGGCAGGTAACGTTAACGCCTGCCTGTGAATGCCCAATTACTGTTTGCGGCTATATACGCACACGTGTGCCCACAACATCTGAGGCCCTAACCTATACAGGCCTTGTCTTCTGGCTCGCCATTTTCTTTGAAATCTTCCCTATTCTTTCTGCTCTAATCGTACACACACCAGATACAGGCCCGCCAAATGTTCTCTGCACCGTAACAGCCAACCCTAACATCTGCAGGAGGCATAGATCCTCATGCGCCCTTGCAGTTATAGGTGCTCGTGAAGATCTATGCCTCCTGCCAGATTCAATTTGTATGATTTTTGGGCCGGGGGCAGAGTGAGGAAGACTTGAATGTTACAGCAAAAGCTTCACAGGTTGTAATCTGTACCTCAGCCTCTGTAAACATCGCATGGTGAGATACATACACAAACGGCTATGTGAAGCAATAACCGGGAGGCAGGGAGAGAAAGGGAAAGAGAAAGAGAGAAGGGGGAGGGGGGAGAGACAGAGAGACATACAGACAGAGACAGCCAGACAGAAGGAGAGACAGCCAGCCAGAGATACAGACACAGACAGACAGACGGACAGAGAGACAGACCCAGTAATGAAAGTACCTCGGGTCCACGACGGCCGCAGTGGGCCCGAAGACGTTTTGCTACTGGAGGAGAAAGGGGGGGGGGGGGTTGGTTGTACATTGCTTAACATCCCGACAGCAACAAGACTTTCTCAGGAGTTGACGTGCCTTGTGAAAAAAAAAAAAGAATATTGAATGTATGTCGCCAGCCGGTCTAATACGCTAAATAAACCTAAGACCATTTAGCAACACACATCCAATATCAAGAGCTACAGACAGCACAGACAGTAGGGAGAGTTTAAAAAAGGAAAATACAGCTGAATGGACCAAGAGTAGACAGAAACACATGCCTCAGAATAGAGGGGAAACCCCACCCTGTGGGGCTGACCAGGGTGACCCTGGGGGAGGGGGGGGGGGAGAGACACACAGAGACAGACAGACAGAGCCAGAGAGAGACAGAGACAAAGAGCGAGAGACAGACAGAAAGACACAGACAGACAGAAGGGTGGGTAGTGTATCATCTTTTCGCCCATTCGGAGCCAGTGGACATACGTAACCGGCCATCACCGACTGAAAACCCGATACAGAGACATAAATGACGCCAGCGAGTAGCATACATCGTCATGAGTCCCACTGAGTACAGATGCTGGGAATTATGAGGATCTATACTTCTTGCATCTAGTTTTGCTTATCCGCCTCCCACAGTGCCGGTTGGGATTAACTCATTCAAGACAAGCTGCATCCAGAGTACGCGGCCAAAAAAAGCCAACCACGTATCCGAAGAGCACGTCTCAAATGAGTGAATATAATGTCTCTCGCCACCACACTAGTGATAAAGAATACTGTAAAAACATGCTGAGTGTCTGAATTAGAATCCAACTTGTACTGCAGCAACATAAACAAGGTCCGATCAAATTTTAATGTATCTTGTCTGTTGTGATTTTGGACTGACCTTTCGGCCTAGCCCTTTGGTAGCGCCTTTTTGTCGGGCGACAACAACAAAAAACCGCTACCGACAGCCAAAAGGGTTAAATTGACAACCGTCACCAACGTTAGCCACCTGCTGAAATTTGCTCGCATTATGCACCATCACGTCGCCGGAAAGACCAAGGAAAGGCCTCGGCAAAACAGCGTGTGTGGTGCATGATATTTGTGTAGACTCTACCAAGAATGCGTCGAGGCATATTTTATGCAATATCTCGAGGGGTAGCCGTTTATGCCAGCATCGCAGAGTGTTGCACGAATATCATTATGGTGGTCAACAGTGGTTCTTCTGATCGAACAAACGCTACACGCGCGTGTGATGGGTCTGTGATTTCGGACCCTACGGCTTCCAGCCGTCAGGTCCAAAATCAGAGAGCAGCATGCTGATGACTGCAGTGAACTTTTGCAAATATAACGTTGAAAAAATCACAGACCAGAATGCTGATGGCTGCAGTGAATTTGTTGTTATAGCGGCCGAATATGTTTTAACCCTATAAGCCCCCACGGGTGCATTTCCCAAATTTTGGAAGTGTTACTTAACGACTACGTACCAGTTGCAGGAGGTGGATTGACCATGGTAATTCAAGGGTAGTGCCAGATTAGCTTGGCGCCTTCAGGCGCCAAGCTAATCTGGCACTGCCCTTGAATTATCATGGTCAATCAATCTCCTGCTGTAGGGACTTTGCGCTAAATGGGTTAAGCGAAGTAATTTCCACTGACTCTAAAGATGAAAAAGTGCTGTCATATTCCAGTTTGTTTTATGTGAATGTTTGTATATACCTTGCCGCAAGGTGTACTACAAATAACAAATAAACAAATAAATAAATACAATCGACTTCGCTTATAACAAGGTTTGATAGAAAACAAATGTCGATTACAATAACACTTTTCCACAGGTCCCGAACAAACTTTTTTCAATGTGAATTACTTCGATTTTCACAAACTCCGGGTATAAGCACAAGAAAAACTGGGTCCCCTGCCAATTAGGTATATCCGTAAACAAAATTCCGTTAAAATAATAATAAAAAACAAATAAATAAATAAGTAAATAAATAAATAAATAAAAATAAATAAATAAATAAATAAACAACTAAATAAATATAACCGGTCCCCTCCCTACAAATGTACAATTGGAAATCAGGTCACAAAAGGCATAGATCCTCATAAGCCCCCGCAATGCGGGGGCTCATAAGGATCTATGCCTCTTGTCGATAGATGGAGCTTCTTTGCAGGTGTCAGGTCGCAGCGCATAAGCCAGGTAACCGGACCCGTCACCAGCGTTTCAAAGTTTGACAGAAATCTGAAAGGGACTTTGGAAACTGCGCTCGCGTCCGACCCGCGGCCCTTGTAGGCACGGGTGTTCGCCTCCTTAGAGGTGGACGCATACACCGGCCGGTCAGCTCCCAAACGCGAATAGACAGCTAATACTGGGAACACTTCATCCGTGAAATTTGCGACTGGAATAGAACGCCAAATTATTGTTCAAGTTTTTCTGTCAAATCATCAGATCAGTTTTGTCAAGATATCCAAAGCAACGGAATTCTAGGAATGCTTCTGGCGGGTAGGGTGGAGCTACCATGGGTCTTTCTGAGTGCGGAGATATGATTTTGAACTGATAAGCATAACTTAACTCAAAAGATCTATAGTATAGATAATGCATCGTCATTGTAGTGGTTCCCGTGTGAGGTCTATTCGATGTGGTCAAAAGAGAAAAGTGCGAGTTTGGGGCGTGTGTGTGTGTGTGTGTGTGTGTGTGTGTGTGTGTGTGTGTGTGTGTGTGTGTGTGTGTGTGTGCGTGCGTGCGTGCGTGCGTGCGTGCGTGCGTGTTTGGGGTAAGGGGTAAGGGTTGGAGCGGGCCGGGGGGGGGGGGGGAGGGGATAGGGGGGGGGGGGGAGTTGTAGAGCTTGTCAACAAGCAACAGTCATTTACTTAAAAAAAAACATGCATGATATAGATGAAGGCTTCATATCCTAACGTAACCCCATTACACCCTTAGGCTGATTTATTAAAATGTTCTTGTTGTCTTATAGAGGCTACATTATAGATTACGAGATAGATAAACCGTTTTAGTTCAAGGGTGGTGCCAGAATAGCTTGGCGCCTCAGGCGCCAAGATAATTCTGGCACCTCCCTTGAACTGTCGTAGTCAAATTTATTTCAAGCAATGGGTGCATCAGGATGAAAAGGGTTAAAGAAAACTTCACTCCTTTTATTGACTAACTGTCCACCGTTTGGCTCAGACTACTCCCGCCCCACCCACCGCCCTCCCCCTCCCTCCCCTTCCGCGCCACAGCCCAGATCAGGCTGCTGTCGTCTTCGTTTTTTTCTGACATTGTGAGCACTGTAATCCTCTTTCATTCTTGACCCAAAAGACTGCTCACTGCTGTTAGTCCCGTATCCTCATAAGGGACACAGATCCCCATCAGCCCCTGCGGCCGCTGTGGCCCATGGGGAAACTATGCCTCTTGTCGATCAAGAACGGCCATAGATGTTCCTTAAATCAGGGGAGGTGATCCCGTTCACCCTTTGGCTGTCGGTAGCGGTTTTATTTGTCGCGATGATTCCTGCAGGAATCATCGCGACAAAAACCGCTACCGACAGCCAGAGGGTTAATGTGCCGACTGGAAAGGCGCTCGACCGACTTGCCCACCCATCCTTTTCCGGTTTAATTACAATTATTTCCGGTTCATTCTGTGCCATGGTTTAATACGCTGACCACCGTGGAAAAAAAAATGTTTTGTGGAACGTGGAGCATTCAGTTTAACCCATTTAGCCCCGGGTCCCTACAGAATAAGATGGATTGACCATGATAATTCAGGGTAGTGCCAGATTATCTTGGCGCCTTCAGGCACTACCCTTGAATTATCATGGTCAATCCATCTCCTGCAGTTGATACATAGTCATTAGGCAACACCTTCAAAAGTTGATGTGAGAAATGTGGACCTTGGGGCGAAAAGGGTTAATCATATTTTAACATGTCGCATGTTTATGCGACTCGTGCAGTTTATTAAATTCTAAAAAGGTTTAACATCTTTTGCTTTTGATGGTTATTTCCCTTGCCGGAAGTAAGTACCGCCATTTAGATATCCATGAAATGGCACGTCGCCGCAGGGTGGCAGCATCGAAATTCAGTTTAATCATATTTTACATGTTGCATATTTATGTGAATCATGCATTTGCTAAATCAAAAAAATGGTTCAATGCCTCTTTATAAACTGGTCATTGCCCTTGCCGGAATAAGTTCCGCTGCGGATTCAGCTCTCCCGGGAAAGGCACGATGACACAGGGTAGCACTAGTACCAAAATCACCTACGTTCCGAGTTTAGATTCTGTCTGAATGAGAACGGAAGTGGGTTAACTCATTCGAGACGTGCGGCATCGGGATATGCGACATATAAAGCCGCGTATCCGAATAGTCATCTCGTCTCGAATGTGTTAACAGATTTGTGTAAAGATTGATTTTCTACACTACAGATTTGAACCACGATCACCCTCCCCCCCCCCCCCTTCCATCCCCATGTCCCTGTACCCTCTTTTCCCACAGTTCCACCTCACCCTCACCCTGACCCTCCCCACCCATACCCCCCTCTCCCACCCACAATCCCCCTCTTTTACGTACCTGTGTTAGATCAATTCCCCAGAAGATGACTCATCCTAAGATTTTGTTTCGTTCAACACACGGTTCACGTTTTCACTTGTTAACCCTTTGGGCTGTCGCAATGATTTCTGCAGGAATCATCGCGACAAAAGCGCGACCGACAGCAAAAAGATTAATTAATTCTTATGTTTTAAATGTACAAATGACTGCGGACCCGGGTGTCAGTTGAAAGGAAAACTACATAAACCTAACATGCAGACTCAGGGTTAGGTAAATGTAGAGCCTCTTGCAGGTGAAAATAAATGGTTAACCCTTTTAATCCCGATGCACTCCAGCACGAGACGTATCGACATCTGGCCTACAGACGTTAGGCGACATCTAGACAATGTTGGGAAAAAATGCGACCTTGGGGTCGAATGGGTTAAGGTCGTGGAAACCTGAGTCCAAAGGTAAGGATAGAATCATGCCTGCGTTCACATCCACTGTTTTTCCTCGCCTATCATCAATACCTGCCCAGGAACAAGGAAGGGATCACACGTATGCAAGGTCCCTCAACCAATTCTTTATACCTGCAAGAGACATGGATTCTCATGAGCCCCTGCAGTCGTAAGGGCTCATGAAAATCTACGTCTCTTGCTATTAAACCGAGATCGGCCTCATGCAGCTTGTAACTTTACGTGCTGGGAGCTGTTGTGACTGGAGTACGCGTACGTATAACTGTGCAAATACACCCTCACTGAGTGACTGGCAGGAAGGCAGAGGCCTGAAGGGTTCAAACTGTTGCAGAAAGGAAGCTTGCAGAAACGCGCACCTTGTAAAAAGAAAGAAAAAAAATAAAGGGGGAGGGGGGGGGGGGGGTGTGGAAACAAAACCGCACAACTGAACAATACAGCAGCAGATCTGAACGTCACTCGTTTGGTGGAAGACTAGATTAATTTGTTGTTTCACTTCCATTTAATTAATATTTTATTTATTTGTTCGTTCGTTCGTTCGCTCGTTCGTTCGAATATTTATTTATTTATTTATTTATTTATTTATTTATTTCATCAGCTCATTCATTCGATCGTCTGTTCATTTATTCATTCATTTATTCAGTCAGTCAGTCAGTCAGCCAGTCAGTCAGCCACAGTCACTCAGTCAGTCAGTCAGTCAGTCAGTCAGTCAGTCGTTCATTCATTCATTCATTTGAACATTCATTCATTGCATTAGTTCGATCGTCCGACCGTCCGTCCATCCAAACTCACCTACTCACTCATTCGCTCGCTCGCTAGCTAGCTCGCTCGCTCATTCGTTTGTTCGTTCTTCGTTCATTGATTCACTCTCAATCATATAATTATGTGTTTGTTCACTTCCACCAGATCGGCACTACGATTACCGTCAAAGCTACACAAAAAAAACTACCAACACATGCTTAACTCATTCAGCCCTGACGCACTACAGCAGGAGATGGGTTGACCATGGTAATTCAAGGGTAGTGCCAGATTAGCTTGGCGCCGATAGGCGCCAAGCTAATCCGGCACTACCCTTGAATTATCGTGGTCGATCCATCTCCTGCAACTGGTGCATAGTTATTAGATGACGCCTCCAAAATTTGCAGTGTCTAGTCCGGCCAACCCTTCTCATTTCCTAGAGTCCTAGATTGTCATGAGCCCCTGCAGTCGCAGTGGCTCATGAGAATCTAGAACTCTTGCCGACAGGCATCAAATCATCTACATGTATTACCTTCATTGCACATCATGCGGGGAAAAGCAATCCCGATTAGTATAAACCAGTTTGGTGGGAATAGCCTCTGCGAGATTCGCTCACTCAAGTTGAACTGAGACCCCAGAACAGCAAAAAGTCTTCGGACCCACGTCAGCCGCAGTCAGTCCGCGCACGCCAGTGCGCGGACTGACTGCAGGCTGACGTAGGCCCGATGAGCTTTCCCTAACTAGGAGCGCGTGTGTGGTGCTAAGCGGAGCGCATAAGATTTATTTTATTTCTGGTTACGGCGTGCTTAAGACTGATTTTACTCCTTGTTATAGGGCACTTAAGAGTTGTTTTATTCTTTCTTAACGACTGAGTGGCCGATTACTAGTGACGGCTATTACGCCGACTGCGGCGTACCTTTTGTCGGCTCTGCTAAGTTATCAAAGACGACGCGGTAAATTTAGCGAGTGTAAAAATATAATTGTTTGCGTGTACATGTACCCAGTAAACAGTCTTACAAGACGGGCCGTCGAATTACCTTTAGAGTGGTGCAATAATCAACCAGTGAAAACAGAGTTGTCTTATGCAAGTCAACCCCTCGACTACCAATGCTCGGCGTCTGAAACCACGTCTACACACAGACCGACATTCGCGTGAAGAACACAAACAAAACGGGACCAAAAAACAACAACAACAACAACAAACCAGGACTAACAAGAGACATAAATCCTCACGAGCCCCCGCGACTGCGGGGGCTCGTGAGGATTAATGTCTCTTGCAGATGGGTGGCGTTTGCCTTGCCCAGCACTTTAGGGGTTACAACACTGCGCTCAGATATTAACTAAAGACTAATGGACACACCTTTCATTAACAGTGGCGTAGGAAAACTTCCCACTAAGGTATGGCCAACGACTGCAGATAAATTATATTTGACTGATAAGACTGACATGTGCTGAGGTACAGGAGGTATGACAAAACCATACCTTCTACTGCCCCCTTGTGCATGAGGGAAGAACTCTGCTACAAACCAAAAGGAGAAAAGAGAAGAAATGTCCTTCTTTTTACGCCATTCAAACTTCATAAGTTCAGTCAGCCATGACTATAATATACTGAGAACTTTCATAAAAGAAGATAATGCGAACTATTGCACTCTAGATTGCCTGGACTGAGTAAGTCGTTTTAAATTAAAACTTGGTTGGCTGTCGCAGTCCAAACAGCACAGATACAAGCAGAAGGTGCCGTTTCCAACCACTCAAGAGACACAAACTGGCCTGAGCCCCTATGCCTCGCGCCCGTCCAATGCTCTGTATAGGTACGCATATTAGCGACGAGGTAAAACAATTGTAGGGCGGCGAGAGCAACGTTTGCGTAAACAACAAATCGCTGCGGTGGGGGCGGAGCATTGGAGTGAGCCGGCTCGGCAGAACTTGAACCGGCATTTACTTGCAACCTAGGGTCATTGGAACGAGTGAAGTGGGCTTAAGTCCTGCGCAAGCGTGGTGGCGTACGCAGGACGAAAGCATACACTCTTGTGACCTGTAGATGCTAAGGTGTTTCTTTTCGGCGTTGTGCGCAAACAAAAAAAAAAAAAAAAAAAAAAAAAAAAAAAAAAAGAGCACGACAGCGCCGAGTGAAAGTAAAAGGATTAGTCTGTGGTTTGCAAAAACATTCGAAGTGTCTTTATCTTTCCGCTCCACTACAGACGGAGTGTGGCGCAGCCAGCATGGGAGGAAAAAAAACAACTTGCCCCCTCAGATAAAGACACACGCACTGTGCATGCCTTGAGCGGATTTGGGCCAACCTTTGTTGTTCACGAGTTAGTTCTTCACAGACAGGGAAGAAACTTCAAAACCTGCAGTGTTTTGTCGTCTTACGAAACAGCGTTCGCGGTAGAGTTCTTTACAACCGGTATTTTCTATCAGTAGCACCTGGCCAAAATAGCGCCGGCCCCGCCGTCGAAATCGGTATCGTTTACCGGTTGCTACTTTCCTGTCCGGTATTTCCTCTCAAAATACCGGTCAAATACCGAGATTTACCGGTTAACGCGAACAATCTGAAATTTAATTTATTTATTTTTTTTTTTTTTTTGGGGGGTGGGGGGTGGGGTGTTACAAAATCTTCCTATACTGAAGTAGGGGGGGGGGGGGTTGTTACAAAATCTTCCTATACTGAAGTAATGCCAAGCCGTACACAGTAGTGATTCCGAAATAGTTCAGGCGGTTAAGCGTCGGAGCAGGAGAGCGAAGGGAATCGCCGGGTCGTGGGTTCGAATCCCCGTCCCGGCCCCGGTAGCTGGACTCTCAATCCAGGGGGAAAAGACGGGCTTGTTCAATAGCATGCCCGCTGAAAGGTCCTGGTAAATCAAAAGTGGCACAGTTGGAGTGCGCCTGATTTGATCAGTGTTCAGGTCGTACTCCATAGGCAATGGATTTCCCTGTTCCTCATAACCCGCCCGTCAGGGCCGTCCATTACCACTTCAGTGCCGTGGACGTTAAACCCCAAACTAACCAACCAAGCCGTACATTGAGAAACAATGCTAGCTGGTGAATCTACGATGTTTGAGATACCTTGTCAATCCCGGTGAAAGCTAGATTATGGCCTCTCACAAACCAGATAGGTGAGGCTAGCTCTGGCAGAATTGCATGCAAACCAAGGGGAATCACAGCGCTGGACAGACAACAGTTAGTTAGGGCAGGGGATCTAACTGTTGTCTGTCCAGCGCTGTGATTCCCCTTGGTTTGCATATAGATTATGGCCGACGGGCTACGAGCAACAACACAGCTGTTTGGTGTGCCGGGCTGTAAGTCTGAATCTGATCACCCCTAGCCGTAAGGTTTTTGCGCGGCTGATCAGTGACTTTGCAGCTTCTATCTATCTATCTATATCCCGTAGTCTTGCCGACCGTTGGGGCACCACTGATGACTTGGCAACCAGCTCCCTCCATACCTCTCTGTTCTCTGCTATTCTCAGCGTATCGCCCAGCTTCAGTCCTGTCCACTCTGAGATATTGTCCTCCCATCTTTTCCTCTGTCTTCCTCTCCTTCGTCCTCCTTGCACAGTGCCTTGCAGGATTGTTTTGGCAAGCCCTGCTGAGCGCGTGACATGCCCATACCACTTCAGTTTGCGTTTTCTCACAATGGCTAATAAGTCTTCATAGGGCCCGATGGCTTGCCTGATTCTGCTTCCCACTTCCTCGTTTGTGATGTGATCTCTGTATGAGATGCCAAGCAGCCTTCGAAAACATCTCATTTCAGTGGCTTGTATCCTCCTTTCAAGGTCAGCTGTGAGGGTCCATGACTCGCAGGCATACAAGAACACTGAGATGACTAAGGAGCGCATCAGTCTGATCTTGGAGCAGAGTGTGATGTTTCTGTCCTTCCATAATTATGGTCTTCAATCTTGTCAGTGCTGTTGTTGTCTGCGCAATCCTGGACAGTATTTCTGGTTTTGATCCCTCATCTGTCACAATGGCTCCTAGGTATTTGAATTTCTTAACTGTTTCCAGTTTTTGGCCTCCAACCATGATTTCAGTGCCAATGCCACTGGCGTTATTGGTCGTCAGTTTGGTCTTCTCTGCACTGATTTCCATCCCATATGCAATGGCTGTACTATCCAGCTTTTCCACCAGCTGAGCTAGCTCCTTCTCTGTTCCTGCAAGACCATCAATGTCGTCCGCAAAGCGCAAGTTCGTGATTGTTCTGCCTCCAATACTGACAGTTCCTTCATGATCTTTCAGAGCGTCAGTCATGATTCTTTCCAGGAAGAGGTTGAAAAGAGTAGGTGAGAGCAAGCAGCCTTGTCTGACTCCAACTGTAGTCCTAAACCAGTTTCCTATTTTGCCGTTGAAGCAGACTGCGCTAGTGGCCTTGTTGATCAGGTTGGCATTGATGTTGTATAGCTTCATGGTGGACCAAAGGGCTGCATGCCACACCCTGTCAAACGCTTTCTTAAAATCCACAAAGACATGATAGAGGTCTTGCTGGTGCTGGAGGTATCTCTCACATAGAACTCTCAGGTTGAAGATGTGCTCAGTTGTGCTGCGCCCTGGTTCCTCAGCTATGATTTCCTCTGCCTGTGGCTTCAGCCTGTTCAGTAGGATCTTTAACATGACTTTGCTTGGGTGGGATATAAGACTGATCGTGCGATAGTTCTGGTATTGACGTAAGTTGCCTTTTTTGGGGAGAGTTATTATAAGTGATTGGGTCCATGGTGTGGGCCAATCCCCTGACTGCCAGATCTTATTGCAGATTGTTAGTAAGGCGCTTATCGTGTCTTCTCCCCCTTCTTGGACTAGCTCTGCAGGGATGTTGTCTGCTCCTGCTGCCTTCCCTTTTTTTCAGCGACTTCTCTGCAGCCTCTACTTCTTCTCGGAGGATAGGATAGTTGCCATTGTTGGTCACGGGTGGGTTGACAAGTATGCCTGGGTCCCCTGCAGCTTGGTGGTTGTACAAATCTGAGCAGTACTCTGTCCATCTCTTCAGTATGTCTTGGTCTTCCGTAACACAGTTCCCTGCACTATCTTGAATGATTGAGGAGCGTCCTTGTTTTACACTGGTCAGGTCTTTCACCAGCTGGTATGCTTTTTTGCTATTATTTTTGTTTAGATTTTTTTCTACGTGTTTACACTGATCTTCAATCCACTTATTCTTTGCCTTTTTCATGCTTTTCTTGATATCCTGGTTAATTTCCCTGTATTGTTTAGCTCCGTCTACCTCTGATTTCTTTTTCTTTAATTCTCGACGCTTGTCACATAGAACAAAGATGTCAGCTGTAACCCAAGGTTTCTTTGCTTGTCGGTGTTTGCCAAGGATCTCACTGGCTGTTTGGGTTACAACAGTGTTAAATGTGTCAATCAGTGTGTCCACGTCCGTGTCTTCTGCATCTAGAAGTAGCAGTGGCGCGAATTTTCCTCCTATCTTTGCCTGAAAGGCTTCCGCTACCTCTAGGTCTTTCAGCTTCTCGAGGTCAAACTTGATTCTGGTGGGACCCTGCTTGTTGACCTTCTTTAGGCGAAGTCGGAAGGTCATCATCACTAAGTCATGGTCGCTTCCAATGTCTGCTCCTGGAAAACTTCTTGTCTTGGCAATGTTCACACTGGTTTGGAAGCGTCTCTTCACCATGATGTAGTCAATTTGGTTATGGTGCTCTCCGTTCGGGCTGTGTCATGTCCACCTTCTGGGTGCTTTGTGCGGGCCAAACGTGTTCATCAGCTTTAGATCATTTGAACTGGCAAATTCCAGGAGCCTTAAGCCTCTGTCGTTGGTCTCTGCATTACAGTAGCGTCCGCATGTGCCTTTCCAGTTCCTAGCAGCATCCTCTCCTATTTTGGCATTCCAGTCTCCCTGCACCACAAGAATGTCTTTCTTGGGGGTCTGGTCCAGAACTTCTTGCAGTTGGTCATAGAAGTCTTCTATTTCCTCATCGCCATAGTCTGTTGTTGGGGCATAAACTTGTACAATGGTGATATTAAATGGGGTTGCCCTCAAGCGTATGGTGATAAGCCTACTGAAGACTGGCCGACAACTCATGACGGTGTTCACGATGTCTTTGTGGACGAGAATTCCGACCCCCTGTTTGTGTATGTCTTCTCTGCCACTGTAGTACAGTTTGTGGTTTTCCTGGGTTGATGTTTCCCCAAGGTTCTTCCATCGTACTTCGCAAAGTCCTAGGATGGTCCAATGGTATCTGTTCATTTCATGTGTAGTTCCTCTACCTTTCCAGGCGTTCTTAATGTTCTGACGGCGTTCCAAGTGCTTACTTTGCAGCTTACAGTCCCCAACCGCAAGGTCCGTAATCACAAAATCAGCACATTTCTGTGGATACAAGCATAAAAAAACAGCTGCAAACAAATAGTCCAGCGGCAACAGACGTTAATTGTCAAGCCTCGTGCAGACGTGGGCTGCAGTGTGCCCGCGCACTACCGTGCGCGGGCACACTGCAACCCACTTCCGCACGATAGTCTTCTTACCCTTGAGCCATCGGGTCAACGTCGATCGACCCGATCACCGTGCGCCCAACACTGAGCTAAAACCTGCTCAAGTCAGTCGTGTTGTTGTATCTACCATCGCAGTCCCCGATAGTCTGATGAATCGGGCCTGTCCAGTTAATGGGCGTCTGGATGTCGTCAAACCATCAGGTGATCGAACACCTGTCGACGTTTATGCTACACTTGTACAAGCATTAGCTCGCGGGGCGTGGTCAGCCTGGGCATTGCTACAAACCGCATCATTAATTACCAAAAGAGATGGGGCATATAGGGGAGGGGGGAGGCGGGGGGTGAGAAGGGGTGAAGGTCGAAGGGGGTGGGGAGGGGGGGGGGGTGCATCACGTATTAGTTGACATGAGACTGACGATCAAAACAACAACAAAAAGATAACTACAAAATCTCACAATTGCAAGTTTATAAGTCTGAAATTTATTTCCGTCAGTGCTTCAATGACATTGATGCTGCAGTCGACCAAATGTGTCAAAATTTCGAAAATATGGTATACACATGATTTTTTTTTTTTTTTTACCAATCAGAACTGAATGCAGCAATGACGCGTCACAGATCTGATCCACGCTGTGTCCACCTTTCGCAGTCTAAACGGACAAATACCCAGTAAGCAAAGGTCCTCGAGCCCACGATGGCCGCATCAGAGTGGGCCCGCGCACGTCTGTTCGCTGGCCTACGGCTACGGCCGTCGTGGGTCCGAAGACGTTTTGCTACTGGGGTAAGTCATACTACCTGATTTTTTTTCGCGGCCGCATTGTCTATGCTTTTGAAAACTGACTTTTACGCGGAATGACTGAGTTTCTCGTCTCTTTTTTTTCATTCATTCCCGGCCTGATACTGAGCACAGATACTCCACACGCTGTCCCACACTGGTTGTCTCCCTCGATTCGCTACCCCCCCCACACACACACACACACACACACTTTACACGCATACTACTCCCCCCACCCCCACGCCCAACCACCCTCTGCCCCATCTACACTAAGACACAAACATCGCTATTTTCCTCTCAAGGTTCGTCTTATTTCTTCGCCCAAAATTTCACCCTGCGACTTCTGAAACCAGCACCCCCTCCCTTTTGCCTTCACCCCTTTTCTTCCTTCTGTTTTCTTCCTCTTTTCTTTTTTCTCCACACGCTCAATCCATCTTCTCCCCCTCCTCTCTAAAATACTGACTAGACCTGCTGGCTGTATGTTTTCCTCCCCAGCCTTTTTCCCCCATCTCAGTACAGTGCTGCCAATTCCTCAGAGCCTGTCAGCGCGAATCCCTTGCGTCGATTAAATTTCGCTGCAGGCTGCTATTGGAAGATGGTTCCGCGATAACCTTAGCGAAACAGTAAATAGGTGAGTCTACTGAAAATGCCGAGAATCTTTGGCCAAAAACACTCGCATCTGCAAGAGGACATAGATTGTCATGAGCTCCAGCATTCACGGGGGCTCATGACAATCTATTGCCTCTTGCAGATGCGTTTCCCCGATTGCTTGCTCTGCTCAGACGGGGAGGGGTCAACCTATAAATATTTGTGTATGGTGCATATACCGTTTTATGTACTCCTGACAATTAAAAGAGTCCTGCAGGACTGATTTGTTTGCACCTGTTTCCTTAGTCGATTGACGTCGATCTTCCAGGATGGTATTGTAATCAACTGAGGAATCATCAGAATTGAGTCAGTCATTCCTGTACCGGTGCCAAAATCAGTCGCAAGGCTGGGCAGATAATGTACTGATCGGAAGCTTAGGTCAAATGCCGTGGAAGTGAATTTGTTCACAAGCTAGTCGAGTCATCGTCAACAAGTTCTGCATCAAAAAAATTTTGCTGACCCTTTTCTGTGCACGGTCTTTGAAACCACTTTCGTGGTGGACAAAAGACGTTAACTCTTTCGAGACGTGCCGCAACCTGATTCGCGGCGTAAAGCCGCGAATCCGGTTGCGACACGTCTCGAAAGTGTTAATCCGTTCAGTGCTAGTTGACGCAGACTGCGTTCGTGCAATCTTCGTTAATTCAACACCGCCCCCCCCCCCCCCCCCCCAACACCCCCCCCAAAAAAAAAAAAAAATAATAATAATAATAATAATAATAAAATTAAATACAAAAAAAAATAAAAATTAGCTGTCCCAGGAGCATGGATTTAAAGTGGAGTCAGCAAGAGGCTGCGGGGGCTCATGAGGATCTATACCTCTTGCAGTTGGGTGGTGTTGACATTTTCTCGGCACTGAACGAGTTACATCAAAAAGGTTCTGTGAAGACTACAAGTGGACCCTGTGAATTTCGCGCAGTCTATTAGTCATCATCATTTATTTATTCATTTCTGTGTACTGTGTGTGCTGGATAAAAAAAAAAAAAAAAAAAAAAAAAAAAAAAAAATCAACCACCTTGGACAGCGCAACATTATGGCGTAACATTATATAATGAGTTAGTTTTGCCGACTGTCGCGCCAAAAATGCCAAACGAGAATGCTTATTGACATGAACACAAACGCAAATGAAACAGTAACTATTACGAATGAAAAGCGCTCATGTCAAGACCCAAGAGGTTCTAATACCTAATTTCCCCACATCCCTAAATCAGAAGTAAGCCAAAGATTGCACAGACTACAAGCTGGCAGCAGAATCACCCAGACTGCTGCACCTGCAAGAAGGTGTGCATTCTAATGAGCCCTTGAGGGCCTCATTAGAATACGTGCCTGTTGCTCGCAAGGAGTTGTCTCATGGACATCCAAGTGCTGAGGTACGTTTCCACAGATCATATTAATTGGATCATGTGCACATCACTCACCTGCGGGTAGAATGTAAACAGAGATATCTTAACCCGTTTGCTGCCAGTGATTACTACATTTAGGTCTGAAACCATTCCACAATGACCGACATTCGCATGAGAACACAATACAACTGGAACCCCCTCCCCCCCCCCCCCCCCCCAAAAAAAAAAAAAAAAAAAAAAAAAAAAAAAAAAACCTTAAAGAACACAGGACTAACAAGAGACATAAATCCTCATGAGCCCCCGCGACTGCGGGGGCTCATGAGGATTTATGTCTCTTGCAGATGGTTCTCGTTCGACTTTTCCTGGCAGGTGAGGGGTTAATGTCCTAATTGTACTCAATCCACGTCAGTCTAGGTGCGATGATTTGTCAGCTGTGCTTGTACTCACATAATATATTCACCAATCAGTGACTGTTGCTCGCAGTTTCACTCACCTATATTTAAAACAGGACCAAACACTGAAGAATCGTCCACCGTGCTGCAGTTCCACCTCCTAAACCTGAACTGCCACTGGCACTCCCCTATCCCCATCTGCGCGCCCCGGCCTATGGAGGGCATGTGATCGTGGTAGAGCTGACAAAACTTGATCTGCCCGGGGGACAGGCCCTTCAGCTGCGTACACATGGGCGCTGCGCCCAGGATGAAGAGCTGTGGGTTCCGCCACGTGTCCACACTGTGCATGCCCAGATGCCTGCAACGAAAAATTAAGAAACCTTTGGTGAGCTAGCGATCGAATTTTTAAAAAAAAGGACTTCAAGTTGTCCGACAAAGCGAACAGGTGAGATGATGGCCTTAACACATTCTACTCCAGAACCGAAATCCCCAAATTTCAAAGCCGGTTGCCCTCTGAATGACTGTATGACAATTCCAGAGACAGGTCGAGCATGATAGTCCCTATGGAAGCAAGCTATTATGGCACCACCCTTGAACTATCATGCTCGATCCATGTCTTGCTGTAGTCTGTCGGGGCTGAATGATTTAACAGACGGTTTTCCGGAAGTCAGAAGTAGGTCTAAACTGCACATGTTTCGACGAAAACAGTGAATAAAATAAAGCCCGGACAAACAGCCGATATCGCATGTTTGTCCGGGAGTTAACTCATTCAGCCCTGACACACCACAGCAAGACATGGATCGAGCATGATAGTTAGAGGGTGGTGCCAGAATAGCTTGGCGCCCATAGGCGCCAAGCTATTCTGGCACCAACCACCCTTGAACTATCATGCTGAATCTGTCTCTATAATTGTCATACATTTCTTCAGAGGGCAACTTCAATTTTGCGGATTTCGGTCCTGAGGCAGAATGTGTTAAATCCACTGTTCTCAGCCGTCGAAACACGAGCAATTTTGGCGTCATTCTGATTTCCGAACAGTAAGACAGGAAACAAATGTTATACCGGACATATTGTGTGTGCGGGTCCATGAATTTGAAGCATACGGCCAAGAACAGTTGACAATCAGAAATCAGCATGCACATGACATAGTTGCTTATAGGTGAGCATATTCTTGATTCCTAACGTCTTTGCCGCCGAAATAGTTCTTTTGAAAAGAGGGCGCTAACCCTTTGGCTGTCAGTAGCGTGTTTGGTCGAGGTGATTCTTGTAGGAATCACCTCGACCAAACACGCTACCGACAGCCAAAGGGTTAAGACAACAAGCGACCTTTGACAGGGGGGGGGGGGGGAGGATGAAACGAAGGTGGTGGGGCCCGGTGGGTGGTTGTTACATGATGAGAAATGATGTTAAAAACCGGACGCACTCAGACATGCGGCTTTATGCTGGAAAAAAAAGTAAACACGATTCAGCTGCCACAGACATAAATCCTTATGAGCCCCGCAGTTGTTGCGGGGGCTCATGAGGTATGCCTATTGCTGACACCACTTTGCATGCTTGCTCCTTGGACGGCGTGGGCTCTCTGATCTTGAAATCAGAATATTTCAGCAGCACAGTCTGCGAGCATTGGCAATGAAAGGGTTATGGAGAGGATTCTAGTTTGAAACAAACTGTTGTTGAACTGGTTTCCTTGTTCCCTTGCTTGCTTGTCTGCTTGTTTGCTTGCTCGCTTGGTGACGCTGTGAACTGAACTGAAAGTCTAACAAGACAAAATGAAAAGGGAGTCCAATTCCTATCAGCTCAAGCAAGCTCAAGAGTTCATGAAGGGTCCATATGCAACATTGACTCCTATTTTGATGCGGAACTTTGTGCACTGCTCTCGCGGTGACAAAAGTTGTTACGACCAAAATCAATTCACTGTATCGTCCGCCGCTTATCTGGGACAAGCCACACCGCACGACCGCTCACAGCGCCGGAAGACAAACGTCCCATGTGAACTTGTTCTGGCGTTAAAACAACACCCTCTCTCACTGGAGGTGTCCCCCCGAAAAGTCGTTCGTAATGAAGGCTTGCGTGTTCCGACACTCACCCCGCACTATTCTATCCCCACCACCGACAATTGCAACCACTTTAGACGGGAGATTTATGGCCGGTTGTCGTCGGCAGCCATCGTCTCGCTAAACCTTCCAGTCCTTGGCTTCAACCCAGGGGAATTCTTTCGGCTGAGGAGAGATGTCAAGAGATCGGGAGCGACCCGTATCAGCAAGTGGCGTAGATCCTCATGAGCCTCTGCTGACAGAGGGGCTCATGAGGATCTATGCCAGTTGTAGACGTAAGGAGTTTGAGTGGATGGATCGCCTGACTACAGAAGCAGCTGTCCTCAAAAGCACTTTTGAAGGTGATTGCGGAATAATCAAGTGAACAATCCTAACCTGGTTCACTTTCATTTGGGATGGCGTGGAGTTGCGCCTGCACGGGGAGAGTGGGTGGAAGAGTGGAACCGCTGGGAGTTCAGTGCTGTTCAACTACATTGATGGATGGATGGATGGATGGATGGATGGATGGATGGATGGATGGATGGATGGATGGATGGATGGGTGGGTGGGTGGGTGGGTGAGTGGGTGAGTGGATGGGTGGGTGGATGGATGGATGAATGGTTGGATGGATAGACGGACGGACAGACGGACGGACGGACGTGGTGGATGGATGGGTGGGTGGATGGGTGGGTGGGTGAGTGGATGGGTAGGTGGATGGATGGATGGGTAGGTGGATGGATGGGTGGATGGGTGAGTGGACGGACGGACGGATGGATGGATGAATGGATAGATGAATGGATAGATGAATGGATAGATGAATGGATAGATGGAAATGTGGACGGACGGACGCACGGATTGACAAACAGACGGACGAACAGGTGGGCATTTGATTAGATGGATTAATGCATGGACTGATGAATATGGACAAACGGACGGACCGAAAGGCAGACACGCTGACTGACAGTCGTCCAAATAACTTGATCAAATGTGTCGGGTAAGCGGATAATAAAATAGACTAACATCAAGAAAATCGTTCGAGTTTTATCTAATAAACAAAGAAGCGACAATGCCTAAATTTTCTCCGTGTTGAACAATCCCTTTTCGCCTCGCATAGGCGCCAAGCTATTCTGGCATCATCCTTGAACTATCATGGTCGATCTATAACTTGCTGTGGTGTGTCAGGGGTAGAATGAGTTAACAAGAAGTGGCGTTTTCGAAAAGCGAATCAGCAGCTCTTCTGCCTCCTAACGTATTGCTGCAGCATCTAAATGTGGCAGTCATTGTGTGGTAAAACGGCTCATCGTCTGCCAGAAGATGGCTAGAAAACCGGTCATCAATACCGTCAGAAAAGTCCACCTGCAAGAGACATACATCCTCATGCGCGCCTACTGCAAGCAGAGGCGCATGAAGATCTATATCTCCCGCAGCTGGGATGCTGCATCATTTAGAACTGAACGGAGCTCCTGCTTGGAGAAGATCACGGGCGGGGCGTCTATCTTTGACAGTCGACCATGACTTTACCAACAGCCTGCCAACCACCCGAGTCAGTCAGCAGCTCTGTGGGAAAATAAATTGAGGCCTGCCTCCGTTAAACTCCGTCACCTTTTTCAAGAATTTCAGACAGTGTGAGGAGTGCGTTGGTTGGGTGAACTGTGAACATATCTATTCGTGACGTTAGGTTTGATCTTCTGAATTCATAGTGCCCGAGGTACGAAATACCCACATTTTGCAGGTATCCTCTGAGGACTGAATTACAATTCAGGAGACAGATCGACCATGATAGTTCAAGGGTGGTGGCCTATAGGCGCCAAGCTATTCTGCCACCACCCTTGAACTATCATGATCGAGCCATATCCAGCTGTGGTGTGTCGCGGGAAGAATGAATTAAATTAGAAGATGATATCAAACAATGGATAAATCGGTGTTAAAGTGACTCCATATATTTACTACAAGTGGTTTCACTCTTTCACACAAACAAAATGGCTTTCGCAATTTCTAGAGGACGTCTGTGAGAATGTTAAACCAGCTGTGTCGAATGACACGTCATGATATTTTAAGCAGAGCAATCTTTATGAGACATCGCCTGTCATTGAATACCAGAAGCAGCCATCTAAATGATGGTCTTTAATTACAGGTGCCACTTTTTGCACTTCAAGTCAAGCCAGTCAAGCCCAAAAACTGTATTTAGTCTAAAAAGGAGCAATTTAATTTGGACAGGAGCAGACATATACATTAAATTTTGAAAAGACACAAAACGTTTTCGGACGGACGGACGGACGGACGGACGGACGGACGGACGGACGGACGGACGGACGGATGGATGGATGGATGGATGGATGGATGGATGGATGGATGGATGGATGGGTGGGTGGGTGGGTGGGTGGACGGACGGACGGACGGATGAGTGGATGGGAAAGTATGGAGAAATGTCTGTCTGTCTGTCTGTCTGTCTGTCTCTCTCTCTCTCTCTCTCTCTCTTACTCACCCCCCCCCCCTCCCAACCCCCACCCCACCCCGCCCCATTCCGCACCTCTCTTTTGTGCCTTTGTTTCATAATTTGTATTTTGCTTTGCTTCAAGAAAAAAAATCACACGAGACAGCTCCCTAAAAATGCAACACTTCAATTCAGCCCGGAGCGCGTTATGGAAGCTACTTACTAGGGGCAGGAAGACATTTCTTGCTGACGGCTTGCACTCGAAAACAATTTCACACAAGAGGGGGGTAATTCGAACCACGGTCTCAGCAGGCAGTGCCAATCTTCTTGGTCAGTCTCTCAAACATTTTCGTCAATCTCTAAGAAGAGTGGATGTTCATGAGTCCCTGCTTCAGCAGGGGCTCATGAAAATCCATGCTTCTTACAAGGTGCATTACATCTCCTTTCCTCGGATGGAGGAGGTGATGGGGTCGAAGCTAATCTTTTCTTGAGCTAAGAGGGAACAGGAGGGACCGCGAAGCCATGTGTGCCGGTACAATATTTCAGGAAAGAATTTCAGCTTGCTGCCCCTTTAAAAAAAAAAAAAACTAAAAACTTGGATCTAAAGTCATTGGACTCAAATTTTCAAATGGCTACGAAACCTTGATTACAAATATCGAAAGGTGGGTCAGTCGAAACTGACGTAAATATCATCCCAATGTTCTAAAGGCTTCTGATCAGGCACTAAAAGTCAGCTATCACACACTGCAATTCACAGCCATGCCCCACTGACTGGCGTTGGACGGAGAGAATGTATAAGGCTACACCTGTGTCAGTGTCGAACTTTTGTTTCTTTAAATCGTTGTTTTGGGGGTGGAGGAAGAGGTTTCCTCTTTGTTTGTGTTCGGCTTTAGAACCTCATTTCCTCTTGTTACCGGGTGAACCGAACACGTGTAAAAAACTTTCAGTGTTTGCCGGGCCATAACAAGAATGATACCGAAACTTGTGTAAGCCGGTAAACTAGGCACATGTGTTCCACCGGCACACGTGCAGGCAAATGCAACACAGATTCTGATATAAAAATAACATAGTGTGCTGGTCTGTGATTTTGGACCTTACGGCTGAAATCACAGACCAGCACAACTCCACCCCCCACCCCCACCCCCCCAGAGAGAGAGAGAGAAAAAAAAACTGTGATCTCAAGTCTAGCTAGGGATAAAGTCGCTCATTATTAAAATTTGTCAGCTAAGCTCTGAACTGACTTACAAGTCGTGAAAGATGAATCGACCATAAAGCTAAAGAAGCAGACCGTGACTGAAGTGACAATTGCTCTAGACGTAAAATATAAGTCGCGGTTGACTGTTCGACCATGAAAACTCAGACTAACCTCTTCAAAGCCAACGGACTCGGAGAGTGTTTTCGACATCAGAGTCAATTCAACTTCAATGATCCCCAGCCGTCAATGGGACATGGATACAAAATGGTTTCAGCAAGAGGTATAGAGTTGCGGGGGCTCATGAGGATCTATACCTCTTCGAGTTGGGCGGCGTTCCATTTGTCTCGGCAGTGGCGGGGTTAAAGCCCGGTGGCAGCGGAAAAGCGAACTTTAAAAAACACCGTTGAGCGATTATTAACAAATCCACCTCCCGAAGACGCCGATCAGATTCGGTTTATATCATTGCATGTCACAACAAAACCCCAGATTCCTTGACTTTTAATCAGTGACTCCACGTCCCAAATCAGGTTAACTCATTCGCAACGTGCCGCCTCCGGATACGCCGCGTATGCCGCGTATCCGGAGGCGGCACGTCTCGAATGAGTTAATTGTAGATCATTAAAGAACAGTGGCAAGTTATGTGACGCCGTGTCCAATATCAATGTTGTTCAGTTTAATACATGTTAAGGAAAGACCTAAATCCCGAGATCTAGACACGTCACTGTCCTAAATCAAACGATTTCAGGTCACGGCCGCGAGACCCCAATTGGCGCGACCTTCGCACGTGACTCCATACCTAACCCGACTTTTGCAGCAGACGTCATCCATCAGAGGGAGGCTGAGACACGCATGAGCTTTCTTCCACAAAGCAACAAATCGTGTGCGTGACTGAGCTGCTCCGTGACTTTGAAGGTTACGGCTCCGTGCTATCAGGTTCGAAATAACAGACCAACTGTCCAACACACCACCTATATGCCTTCCAATAAGCGAAATACACAATTTGCTGAGAGGTCGGGGAAATATGCAGCAAGAAAAACAGATTCACAGGGCCACTGGGTGCTCCAAGAAACATGCACCGACATCCGCAAACCTACGTTCGTCTGAAGAGTACAGGCTTAAAATGAGGCAAACACGAAGCGTAGATCCTCATGAGCCCCGGCAGATGCGGGGGCCCATGACGTTCTATGCTTCTTGGAGATGGGTGGCTGCCGTGGTTGTTCGCTTCATGAGCTCTCATGGAAGGGGAAATGTCGAAGGAAAAACTTGGGCAGCCGTTTAGTAAATTTCAGAAAGGTCAAAGACGCTGTCTAGCTCTTCCCGCATGTGAGAGACTAGATGCTAGCTCGAGAGGTTGTATAATGTTTGGAGAGAGAGAGAGAGAGAGAGAGAGAGAGAGAGAGAGAGAGAGAGAGAGAGAGAGAGAGAGAGAGAGAGAGAGAGAGAGAGAGAGAGAGAGAGAGAGATGATGATGATGATGATGATGATGAATCTTTTTTTATTCAGGATAAAGCCATTAGGCAACTCAATGCCTGTCTTACAAGCTGTCCTGTAAACAAAGAGAACACAACAGGAAAAGAAACATTGCATGCAAATAATAATAATAATAATAATAATAATAATAATAATAAAATGAGGAAGCAAACTATGGGGGAAAAAACACAATAGGGGAATCATCGAAAGGAGGGGAAAAAATGACAATGGAGAATTGGTACCTGCCTCCGATGCAAAAAGCAAGAAAAAGAAACGCGTGCAAAGCAATAATATTATATTCAGCTAAGACAGTGTCATAGAATCAGCAGCATCAATAGCGTATAGTGACACCGACAAGACAATAGATGATCAGTTAGCAAATGAATGGAGAAAGAGAAAATATTTGACGTTTACGTGTTATCAGCAGTATTATTCTTATATGGCAAACTGGGAAGTCACGCTGATTGGAAGTGAGTGTGCAATGCACGTTTAAAATGGGTTTTATCTGAAAATGATTTAATGTTTAATGGCAATGAGTTCCAGACAGAACTACCTGAAAAAAAGAAGGCTTGACTTGTAGAGATCTATCCGTGGGCGGGGTAAGTGAAGCAAGTCATTCCTCGTATGTAGTTGATGCCGAGGGCTGAAGTTAAATATCATGCGCAGATATTCCGGGGCTTGATAATGAAATATTTTGTGCATGAGGACGCATATGTTAAATTTGAGTTGTTCCTTTAGTGTAAGCAGGTCAAGGGATTTTATTTTCTCGCCCGTGGAAGTAGGGTTAGGCAATTAACTTAACTGAACGACGATACAGCGAGTTTAGTTTTTTTTAAATGAAGTTCACTGCATTCGTCCCACAAAGAGGACGCATAGTCACAGTGATTTTTAATGTGTGCGTGAAAGAACAATGTACAGCACTTTGTACAAAGAATATGTCTAAGTTTAGAGAGAAGATGTGAATACATTCCTGGACAAGGTTTTGCACAAACTGTCGATATGCGGCGACCAGTTTAGATGGTCGTCAATTACAACTCCCAGTAGGCGGTGCCTGGATACTTGTTGGATAAGTTTATTGCCAAGAGAGACACACACACACACACACACACACACACACACACACACACACACACACACACACACACACACACACACACACACACAAAGTGAGCGAGAGAGACACAAAGAGAGCGAGAGACAGACAGACAGACAGAAGAACAGAGAGACAGACAGACAGAGGGAGAGAGGGAGAGAGAGATGATCTGATGATGACTGATGATGATGAGATAGACTGAGACACACAGAGAGATGACGATGATGATGATGATATAGATGAGTAGGGGGAGCAGGAGGAGAAGAATAATGATGATGACACGATGAAGAGGATGAGGACAATATAGAGGATGATGATGAGTTAAAACTGAAGTCGGCAAACTCTGACAACCGATCATTCCAAGGCGTTTCATGACTCTTCATTCACTTGTTAACAAAACAAATCTATGTGCTGGTCTGTGAATTTGGACCTTACGGCTGTAAGCCGTAATGTCTAAAACCACAGACCAGCACAAACATCATTATCATGACCGTGCGAGTAACCTCACAGTCACCCTCCCCCCACCCGCCCTACCTCCCTCCTCCCGCACCCCCCTTCGGCCGAAGCTCCCACCTTCTCGAAACTAGAACCACTCACTCACTGACACTGTGCCATCTCTATCACTCAACGCGTCGATGATCGGAATGTTGTCTGAGCTAGTAAACGAGTTTAAAATAACTCGGCTCCATGAAACGCACTACACATTTTTCATGAAGTCAAAACAATGTCTACACAACTACAACTGCACAGTATGGTTGCTTGCAGCAAACGGCTTTCGAAAATGCGGGGCGTCTGACATAATACAATAACAAACAACGATAAACGTTTAGGACTCTACTTAACTCATTCTACCCCAACACCGAAATCCCCAAATTTTGCCCTTGTCCTATGAAGACTGCACTCTAGTGCAGGACACAGATCGACCATGATAGTTCAAGGGTGACGCCAGAATAGCTTGGCGCCCATAGGCGCCAAGCTATTCTGGCATCACCCTTGAACTATCATGGTCGATCCTGATCTTGTTGTGGTGTGTCTGGGGTAGAAAGAGTTAAACGGCGTAAAACAAACGAAAGGATTTAATATTATTCGTATTCTATATTTCTATCTTTTTTCAAACCACACGATTTTGTACATCACAACGCAGTTTCTACACCGGAAATATAATTTCCGGTGAAGACATGGTCCCTTAATTTACAAAATCGTGCGGTTTGAAGAATGAGTTCGACATTGTAAATGCTTGAGCTCACTGAGTGAGTCAGCTGAACAAAATCAGTTCAAAAGAATTGCTTATGTGGCAGTTTAACTTAGTTGCAGGATTTGTGCCTATTTTTGGTCACAGCTGTGCTGTCAGATAATTAGTGCTGCTACTAGTTGATCGATCGATCAACAAATTAGTGAGTATTGTTAGTCACGTCTTTGCTGTGAAATGACTATGGTGTCATACTATTACAATCAATCAATCGATCGATCGATCAATCAATCAGTCAATCAATCGATCAATGAATCAACCAATCAAGCAAGCAAGCAAGCAAGCGCTGAATCAAACAATCAATCTTTCAATGCAACTATGCTATAAATGAAGATAACAGTAACTGCTTTACAATCCCGTTCACGCATTCTTTCTGTCTTTCTGTTGATAAAAAAGTCCGCTTTTCAGATTGCAACTAATCTCGGCGCCTCCGCGACCGCTTTGGAAGCAAACAATCTAAAACACCGAACCACAGCAAGGTAGCGTGATCACGGCAAAAACCAGTGACGCGTACGCAAGTATGTTTTTCGCGTCACGCTCAATGAATCGAAAGTCGTTTCTGCGCAGATTCTGTTTGTCCCCCGCCCAAAAAAAAAAAAAAGAAGAAGTAAATCGATAGAAGGCCTACCAGCAAAAGGCATAGATTCTCATCATGAGAATCTATGCCTTTTGAAGACATAGGTGTAGGGGTTGGTTAGTGGCCGGCGCATGTAATCATAGTATAACACTACTCGCCGCCACTACACTGTAATTAGTAGAGCGAAAATGCTTGGAGCTTTTAGTACGGGCGTGCTGTGCTTTTGTTGGTGTTCAGAAATGATCTCCTTTGAGGACTCTCACAGAGCTAGCCTTAAGGACAAGCGGCTCAGGAGAAAAAACAGAGATGCCGCAGCTCAGAACCCTGGCCATACCTTCCCCTGCAGCCACTGCGGTCGAACCTGCCTGTCTCGGATTGGCCTCCGCAGCCACGAACAAGCCTGCAGACGTCGTGGGCAACTCCTATAAAATCTTCGTTCGCGAAGTCAAGCCAAGAAGGAGAAATGATCAAGGGTGGGTGGAGAGAAATATACGGATAAGGTAGTGGGATGATTAAGGCTCGAGGGGTTGAGTTCAATGGCCTCCACCGCCAGTTTTAACTCACCGCATTGGAGACGTGCCGCAATGGGATACGCGGTTATTCACCACGTATCCATATGCGGCGCGTCTCCAGTGAATGAGTTAAATCTGAGCCTTCTGACCATGCCTCATCTGGCACTACGACAGAGCTATCGCTGAAGGCCTTTTAAGGGTGGGTTGAATGAGACTCGAGGGGGTAGATTTCGGTGGCTTCCGACTTGTGTAAAATGCACCTGTTCAATCCTCGTCTGTCACTACGACATAGCGGCTGAATGGGTCGAGTTCGATGGCTTTCGAGGTCTTGACACTAACTTGACCTGTCTAAGTTCAATCTGGCACTATCCTTAAGCCTTCTTGAAGCTGATAACTACGTCTTTTTTTTTCTTCTTTTTATTTTTTAAACATACAGCACGTTTCGGACACAACAAAACGCCATGGCCGTGGACGCAAATGTGTTTTGGTGTTATAGCCGAAGCCTGTTATAATGGAAAGAAATTAGAAAGAGCGTAGTCAAGACCTCTGGAAAAAAATACACGGACTGTTTGTCATATCTGAAATTTGTAATAAGCGAAGATTACTTTAACCCATTCAGCCCTGACGCACTACAGCAGGAGTTGGATCGACCATGATAATTCAAGGGTAGTGCCAGATTAGCTTGGCGCCTGTCGGCGCCAAGCTAATCTGGCACTGCCCTTGAATTATCATGGTCGATCCATCTCCTGCAACTGGTGCATACTCATTAGATGACGCCTCCAAAGTTTGGGAAATGCGGCCGTCGGGCTGAATGAGTTAAGATATACAGCACGGCCCAGGAAGGGTTACATGTTTAGGTATCGATTTAAACCCACGCAATCACATTCCAAATAATCTATCTATCTATCTATCTATCTATCTATCTATCTATCTATCTATCTATCTATCTATCTATTATATATTATATATATATATATATATATATATATATATATATATATATATATATATATATATATATATATATATATATAATAGATATATATAGATATATATCTATCTATATTATATATAGATAGATATATATATATATATATATATATATATATATATATATATATATATATATATATATATATATATATATATATATATATATATATATATATAAAATGTATATTCATTCAGTAGCTCGCTTGAGCTTGCCCTTAGCACCACGTGAATGTTCTGTGTTTATGTACAGTCTGCGAGTGAATGCGCGTGATTCACCTGAGCGTGCTTGTTGGGTTCAGCTCGCGACGGCGCTTTGAGCCGATTTTCAATTGAAACAAAGCGCCTATGTAATGTGATGATTTTAGTTCTTAAATCTGTACTTGAATATTTTTTTTATAAATTAAAAATACAGTAACTTTGCTTGTACGACGAAAGACGTAGGCTAAAACATTATACATTGTAGTCTGATATCATAGGTATACTAATATTTTTAACACACTGCAGACATGCAGTATCCGAATACGCCGCATTATTCGCACGATTTAACCCCTTCGCTGCCTGTGGACGCAGACTGTGCCGTTTTGAAAACGTCGTAAATTCAACGGCAAAGATCTCCATGCGTCAAACTTGGCTGAGAAACATGAATACATCGTGGTTTCAGCAAGAGACATAGATCCTCATGAGCCCCCGCAATTGCGGAGGCTCATGAGGATCTATGTCTCTTGCAGTTGAAGATTTAAAAGATCACGACCGCGCGTTTCTGTTTACAGCCAAACCGGCTTTGGACATACAGATTGAAAACCGTTGAGTATCTAGTCAAATTAGTGTCCTTTGCAAAGGTTAGCTGTACTGTGGTGTGTTTTTGTGTGTGTGTTTTGGGTTTTTTTTTTTTTCCTTCGACAAAACTCAAGATTTTTGGCTTGGAAGAAATGAAATAGCATGTACTGTTTCGCCCTCATTGCGCCAAATTTCTTCTCTGTTGGAAACCCGGGAGGAGGGGATAGGCAGCCGACAGAGAGAACAAAACATTAGGCCCACCACGTTTCATTGATAAAAGCAGCTCTTCTTTCAATTTTTAGTCGCGTTCCGTAAACACCTCCCCTCTTTTGGCCACAGACGTCACATCCTCAAATTGACGCACATCTGGAGCTGAGTTTCGTTAGCAAGAGACATATATTCTCATGACCCTTGCACTGAGTTGCAGGGGCTCATGAGAATCTATGTCTCTTGAATATGGAGGGGATCTTAATGATAGCACTTCCTCTCGATGTAACAACAACTCTCCTAGTCATTCGCCTCTCTGTTCCATTCCCCCTCGCTACCGTTGCGATTTCAAAGCATGTCGTCACCCCATGCTCTCAATTAAAGTAACTCTCTTTTTTCTAATTAGTTGTTGTTGCTGTTGTTGCTGTTATTGTCATTTACTACTGATGTTGCTTCTGTTGCTGCTGTCTTGTTTCACCGTGAGATGGCATTAGTCGCCTGCTCGGGGTTTAACCAAAATAACTAACTAACTGCTGTGTTGTTGTCGTTCTTTACTTCAAATGTATTCTGACTGTCGTCGGTGATTGTTGTTGTTCAAGTGTTGTTGGAAAAGGCTCCGACACATCACTAGATGCATCAGAGTTGTGCTGGGTTTTGAAAAATAACAAAAGAATGTGTGTGGAAAAACACAAACACTGAATAAAACAGATTTTTTCAATTAACAACAACAACAAAAAATAATAAAAACAACCACAAAAACACAAAAACCAACAAAAGAGAAAGAAACAACAACAATAAATAAATAAACTTACACCCAGAAAGGGAAAATCCTAGAATCTTTCACACAAAAAGGCTGCATAGATAAAATTTAAACACTAAACAGAGTATTCTAATACGCAGAACATCTGATATAAAGACCCTTTCAAAATGTTTGGACTACAAAAAATACATGAAGAGAGTCCTTTATTTCAAAACTCCTATACGAAACATCAACATTTGTTCTCAAAAATGTATTCCTGTCAGGAAAAAAAAGAAGGTAACTTTAACTCATTCGAGGTGTACTGCATTCGGATACGCGGCTTAAAGCCGCGTATCCGAATGCGGCAGGCCTCGAAAGACTTAGAAGGGGGAAAAGGCCGCATAGTTGCATGGCTGCTTGATCACAATATTATTCCACGCTGTCTTCTGAAAATAATCTGTGAAAACGAGAAGACACACGGGGTCCTAGGTTCTTGTTCATCGCTAGACCCCGTACGTGCTGTTTGGGGTTTGTCATGGGGATATATTTAAACACGTTTACCGTGGCTGAATCAGGAAATATCTACACCGAATACCTCTCGTCAATTTCAGCGCCAGCTGCAAGAGGCACACTGACGGCGATAGCTCGACTGTCGTGTCTGATGAGCCTGGCTCACCAGACACTACAGTTGAGCTATATGTATACCGGTTGATTTTTTTGGGGGATTTATTTTTGTTTGTTTTTTATTGTTTTTTGTTTGTTGTTGTTGTTGTTGTTTATTTATTTATTTATTTTATTTATTTATGTATTTATTTTTCAGATGGCTTCTTAAACTGCGGTAGTCTTCTATTATTACAAGGTGGGGTATTGCAAGGCCTTTACAGCGCCATGTTTATCAGACACTACAGCTGAGATAAATTTTTAATGGTTGATATTTATTACTTATGGCTTTATAAACTACAGTAATCTTCGCTTATTACAAGATCGGACATTACAAGGCCTCTACGGCGCCAATCTCTTCAAACACTACGGTGTAGGTAAATTTCTTACGCATGGCTTCATACATGAACTCATTCAGCCCGACGGCCGTATTTCCCAAATTTTGGAGGCGTCATGTAATGACTATGCACTAGTTGCAGGAGATGGATCGACCATGATAATTCAAGGTCAGTGCCAGATAATCTGGCACTACCCTTTAATTGTCATGGTCGATCCATTTCCTGCTGTATTGCGTCAAAGCTGAAAGGGTTAAAGTAATCTTCGCTTATTACAAATTTCGGATATGACAAACAGTCGATATATTTATAACCAGACGTTTTCCAGAGGACTTGACTACGCTTTTTCTAATTTCTTTCGCTTATAACAGACTTCGGCTATAACACCAAAACACATTTGCGCCCACGGCCATGGCGTTTTGTTGTGTCCGAAACGTGCTGTATGTTTAAAAAAAAAAAAAGAAAAAAAAAAAAAGAAGACGTGGCCGGTTTTCTGTTTTCAAGAAGGCATAGCCGGGTCACTCTTGTTGCGTGTTGTTAGCCGCCATGTGAAACCCTTGTCTGCCAATAGGAACAGAGTCTGATCTGTGCTTACAAGAGGCCTGGACCCTCATGAGCCCTTGCAGGCGGCAGTGGCCCGTGAACGTCTGTGCCTCTTGGTAATGGACTGAAGTTCGCTGAGAATATTGAAACTCTGTAGGTGTACCCCAGTCTTTGTTCGCCTGCCTCCTTGTTTAAGGCTTTTGATGGAAGCGAGTGCTTGAAGAACTATTTAATCTAGGGAAATGTACATTTTTCCTTCCAGGTTCCCCTACCAGCGCCTTCAGTCTGCAAGAGACATAGATTCACATGAGTCCCTGCTTCGCAGGGGCTCATGTGAATCTATGCCTCTTGCTGCATGACCAAAATCAGATATGTTTCTCAAACTGATTTTGGTAAGCGATATTTGCCGGTATGTGGTTTGTCTGCAACATTTCGAGTGCTTTCGACATGTGTGATTTCTCTCATTTGCGCGCGGGTCGTTGAACTATGATGTCGGTCGATCTACAAATTAAGGCCGAATATTGAGTGCCCCTATTTTGTTATATTGGCAGAGAGCGAGAGAGAGTGTGTGTGAGTGTGTTTGTGTGTGTGTGTGTGTGTGTGTGTGTGTGTGTGTGTGTGTGTGTGTGTGTGTGAGAGAGAGAGAGAGAGAGAGAGAGAGAGAGAGAGAGAGAGAGAGAGAGAGAGAGAGAGAGAGAGATCATGTATTTGTGACTTTATAAAGGCATCGATCAACTTTTTCCCATCCATCCATCCATACAGCCAGACAGTCATTGTGGTTTAGCACATACATGTCGCTAAAGATGAATTAAGCCTTTGCGCGTCGGTATCGGTTTTTTGTTTACTTACTAACAATGATATCTACGTATAGAAAACAAAGTTTGCAGATAGTTATGGCTGCGAAGATAAATGTTTAAAAAGACTTTTCTTGAAACATGATACCGTTGGAGGGGTCTTCATGTGGGATGGAAGCGAACTCCACAAAGTCGCCCCCGAGAATGCTAAACTGGTTTTAAATAAGTCTATTCTGGTTTTGGGTACTACATACAGGCTTTTCGTATCGCCATAGCGGGACTGAGAGAGAGAGAGAGATTGATTGATTGATTGATTGTACATTGCTTAACGTCCCGACAGCAACAAGGCTTTCTCAGGACGTGCCTGCACTGCTTGTGAAAAAAAACAAAAAAACAGAACATTGAATGTATGTCGCCAGCCGGTCAAATACATTAAATAAACCTAACACATGGGGCCTAAATAAAGCTAAGACCATTTAGCAACACACATCCAATATCAAGAGCTACAGGCAGTGCAGACAGTAGGGAGAGTTTTAAAAAGGCAAATACAGGTGAATGGACAAAGGGTAGACAGAAACATGCCCCAGAATAGAGAGAAAAACCCACCCTGTGGGGCTGACCAGGGTGACCCTGGGAACTAAAAAATACCTAACCCCACCCAAGTCCCCCAGGGCAGACCCGGGTGGGAAGAGAGAGAGAGAGAGAGAGAGAGAGAGAGAGAGAGAGAGAGAGAGAGAGAGAGAGAGAGACCCACAAAAAGTTAACCTATTAAAAGTGTTGGGGTTTACTAAATATATTTCCTCAACTAGATAGAATTTATCCTATGTTGACATAAAAAAATGAACGTCTGGTTCTTCCTGTTCACATTAAAAAAAAAACAAATTAAAAAATTTCGTATGCGTCTGTATGTCACGCACTGGCAGCAAAAGCGGCCTCTGTGTACTGCACGGTATTTTCTCAGCAGATCACCGCAAGTACGCCTAGGTCGTGATGTGCCGTAGTCGCCTGCTCGGCGTTACCTGATTGTACCCGAGTACGAAATCATACCCACATTTTAAAGTCATCCTCTGAGGACTGCATTACAATTCAGGACTGAGACAGATCGACCATGATAGTTCAAGGATGGTGGCAGAATAGCTTGTGTCGTCGGCAGAATGAGTTAAAACCCCAATAACTAACTAAGTACGTCGTGATGTGAAGTGCAATTTTTACAGATCAGCGGAAAACCTCCTTCACATTCAGTGTTAAATGTTCTGAAACATGATCTAGATATGTTTCTATTTTAAATTGCATTCAGCCTGAAAAAGCACTGTTGTTATTTTCTGGGATAATGCACTGACATTGTTGTGCGTGAAAACCTGGATGTCACGCCAGTGTCAAGGGAAAGAAAACAGGACCCATACAGCAGTCGTACACTCAAACCCAGATGATTCCCTTCATCTGAGGATGCACATGGTATGGTCTTTGCCAGCAAGAGGAAAACATTCTTATTGACCCCTCCAGTCGCAGTGGTCATGAAGATCTGTGCGTCCTACAGGTAGACGCACATTGTAAGACAGATCCAAAAAATATAGTTTGCAGTGAAAAACACAACGGCCTCCTTCGCTGCTGGAACAAAGACATACACGCTGTAATGGATGTTTCGCCGCTGGAAATAGTCCATCTGGTAAACCTCTGCACCTTGCAAGACCTGATTAGGATCTGTGCTTCACGGTGTTTAACCCTTTTCATCCTGATACACCCATTGCTTGAAATAACTTTGACTGATAGCTCAAGGGTGGTGAATAGCTTGGCGCCTCAGGCGCCAAACTATTCTGGCATCACCCTTGAGCTGAAACAGTTGATCTATCTCCTAACCTGTAATGAAGCCTTCGTAGGACAGTAAGCAAATTTTAAAAAATCAGCCTCAGGATGTAATGGGCTAACTCCTACAGTCATAACACGACAACAGCTTATAGGTTGACCATACTAGTTCAAGGTTGGTGCAGGAACAGCTTGGCGCCTCTAGGCGCCAAAGCATTCCTGCACCAACCTTGAACTATCATTGTCTATGTGTCTCCAGAACTGTAAAACAGACTTTTGAGGACGACAATTGCATTGCGATCTAAGGACTTAACGTGTCATTAATGGACTTAGGGGAGAAAGTAACTAGTGAGTATATACCGTCTATTGAACACAGCAGCATATACCCTTTCCAGCAAGGTGCGTAGAATCTCATATGCTCCTCGCTGCATCTTGCAAGGAGTCATGAGGATCTATGCCTCTTGCCGACCATCACGAGGGTTTCGATGATGGGCCCCCATAACTGAGAATGTTAGGTCAGAGAAGAATGCCTGTCCCCTCACGGTAAATGTGTGGCCTAATTCACTCGTGGATAAGACACCGGTATTGTTGACAAAGGTAAACGGACCGGGCCTTTTTTTTTTTTTTGGGTACGCGCTGACAAAAGCTAGATAGGCGAAGTAGTGTCGTACATGTATGACTCCTCTGTACTACTGTCATCTACACTGTGTTAGGATGAAGTACTATACGTGCGCGCGCACGTATAGTACTTTATCCTAACAAAGTCTAGAGCCAGCCAGTCACAAGGTTTCTGATAGGTGGTGGCGGATGGTGGGTTGCTTTCAATCAAACTTTCTATGAAGGCACTGGCAAAGGCGATGCTTTTTACGTGTATAGATATGAACACGCATTTTAGCTTTAGATGACACAATGGCCCTTTCTCTCTGTGGTGGCGAGGACCAGGAACAAGGTAGATGGGTGGTTCGGGGCCAATGCCCTCTGCTAGTTCAAACGTTGCAAATTGAAAAACAAATCCGATTTCCGTGTCTGTGTCGTGAATCTTGTGTTCATTGCCCTGAAACATCTAGGCTGCCAATGCGCTCTAATCGTTCAAAAGTTGCCATTTAATCCTTTGGCTATCGGTAGCGGTTTTGGTCGCGGTGCTTCCTGCAGGATTCACTGTGACCAAAACCGCTGCCGAGAGCCTAAGGGTAAAAAAAAAAAAATATCCGGTTTCCGTTCGTGTGCTGTGAAACGTGATCATGTCCCTGTAACATTTAGGTTGCCGCGGCGTTAAGAAATAACCAGCTAATTTGCATAGCTGTCAGTATTAGTATAGTTCTTAATTCTGCGTGCATGGGTGCCTGTGATATTGGGGGTATGTGTGTGCGTATGTCCGTCTTATCCATTTATTTTTTTCATTTTTTTTATACTTCATATATTTATTTGCTCCCATCCAAACTGGAATTGCCCCTTCGTGGGATAAATAAAGTTTTTTTGACTTGACTAATCCAGGGTACCCTTGACTGAACTATCATGGTCAATCCATCTCCTGTAACCGATGCGTATTCGCCAAAAGACACCTTCCAGACTGACAGCGAAACTAGTTTCCAAAAAGTATAAGACGAAGCTAAACTTTTCGGCTTAACATCTTACATTTTGCCACCACAAAGAGGATTTCAGAGACGTGGCAACAAAATGAATCTCAACATTTTTTTTTACTTACACCTAGATTCGAACCTGCAGCCTATCGGACGAATATTAAGGGTAGGGGTTTAACGGCATGATTATTGTCCCTCTTCCTGATTTGCTTGTATACGTGGTGATTTGACAAACATATATAAATGAGCAAAAGAGTACTGACCACCAAGTGGCGATGGCGGTGATGTGGACAGCCTGGGCGGCGAGCAAGAGCAGGAGTCGCAAGAGCAGCTGACGCCACCTCCTCACCCACCACGCCATCTTGTCATAATCCCCTCGCTAGCCACGCCCCCTGCCCGCGCCTGCCAATCAAAATGGAGAGAAATATATTAACCCATTCAGCCCTGACGCACTACAGCAGGAAATGGGTCGACCATGATAATTCAAGAGTAGTGCTAAATTAGCTTGGCGCCTGTCGGCGCCAAGCTAATCTCGCACTAATCCTTGATTTATCATGGTCGATCCATCTCCTGCAACAGGTGCATAGTCGTTAGATGACCCCTCCAAAATTTGGGAAATACGTGCGTCGGGCTGAATGAGTCAAACACACATTAACATTGTCTGAAAGAAATATACAATATATATTGGGAAAGCCACTGTAAAATATGTACATGTGCTATGTACATACATTGCAGGAGACACAGAACCAACAGCATCATCAGCATTTCTGAGCGCTCTGAACCTTTCTCTGTGGGAATATTGCGCTATACAAGAGTTATATATTATTATTATTATCAGCAGCAGCAGTGGAGAGCAGTGGTGGCAGCATGGCCTCTTTTCCTTCATATTGACAATGCATGCTGAGATGAGCCACG
>BTPG01000003.1:194482224-194645219 GCA_036245525.1 Semisulcospira habei
TTTGTTGCCGGTTCTTCGCAGTTCGGCAACACTGAGGCAAATTTTAGCACGCTTTTAACAAATGTCCAAATTCCACAAAGCTTTAACAGACTTTTTTCCACTTTTGAGTTTTCGTGTTTCACAATTGTACAGATTTTTTTTTCCCACCAGTTTCCGTGTTCCACAAGTTTAACTCGGACTTTTCCTCCTTCTAAAAGGATCCCAGGAGGCGGGCACTATCACTGGACTCGAAGCACCGAAGATCTTCTAGCCTGTTACTCCCCTAAAGAACCGTCCCTCCGCAAACTGTGCATTGCTTTGCCAGTTGAGGCGAGGTTCCCTTCACAGCTCATGCAGGCTTCCAAAACTGCGAATGCGCCTTGCTAGTACCCTCAATCTGCTCCATGCCATCTGCAAGAGGCATAGATTCGCATGAGCCCCTGCGAAGCAGGGGCTCATGAAAATCTATGCCTCTTGCTGGCAGGGGTTTGGGCTTATTGGCGTCATAGTAGGAAGGAGGATAACAAGGGTTTAAATCTAAGACTTCTTGGTTGTGTGCGGGCGATACCGCATGCTTCTTTCTTTCTTTCTGCTCTTTGCTGATCTCCCAGAGGCGTTTTGCTTTTCAGCCGAGCCTGGTGCTGTCTGTCTCTCGGCCAAAGCTGGCTGATTTTAGCTTGGGATTTTGGCTGAGGAGAGAGGCAAGAAAGAGTGAAGGGTGCAAGACTTTTTTTTTCGTTGAAAAAAATGAGCGATTTTTTTTTAAAGAGAGAGAGAGAGAGAGAGAGAGAGAGGAGAGAGAGAGAGAGAGAGAGAGAGAGAGAGAGAGAGAGAAAAAAAAAACCAGTGGCGCAGGAACCGGGGGGGAGAGGAAGGGGGTTGCTGGTGGTGAGGGTGGTGGTGGTGGTGGTGGGGGGGGTGGTGGTGGTGGGGTGGTGGTGGGGGGTGGGGGGGTGGTGGTGGTGGTGGGGGGGGGGGGGGAGTCGGGCGGGTGGAGGGAGGCGTTGAAACAGTGGGGGATGGGGGTTGGTGGGGGAGGGGACATTACTTTTGGAGAAAAGGTATTGGAGAAACAATGTTATGGGAGAAAAGAAATACTAAAATTATATATTTATTATTTGGAGGACGAGCTATTTTTGCAGCAGAAAATCTCATCCAATTTTTATTATTACGTTTGATTTATACGAGATTGGTTTGTCGACTGCTTCCCCCCCCCCCCCTCACCCCCTCCTCCGCTATTTGATTATTTCAGCTTGGAGACGAAAAGTCATATGACAGGCACACTGGGCCACTTCTGTGAAATACATCTTCATACGTCACTGCATTACTCATTGGAGACGTGCCGTATGTGGATACGCGGCGAATCGCCGTGTATCCGTATACGGCGCGTCTTCAATGAGATAATCATGTTACAGATCGCATTCGAGTTTGCGGCGACTTATTTGAAAACTACTAAATGAGAAGTCATCCGTATTTTTTAATGGACGAGCACAGGCCTATATTTGCCTCTCTCAGCAAATGCAATGCGGTTTCCACCACACCGGCAGTGCCGGCTCAGTTTTCAACTCGGACTGCAAGAGCCGAGGCCCGGAGAGGTGGTCGTCAGTGTAAGACGGCCTTTTCAGTCAGGCCAAGTTTAAAAAAAACAAAACAGCAAGAGGTTCTGATTTCAAGTAGCCTTTCTGCTTCCCAGTGCGCAAAGGCAATCGTGTTGACATCGGCTGCCGTTGGCCCGGCCCGCGCACGGCCGTGCGCGGGCCGACATCGGCCCCATGGCCTTTTGCGCATTGGGTTGTTTCACTTGCGCTTGCAGTGGAGGTCCAGGAACTGAAATGACAGACAAACTGAAAGACAGCTTGCCTGCTAGCCTGGCATTGATCGTCACCATACAGGCAGTGCTCATACCCCTGTCTGACAAGTGTTTGTGCCGCTCTGTGTGTTGGACCGTAACCCCTTCTCTGCGACTGACTGAACGCCTATCTTGTTTCTTTGTTCACTGAACGACTTAAAGACACACCATCCAAGAAACATGGATAGAAAGTGGTCTCAGCAAAGAGATAGATCCTCATGAGCCTCCGCATCCATCCATCCATCCATCTATATATCCGTCCGTCCGTCCATCCATCCATCCATCCGTCCATGAACCTATCTATCAACCCAGCTATTCCAAAACCCATCCTAACACATTGACGGCTATTTATTTGGTTACACATCTAAATGCTGTAAAATTCTATCGCAAAACATCTCAGCTGATGTTATGATAGCTGCAACATAAGCTTAACACAATGTTGTCTGTAACCGAAACTCAAACCTACCGCCGCTGACGACACAAATTAGAGAAAACGACACTGCAACATGACAGTCAGTTCGTTCCATCTGCAAGAGGCATAGATTATCATGAGGCCCTGCGTTGCAGGGCCTCATGATAATCTATGGCTCTTGTTCGTACGAATTTACATGCGTGCCTTCTCCTCTGAAAGTCGCACTCGTGCTAGCGCAGACCTCGACACCAGGTCACAAGAAAACTGCAAAAGCGAAACTAGAAACCGCGTAAGAATTAATGAATAATGAAACCTTACCAACAAAAACTGCTGAACAAATGAAACAAAAACCGTGTAAAAAGTATTCAAAGTAATCCAAACCACGCAAGAACTATTGCCGAATCAGTGAAACCTAGCCGTGTCGAGAATCACCGCCGATTGAAAACCATCCACAATTACGTCCACTGTCAATGCTATTCCGTGTCCGTCCTTTGGCCTGGCGCAGCTGTACAGAGCAACACTAAAGCGTAAAAAAAACAACAAAAAAAAAACCGCAAGAGTGGATATCTGTCTTCAGCAGTGAGCGCCATCTGTCTCACAGGAACACAGATCCTCATGTGTCGCCGAAACCCATAGTGCCAATCATGACATATCAGTCTAAGACGTCCAGTTTATGTAGTTCTGTTTCTTTGGTTGAGGACAGATAATAACCTGTAAAATCTGTAACAAAGTGGCAACCCTTCAACAAGAAACTTGCTTAATCCCGAGGCATAGATCCTCATGAACCCCCGCAAATTGCGGGGGCTCATGAGGATCTATGTCTCTTGCTGATCAGATCTGCACATTTGTTCCTAACAGGTGACTGTATGATTTTGCGTTACATCGGATATCTCGCACACCCGTAAGCCGCTATGATAGTGTTGATGTGTCAAGGAAGGCTTGTCGGGTGCGCAGAGGCAGGTGTTAGGAAACTAAATGCCCGCTTGTAACGCTAGTCCCCCGGCGCGAAAAAGATACACCTCTCAGCACGGTGACGGTGCTAAGGGGACAGGAAGACAGATGCATCGGAGTACGTCTGTAGGCTAACTAGCATTGGCTGATTTCCTGATTTAATATGTTGCTCAGAGTCCGGGCAACTTCAAACAGAAATTTAACATTTTAAAATAGAAACACACACACACACACACACACACACACACACACACACACACACACACACACACACAAACAAACAAACAAACAAAATGTCAACTTTGAGTGTTGGTTTGATTTCTAGTCTGTGTTATCAAACAAAAGAAATATGATACGGTTCTGTGGCTATGCATTTCGTAAATAAAAGTTATAAGGTCCATTCAAACACGATCCAACCAAATGCGATGTGTCCAAAATGCTAGCTCAGGAGCAGTGCCTGGTTAGCTTGAAGTCTGAAGGGGAAAGGTACGAAGTGTTGGATTCCCTCTCGAGACGCCTGCGTGTCCATGCACTATCCTTGAGCTTTCAAGATTTCGCTCATTCCCAGCAGCCTTGCTCATGCTGGGCGTGAAAGAAAAAGAAGAACCAAGGCCCAATCAGCAGAAAAAACACGTTGAAAGGACACGTACATGCAGCGTCGATCTCGAGATGCTGTGAAGGACAATAGGTCGTGTTTGTTCAACAAGCATGTTGTCCACATGATGCCTCTTGCCGGCCGAGCCCGCTGAGCAAAAGGTCCTCGGGCCGACGTCGGTCTTCTATGGCCCCGCGCACCGCCTGGGCCATCCAAGACCGATGTCCGCACGAGGACTTATTGCGCGTCGCCGGGTGTCTCCAGCTTTGCTGCTGAGAGGATGTTTGGGTGGCCGGAAATTCCCGCTGTTTCATTTTCGAGTACTTCGCCACCAAAAAAAGTTAATATTTCCAAGGCTAATTTTGCGCCGATGGAAATACATCCGGTTTAATAAGTTTGACTGCGCCAATTTTCAGACTTGTGGTGGCTAAATGGCTGGGGTGGGAGGAGTGGTGTGTGTGTGGGGGGGGGGGGAGGGGGGAAGGGGGGGAGGGGGGATGGGGGCGATAAATTTTACGTCAGTTTGATGTCATAATTCAAACTTGCGTCAGTCGACCTTTGATTTGTAAGCTGCTTCTTGGCTACACTGACGTAATAATTATATCATGACAGATCTATCAACCTCGACTTTTACACGTGCTAGAAAAGATTCCAAACAATACTATTGCAGTAAAGCAGAGGATTACACACTTTCGGTGTTTACAGATGTAAGAGAAACCTCCAATGGCTGTACATAACTGCAATGACAGGCGGATCACACGGTCCGGCCTCAGCGAGAGGTTTACAGATCGTCATGGGCCTCAGCGGCTGTGGTTTGTCGACACTGAGATATCAGCAAAACTACATCTCCTAGCGAAAGAATGCATTCCGGTTTAACATTACGGCTGTGAGAAACTGCGTTTTTTTTTTTTTTCTAGCACCCACACATTATGTCGCCGAAGCTTTTATTGCACGTTACACGTGAAAATGTGGCAGCAATTGCCCGTAACTGCGGCGGCGTCAAATCGCTGCTTACGTCCCCTTAGTGGCTTCGCACTTGCGCGCGCTCTATCTTGACATGCCATCGGCGTGCTCACGTGACATCGGCACGTGCAATCTTTATGCGCGCGCTGCTACGCTGTGCAGAGGGAATCTCAGGCAAGACTGACTCGCATAAAGATGTGAGTGCGGCGGCGTACACTGAGACTGAGGGCCCCGATGGATCCGGAGATTGAGAAAAGAAAAGGAAAAATGACGGAAATTGATCATACTGTATACATAGACAACAGCCGCACAAATGAACTTGAACCGCCGGTTTGGCTGTCGGTAGCGCTCTTGGTCGACTGAGGGCGTGATTCCGACAGGAATCAGTCACCTCGACCCAACATGCAAAAGCGCTAAGTCAGTGACTCCCCGACGACAGCCAAGGCCGGTTAACATTCTGCGACAAGCCACGCAGTTCAGTTATCTCGACTAATATTCACGTTCCGTTGTGATGTCACGGATTAACGTTGTGTTACCTCCATTGGGGGGGGGGGGGGGGAAGCGTTGTTTTCGCAGTGGTTCATGTTCACCCTGAAGTCCGTCCCGGGAGACTGTCAATTATGATAGTTCAAGGATTGTGCCAGTTTCGTTTCAGTAGCGCCTAAAGTAGTTAAGTTCCGTGAACCGGATGTGGCTCGTCCGCGGCGTTATAATCTGACAGATGTAAAACGTGTTGCCTCCTCAGGGCAGATGGTATGCATGAGGTCAGATAAGTTGTGACCACAGGCGATTAGCAAATCCCTGATAGCCAGCGGAAATATGCGCTTTGCGCTGACAATGGTGACTACAGGGGCTTCTACGAAGCACTGAAAGCAGTGTATGGCCCCAGACACCTGGTACAAAGTCCCCTGCGAAGCGCGAATGGCCAGGCACTCCTCATAGATAATACCTCCATCTTGAACCGCTGGTCGGAGTACTTTCAGAGCCTCTTCAGCGCTGAGCGCACTGTTCAAGAAGCAGTCGTCCTACAAATCCCACAACTCCCAGTAAAGGTTGAATTGGACGAACCGCCCACCGCTGAAGAGACCCTCACAGCCATCCACCAGCTCAAGAGTGGCAAAGCAGCAGGCATTGATGGAATACCACCAGAGATCTGGAAACATGGAGGCACAGCACTGCACAACAAGCTCCATGACCTCTTTCTCTGCTGCTGGGAGGAAGGAACACTACCAAAGGATCTCCCTGATGCTGTCGTTATCACCCTGTACAAGAACAAAGGCGAGAAGTCAGACTGTTCCAGCTATCGGGGAATTACCCTGCTGTCCATTGCTGGGAAAATTCTTGCAAGGCTGCTCCTGAATCGGCTGGTACCTGCCATCGCTGAAGACCAGCTCCCAGAGGGCCAGTGTGGCTTCAGAGCAAACAGGAGCACCACCGATATGGTCTTTGTGCTGAGACAGCTTCAGGAGAAGTGCCGCGAGCAGAACAAAGGGCTGTACGTAACGTTTGTCGACCTAACAAAAGCGTTCGACACTGTGAGCAGGCAAGGCATGTGGCAGATCCTGGAGCGACTTGGTTGTCCCCCAAAGTTCCTCAGCTTGTCCAGCTAGACGAGGACCAGCAAGGCCAGGTCAGACTCAACAATGTTCTCTCAGAACCATTCCCCATTCTCAACGGCGTAAAGCAGGGCTGCGTGCTGGCACCGACCCTCTTCACCATCTTTTTTAGCATGATGTTGAAGCAGGCCACAGTAGACCTCGATGATGACGATGCAGTGTACATCAGGTATCGTCTCGATGGCAGCCTGTTCAACCTCAGACGACTGCAGGCCCACACGAAAACCCTAGACCAACTGATTCGTGAGCTGCTTTTTGCTGATGACGCTGCCCTCGTTGCACACACAGAGAGAGCCCTGCAGCGCATCACGTCCTGCTTCGCAGACGCTGCCCAGCTCTTTGGACTCGAGGTCAGTCTGAAAAAGACAGAGGTCCTCCATCAGCCGGCACCCAAGACAGTGTATCGCCCTCCTCACATCACCATTGGCGAGTCTGAACTAAAGTCAGTGCACCAGTTTACTTACCTTGGTTGCATTATCACGTCGGACGCCAAGCTGGACAGGGAGCTTGACAGCAGGCTGGCAAAAGCGAACAGCGCTTTCGGGCGACTTTTCAAGCGGGTGTGGCACAATCAACAGCTGAAAACAGGCACCGAGATCAGCATGTACAGAGCTGTGGTCCTCACCACCCTGCTGTATGGTTCCGAGTCCTGGGCCCTCTACCGCAGCCAACTACGACTCCTCGAACGTTTCCACCAGCGCTGCCTGCGTACCATCCTGGGCATTCACTGGAGTTACTATGTCACCAACGTCGAGGTCCTTGAACAGGCTGAAACTGTGAGCATCGAGGCCTTGCTGCTGCGGACACAGCTCCGCTGGACGGGGCATGTCTCCAGGATGGAGGATCATTGCCTACCAAAGATCACCCTGTTCGGCGAGCTTGCTACTGGACACCGTGACAGAGGGGCACCAAAGAAGAGATACAAAGACTGTCTCAATAAGTCACTTAGTGCCTGCCAAATCGACCACCACCAGTGGTCCTCGCTTGATGTGGACCGTGACACCTGGCGCTCCACCATTAGAAGGCAGCTGTCTCCTTTGAGGACTCTCGCAGAGCTAGCCTTAAGGACAAGCGGCTCAGGAGAAAAAACAGAGATGCCGCAACTCAGAACCCTGGCCATACCTTCCCCTGCAGCCACTGCGGTCGAACCTGCCTGTCCCGGATTGGCCTCCGCAGCCACGAACAAGCCTGCAGACGTCGTGGGCAACTCCTATAAAATCCTCGTTCGCGAAGTCAAGCCAAGAGAGAGATAGCCAGCGGAAATATGTCTCGTGACTGGATAAAATATGCATAAGTGAAGTTGCCTGTTTATACCCATCCACTATCCCTTCTAAGTTTTTTTTTGGTTTTTTTTTTTTTTTTGGGTTTTTTTTTTTTTGTTGTTGTTGTTGTTTTTTGGTTTTTTTTTTTTTTTTTTTTTTTTGGGGGGGGGGGGCGGGGGGGAGGGGGGAGATTTTCTTTCCATCTGGCAGCCCCGAGACATTGCCGTAGTAACATGAGATGGATCGACCATGATAGTTCAAGGGTATTGCCAGAGTAACTTGGCGCCTATCGGGGCCAAGTTACTCTGACAATACCCTTGAACTATCATGGTCGAAGTCTCTGTCATGAACTGACACGGACGCAGTCCTCAGGTTTTGCATTTTTATACAAAGTCATGGCATACATCACTTTAGCTGCTCAGATCACGTACAGGTAAAAAGGTCGACAGCAAAAACTGGAATTCGCCGGCATCGTTTTCACATAAACGGAAGGGTGACACGAAAACAGCGGTATCTGGTTTAAAAGCGATCAATGGCCAGGCTTTGCCCCGTCACCTATAGCGCAAACATCTAGTCATTTTCAGCGCACTCTGCTAGACACTACAACCAACGTGCGGCAGTACGAGACGACCATGGCTGTCGTAGAGCAGTGCCTGAAGAGTTCGGCGCCTATCGATCAATACAGCTGAAGGGTAGTGCCTGGTCAGCTTGAAACATCTAGGCGCCAAGCGGGTCTCGGCAGCAACCCTTTAGCGCGTGCAGGCAGGGTCGATCCGTTTCCCTGCAATTGAAGTGGGGAGTGAAAGAAGAAAATGTTCTCGATGGAGCAGATATGTGGCTGCGTCATCTGTCATATCGCGACATCTCGCGACCCGTGATCTCTCCGTCTGAAGAAAACAGCCATTTTATAGCCTTACACTCTCACTCGTTGAGTTAACCCATTGAGTCTTGAGAACAAGATGTGGATCGACCATGACAGTTCAAGGGAGGTGCTACAATAGCTTGGCGCCTATAGGAGCCAAGCTATTCTGACACCAACCTTGAACTATCACAGCCGATAGATCGTTTTAACCGTTTTACTCTTCAGACGATAACTTTCAAATTTAGAGAGCATAATGTGTTAACTTCAGGGCATAATGTGTTAACTTCCGTTTTCCCCAGGCTATCACTCCCATCAGTTTCCGTCTCAGAAAACTAGTCCGCTGCGCATAAATACAGAACAGTTGGATATACGTGGGTGATACGGTAGAAAGACTGATGACAGAAGTAAAAGTGCGATACACGGTCGGTGACTGAAAAAGCGTACGACGAACGGGTACAATCTCGTAGGGCTTTTGAAATGGGGACGGTCTAGTGGACTGATAGCATGAATCAATGAACCGTTCGTCTTTTCACGCTGAAACATCACTTTTGCACGGTAGACTGAGTGGACATACCCCGGAAGTGCTGTTACACGTGCAGATCTACAAAGTAAATCTATTCTACGTTTCCCTTCGTCGCTTACATAAAATGGCCAACGAACCAGAACCGCAGTCCCTGTGCCTTCTAATTTGTCATCCAGACCAAAAAAGGTGACGTGTAAAATGCAGAGACGAACCCAACTGAGAAAGAAGCACGCTTAGAAATGACAGTTACAACACAATTTATTGATCTTTCCAAAAATATTTTCAAAATAGACAACCAAACAAGTATACAAATGAGTCGCTACGTATCTTGCGAGTGAGAAAAAGAAAGGTGGCAACTTTTGTTTGTCTAGAAAAAGAAATAATAACTCATTCGAGACGTGCCGCCTCCGGATACGCGGCATAAGTCGCGTATCCGGAGGCGACACGTCTCGAATGCGTTAATAAATTGTGGTGTAACTGTCATTTCTAAGCGTGTTTCTTTTTCATTCTAATTTGTCGCAATACCTTGCATTTAAATTTGAAGGAAACAACATTAGAAATACAGCCTTCCATAGTTCTGGAAGCGAAATGGTCATTGTAATACAATAAACTCTCGCGATTCACAAAAAAGGTCTTACCGTCTTTTGCCTTCACAGTGCAAGGTAAAGCTGTATATTAGGCGTGAAAGAGTTACTATAAAAAGTTTGTCTCAAATGACTCTGCGACAACCAGTGCATGCAAATTGCTTATTACGCAAACTGAATAAGCTCCAATATTTCTGATCTTTCTGCACCATGTCTTTGCGTCCGTGACAGGAACAAATCCCTTATATTGTTGTCGCTGTCAAAAAGCCCATAGTTTTTGTTTTGTTTTGTTTTGTTTTGTTTTTCTCTCTCCGAGTCTCTTTCGCAAATGACTTGTCTGGACCTTTTTCTTCTTCTTCAGTCTGGTTTTCTTTTCCGTCCACCCATGGCAGACCAAGTGCGAACAAAAACTTTCAGTGGGACTCGTCAGCAATACACTAGAAAGGTCCAAGACACGGGGGGGGGGGGGGGGGGGGGGGGGGGGCAGGGGGGGGGGGGGGAGAGACTTGGAACTCTTGAGATATTGTGACAATGTAAAGGAAAAAAACAACTTCCAAACCGATGAGATTGTTTTCCTTATTTGACTAGCTCATGGGTAGTGACTGATAAGCCTGCCACCTCTCCAGGTGCCACCCCAGTAGCAAAACGTCTTCGGGGCCACGACGGCCGCAGTGGGCCCGATGGCCTTTCTTACTGGACAGCTCAATTGGCACAACCCAAGAGCTATCTACGACGACCGATCCACCTCTTGTGCACTTAGCTGTGCGAGTGAAAGAGTGATCTCTGTCAAAGCTAGCGAAACAGAACCGCCCCTTGTCCCAAATCACAAAGCTACTTGTCAAAATTGTTACTGAAGTCGACTGCCGCACAAAACACTTTTCACAATAACCATCCATTCAGCGAACGCCTGTTGATGTCCTAACACAGATGTAGATGGGAGTAACTGGGGCCTGCATGAGGTGTAGAACCTCATCGGCCCCCGCATCTGCGGGGGCCCATGATGATCTTCACCTCCTGGAGACGAGTGTCGCTGATATTTTTTCTTTGACAACGGCAGGTGTGATACACGAATTCTGTCATCGTTCGTGCATGCTACTTTTAACAAAACACCTGTATTTTTTGTGGCTCCAAATCAGTGGTATAGATAGCATCATTTAAATGCAGCTTATGTCATTTTCTCAATATTTCATAAATATTATTTATTTATTTATTTATTTATTTATTTATTCATTCATTTATATAATCATTGATTTATTTTGGATGGTTGTGAATGTCTGTCTTCTTACGTTTGCAGCGGTGATTATGTATTTCTTTGTTCTGCGTTAACTCTTTCAGCCCCGACACACCACAGCAAGACAGGGATCGAGCATGATAGTTCGTGGGTGGTGCCAGAATAGCTTGGCGCCTATGGGCGCCAAGCTATTCTGGCACCACTCTTGAACTATCATGCTCGATCTGTCTCTAGAATTGTAATACAGTCCTTCAGAGGGCAACTTTAAAATTTAAGGATTTCGGTCCTGGGGTAGAATGTGTTAAACCCCAATAACTAACTAACTATTTCGTTGTTCTTTGTCTGAGTTTGTTGATTGTTGTTGTACTTTTGTTGAGCACGGATTGAGTCACAGTTTCTCAGCGGTAACCCGCTTAAAAATGGCCGTAAACACACACCCCGACATGACTGTACACTATGATAACAGACAACAACATCGCCGGCACCCTGAACAGAAAAACTGTTGTCCGTTGGTTCAAAAATACATGGCCCGTTAAAACACTCAGCTTGGTGCTTTTAGGCGCTAAGGTATTCTGAAACAACCCCTGAACTATCACAGTCGATCTGTACTTTTAAAACAATTCTTAACTAACTGACCACTTCTTTTTTCCTCTTTTTTTTTTTTTTTTTTTTGAAGGTAGGGGGATGGGGATGGGGGTGGGGGGGGGGGGTGGGGGTGGGGGCGTGGATTGTGCGAGGAGGTAGAACACCCTGCACCTGTGCAAGAGGCAGAGAAACTCATGAGCCCCCGCAATGCGTGGGCTTATGAGGATATATGCCTCTTGTTGTGCCTTTGTCAGGGCCCCCTCACAATCTCATTCTGCAGGTGGCGTATGAATTCCCGTGTCATCTAGATAGCATATGGAGCGTGGCCCGGACAGGCATTAAAAAGCCATGATGGCAATCTGATGACCCACGGGCACCGTGCACCGTATGGAGCGCCTATCCACGGGCCCCGCTTGAAAACAACATAATGAAGTCGTTCCCAGCAGATCAACGGCAAACGTCCCCCTGTTATGTAGTTCTAGTTTTAACCTACCTCGGGTTTCGCCGTTTGAAAGATACACATTATAGGTTTTAGGTCTTCCAGAAAGCGTGGGTCCCTTTTGCATGCTGAGCTTGCAATTCGGATATCAAAAAGATAGTTTTATCAACTCGTTGGTTCGTTCGTTCGCTCATTCATTCATTCATTCATTCATTCATTTAAACCTGTCCGCCTTGATTGGTTGTTCCCTTCTTCCCCCATCTGTATTTCGTTACTATATTTGCTTTATTTGGTTACTCATTTGTTTCTTGCATTCTCAATAATGTATTCATTTACTGAAATATCAGTTTTACTTGTGGTCAGAAAAAAGATAGCATGTCATATAGACACTGTTTTATGTTCTCACAAACCTGAATCAGCCTTACGATTATTAACTTGCTCTGAAAGAGTGTCTGAAAGGGTATCTTTAAGGGGTCTTTTTAATGGGTGCGTTCGCTACTCAAATTGTGTCCTACACATCTGTTTGTGGTGATAGCGCCCTGGCGTGAAAGAGGAGTGACCACAGTCAGTGATTCCGTGGTCACGGTCCAAAGACTCGTAGGAAGTCTTTCACACAACTAGTGAGATCTATGCCTGGACATTTGCATTGTCCGTACCAGGTGTCGTGCTCTAACAGACTTGTCATTGGAGGCAGCATCTTCCCACACAGAAGAATACACAAAGCAACGTGGGTCTCACCTGAGCATACTACAGAGAACCAAATAGACCATAACCTGCATTAGCAAGAAATTTAGAAGATCCCTTCAAGATGTTCGAGTGAGGAGGGGTGCAGATGTCGCCTCAGACCATCATCTGCTTATCTTAAGAATAAAGCTCAAGTCAAAGAAAAGCAGCACAGGGACAACAAGAGGACAGCGCTATAATGTAGGCCTCCTGAGAGAGACTGGAGTGAGAAAAGAGTTCAAACTGGTGCTGTCCAACCGGTTTCAAGCGCTACAGGAGCTAGTAAATGAGGAGGAGACGGTCACCACAGAGCAGCAGTGGAAGGCAGTTAGAGAGGCACTGAACTCAACCTGCAAAGACACTGTGGGGTTCAAGAAACACCATCACAAGGACTGGCTGTCGGCACAGACCTTGAAGAAGATAGAAGTGAGGAAGCAGAAGAAAGCAGTTGTCAACAACAGTCGCACGAGTATTTTGGGCCGAGTATTTTGAAGAGTTACTGAACAGACCCACTCCACCCGACCCCACAGACATCCAGAGTCTGACGTTGCTGATCTTCTCTGGCCAGTGGATTTTCAAGATTCTTCTAAGGCAACTGTTTATGAAGATCTGTACTCTGTTGACTGTGGTTTTTGTCAACCTCCAAGTCTGTGCTCCATATACGAGAACTGCTTTTACGTTTGAGTTGAAAATCCGGACTTTGGTGTGTTGTGACAGCTCTCTGGAACTCCACACTTTTTTTCAGCTGGAGAAAGGCTGCTCTCTGGCTTTACCGATTCGTGCTCTGACATCTGCATCAGTGCCACCTTTTTTGTCGATGATGCTCCCGAGATAGGTGAAGGACTCCACCTCCTCCAACAGGGTGCCAGCAAGCAAGACTGGTTCTTCCCTGGTTGCGTTTCGCCTCATTGTCTTTGTTTTCTGTTTGTGGATGGTGAGGCCCATTTGGGGCGAGAACCAGTCTTGCTTGCTGGCACCCCGTTGGAGGAGGTGGAGTCCTTCACCTATCTCGGGAGCATCATCGACAAAAAAGGTGGCACTGATGCAGATGTCAGAGCAGCCTTTCTCCAGCTCAAAAAAAGTGTGGAGTTCCAGAGAGCTGTCACAACACACCAAAGTCCGGATTTTCAACTCAAACGTAAAAGCAGTTCTCGTATATGGAGCACAGACTTGGAGGTTGACAAAAACCACAGTCAACAGAGTACAGATCTTCATAAACAGTTGCCTTAGAAGAATCTTGAAAATCCACTGGCCAGAGAAGATCAGCAACGTCAGACTCTGGGAGAGAACAGAGCAGATAACAGCAGAGAATGAAATTGGACGAATAAGATGGGGATGGATTGGTCACAGTCTGAGAAAGCCAGTTTCCAGAATCACTAGGCAGGCATTGTCATGGAACCCCCAGGGAAAGAGGAAAAGAGGCAGGCCGAGAAACATCTGGCGTTGAGACCTCCAAGCAGACATCAAGAGACTAGGAACCACCTGGAATAAAATCGAAGGAGAAGCACAGGACAGGAGTCGCTGGAGGTCTCTCGTCGACGGCCTATACCCTGGGAGGGGTGACAGGCGTAAGTAAAGTAAGTACCAGGTGTCAACCCAAGTACAGAAACGCAAGGAAATGGGCCGATGGGGCAGAAACATAGATTCTCATGAGCACCAGCAGCTACGGAGGCTCATAAGAATCTATGCCTCTTGCAGAAACAAGAGGGGTGTCTTTAACCCGTTCGATGCCGGTTGACGGAAACTGTGTTTCTGCAGTCTTCGTCAGTTCAACATCAAAAAGCCTGAGCTCTCCTATAAAGATGAATTCATAGTAGTGGCAGCAAAGAGGCATAGATCTTCATGAGCCCCCGCAGTCGCGGGGGCTCATGAGGATCTATACCTCTTGCAGTTGGGTGTGTTCACCTTTTTTCGGCACTGAACGGGTTAACGAAACTGAGATTTGATAGACTCCGTACGAAAAAACATAAAATCATTGAAATAGTTCAGTTGGACGATTCATGAAACAATGAAGCTTACGAGTGATCTTTCCTGTTAAATTCATGGTGCGTGAGCTGTCCACAAAATAAATAAGAATAACACGACAAGAAAAATAAAACAAGGATAAAACGGGTCGTAAAGGACAGGTGCCCTAGTAGCAAAAAAAGTCTTCGGTCCCACTGCGGCCGTCGTAGGCCCGAGGACCTTTGCTCATTGGAGCACTCCCTCAAAATGAATCTTGGTTGGCAAAAGGTGCCACCCGTCAATAAAGATTATCATTTAGGTGGCTACAGGTGGCTAACTGTCTTCAATGAGAGGTGGACTCTCAGACGGGTGGTCCCTGAGAACAGATTCTGCTGTCCTCCCAGGTTAGTTCTCATAAATCAGCATAAATTGATAACAAACAGGTCAAGCGTGTGAAATGCAGAGAAGAACCCAACGTAGAAAGAAACACGTGTAGTAACTGCCTTTTCTACACGTGTTTTCTTCCTATCGTTCGGTTCTTCTCCTTACAAGTCGAGTGTTCTTTCGTCTAGCTTGTGTATAGAGATCGAACTGACTACAGTGCAGGAATCAAACAAAACATTAGTGAGTCTATTTGTCTTCTTCTTTTGCCTTTAACCCCTTCACTGCTGAGAAAAGCTGAACAGGATCCAAACTGCAAGACATACATCTTCATGAGCCCCCGCAGTCGCGGGGGCTCATGAGGATCTATGCCTCTTGCTGACACCACTTTGTACCCACGTTCCGTGGACGGCTGGAGACTAGTTGGCGTTGAATTAACATGGATTACAGGAGAAACACAACCCGCGTCCACTGGCAGTGAAAGGGTTAAGCCGCAGTGTTACAAGAGGCTTACAATAAAACGCGGCATTCTTAATCTCACGGATTGTTTTAATGCAATCCAATAAAACATGATCAGAACACACCCTTCAAAAAGGGCATGTATATAAAACTGGGTGAGGCGATCGCTGAATCCAATTCTTTGGTACTGTGCTTCGAAATGTGGACACAAGCAAAAAGAAGGCGGTCTCTCAACAGAGGTAATCTGCAAAATACATAGATGTTCATGGGCTCCTGTAGCTGCAGGGGGACCCATGAACATCTATATCCCTTGCGTGAAGACATCTGTGCTCATTTACGTCCTCAGTCCTCGGAAAGGCCAGCAAGGGCGAAACTTTAGTCTGACGAACAGAAGGACGCATTGCCTTCTGATGAATGAATTAACCCCCGTCGCTGCCGGAAAAAATGCGAATACATGTACCACCCAACTGCAGAGGCAAAGAACCTCATGAGCCCCCGCAGTTGCGGGGGCTCATGAGGTTCTTTTGCCTCTTGCTGGCCCCACTTCGCATCCGTGCTCCTAAATGAGTGTGTGTTAGTTCAGTACTATCCGTGCTCCTAAATGAGTGTGTGTTAGTTCAGTACTATCCGTGCTCCTAAATGAGTGTGTGTTAGTTCAGTGCTATCCGTGCTCCTAAATGAGTGTGTGTTAGTTCAGTGCTATCCGTGCTCCTAAATGAGTGTGTTAGTTTACTACTACATAACAGGGGTGTGCTTTGGCTTTTATGATTACAAATTTCTTTCGTTACACCTGCAGAGTCCGGAAAATAAATACATTAACCCCTTCCTGTCAAGGAATGTACATTTTGTTTCTCGGAAATCTTTGTTCTGCGCTGAACGACCATTAGCTACAACTGTCCAAAGAAATTGCACACAAAGTGGTCTCAGCAAGAGGCATAGATCCTCAAAAGCCCCAGAAGTCGCGGGGGCTCATGAGGATCTATACCTCTTAGAATTGGATTGCGTTCAATTTTTCTCGGCAGTGAAGGGGTTAACATGTGTCCCCTGTTAAAATGTAGTCAGCAAGAAATACTAGAGAGAGAGAGAGAGGGGGGGTGGAGAGAGAGAAAGAGAGAGAGAGAGAGAGAGAGAGAGAGAGAGAGAGAGAGAGAGAGAGAGAGAGAGAGAGAGAGAGAGAGAGATCAATGAATCTTTATTTTACAACGGTGAAGATATTAACACAGTCAGTGACTATGTCATTTTTCGTACCTGCCGTTGCCACAACTACGACTACTTACTTACTTACTTACGCCTGTCACCCCTACCCGGGTATAGGACGTCGACGAGAGACCTCCAGCAACTCCTGTCCTGTGCTTCTCCTTCGATTCTACTCCAGGTGGTTCCCAGTCTCTTGATGTCTGCTTGGAGGTCTCGACGCCAGGAGTTTCTCGGCCTACCTCTTTTCCTCTTTCCCTGGGGGTTCCATGACAATGCCTGCCTAGTGATACTGGAAGCTGGCTTTCTCAGACTGTGACCGATCCATCCCCATCTTCTTCGCCCAATTTCATTCTCTGCTGTTATCTGTTCTGTTCTCTCCCAGAGTCTGACGTTGCTGATTTTCTCTGGCCAGTGGATTTTCAAAATTCTTCTAAGGCAACTGTTCATGAAGGTCTGTACTCTGTTGACTGTGGTTTTTGTCAATCTCCAAGTCTCTGCTCCATATAGGAGAACTGCTTTTACATTGGAGTTGAAAATCCGGACTTTGGTGTGTTGTGACAGCTCTCTGGAACTCCACACTTTTTTCAAATGGAGAAAGGCTGCTCTGGCTTTACCGATTCGTGCAATGACATCTGCATCAATGCCACCTTTTTTGTCTATGATGCTCCCGAGATAGGTGAAGGACTCCACCTCCTCCAACGGGGTGCCAGCAAGCAAGACTGGTTCTTCCCTGGTTGCGTTCAGCCTCATTGTCTTTGTTTTCTGTTTGTGAATGGTGAGGCCCACTTGGGACGAGATGTCAGCATGCCTCGTGGTCTTGTCCTGCATTTGTTGATGAGTGTGGGACAGTAATGCCAAGTCGTCTGCAAAATCGAGGTCGTCAAGCTGTGTCCACAGTGTCCACTGTATTCCACTTCGTCCGTGCTCTGTGGTCATCTTCATGACCCAGTCTATGGCCAGTAGGAAGAGGAACGGAGACAGCAGACACCCCTGCCTGACACCGGTTCTGGCCTGGAGCTCCCTGGTGAACTGCCCTTCGTGGATCACGCGACATGTCATGCCATCGTAGCTGCTCTTGATCAGGCGGACGAGCTTTGTGTGTACACCGTAGTTACGTAGGAGTCCATACAGAGTCTCTCGGTCCACACTGTCAAATGCTTTCTCATAATCCACAAAGTTGACGTACAGCGGGGAGCTCCACTCCAGAGCCTGTTCCACGATGATGCGGAGAGTGGCGATCTGGTCTGTACATGATCGGTTCTTCCTGAATCCTGCTTGCTGGTCTCTCAGCTGGGGGTCAACGGAGCTCTTCGTTCTCTCCAGGATGATCCTGTTGAAGACCTTTCCTGGTACTGACAGCAAGGTGATTCCTCTGTAGTTGGAACACTTGCTGAGGTCGCCTTTCTTGGGAAGCTTGATTAGGTACCCCTCCTTCCAGTCAGCCGGCATCACCTCCTCTTCCCAGATCTTTCCAAACAGTGGGTACAGCATCTCCACTGTTGTCTCTAGGTCTGCTTTCAGAGACTCCGCTGGGATGCCATCTGGGCCTGCTGCTTTGCCGTTCTTCAAAAATGCCACTGCTCTTCTGATCTCTTCCCGGCTGGGTCTGTCACAGCTGATGGGTAGGTCGGTCTCTGCCGGCTGGATGTCTGGGGGGTCGGGTGGGCTAGGTCTGTTCAGTACAACTACGACTAACTAAGTACAAAATATACATAAAACAGGGACATCAAAGCACAGTGATACAAAAAAATATAGTCCAATAAACACAAACACACGCATACACGCACAAACGCACTCGCGCTCGTCCACACACGCACACACACACACACACACACACACACACACACACACACACGCACGCACGCACATACACATAATTGTTAGAAAATACACGTACATTCGTGTGTCGACGTATAACTAGATATTGATATTTGAGTGATATCAGGTATCTATAAAGACTTGTCTTGAAACGAGATAATGTCGGAGTGGCTTTAACGTGATGTGGGAGTGAGTTCCACAGTGTGGAACCCGCAAATGACAAAGTAGATTAAAATATATTTATTCGGGGTTTTGGGACAATATAAAGACCCCTCATATTCCCATAACAGGAGTCTGATTTTTTAAACAGCTCTGTTAGATATTCTGGCGCGCTGTGGTTCCACACTTTAAACATCAGTACCCCTTTGTTAAATTTAAAGTGATTTTAAAGGGGTAGCTTTACTGAGTTTTTCCTCGGTCATCAAGTGCGGGTCGGGAAGAATTAATTTAGCCATTCTCCTATGTAAAGAATTTAGTCTTTTTAAGTGTACATCACTGCAACAATCCCACACCGTCGATGCGTAGTTTATATGTGACATGATGTGTGCATTACTGAACAATTTTCTGGTTTCGCTATCTGTGTAATACTTTAATTTCGATAACATAAAGACATTTCTAGAGACCGTTTTACAGACATTGTCAATGTGCAATAGACGATGTTCGGCTACCTGTTCTATGATGTCGTTGCCGAGTGATAAATGAAGCTTTAATGGTTTCAACTGATGCTTTTGGCGTGTTGCAATAATCATAGATTTTATTTTAGTAGGATGCAGAATCATAGCGTTGACTTTACACCATGCTTCTATATCATCAAGATTTTGTTGAAGGCCGTTCAACTACACTTATGTCTTTATTAGCTGTGTGGATTGAGGTATCATCGGGGAACATATCACACTGTGTTGCTTCGTAGGTGAGACTTAGAGGTAGGTCATTTATGTAAATACAGAATAAAAGAGGACCTAAGATTGACCCCCGCCTCGCGCTGGGACCATATGGCGTTGAGGCGCGTCCCCTGGGTGGTGGATAGGGGGTCCCTCGTGAGAGGGGTGCACCGAATGAAATAAGGTGCCGTGAACCAACATGGTCTAAGGGAAGGTGACCCCGACAGAAAACCCCTGGTCCTCCTAGTAAGGGGGTTGGGCGTGGGGGTAGCTTCCCCACCCTGCAAAAAAGGAAATAGCTACAAAAACGCCGACGAAAAGACTAACAGTAATTCCTTTTCTGGAGGAGGAAGGTTCTTCTACCAGAAGACTTATGACGTCCTGTGGTGAAAGCCGGAAGTCTTCGGAAGCCACAGGACCGAGCCGCCTCTCTCTATCCAGGGATACAACCATGGGACCATGGAACGTCAAGACCATGTACCAGAGCGGCAAGGCCGCCCAGATAGCAGCGGAAATGCAAAAGTACAACCTTTCCCTGCTAGGTATCAGTGAAGCCAGATGGACGCAGTCTGGCCAGAAAAGGCTGTTAAGTGGGGAGATGATTCTGTATTCAGGTCATGAAGAGGAGAATGCCCCCCATACAGAAGGTGTATTCATGCTGTCACCAGTGGCACAGAGAGCGCTGATGGGCTGGGAACCTCTTGGGCCAAGAATTATCACAGCAGCCTTTAGAACCAAGAAAAAGCTCAAGCTGAACGTCATCCAGTGTTATGCGCCCACTAATGACAGTGACGAGGAAGAGAAACAAGAGTTCTACGACCGACTCCAGAGTGCCTTGGACAAATGTGCGGAGCGAGACATCACCATCGTCATGGGCGATTTTAATGCCAAAATAGGGGAGGACAACACCGGATACGAAGAGGTGATGGGGAGACAGGGACTAGGCTCGGAGATGAGTGAGAACGGGGAGAGGTTTGTAGACTTTTGTGCTCTAAACCGACTTGTCATTGGAGGCAGCATCTTCCCACACAGAAGAATACACAAAGCAACTTGGGTCTCACCTGACCATACAACAGAGAACCAAATAGACCATATCTGCATTAGCAAGAAATTTAGAAGATCCCTTCAAGATGTGCGAGTGAGGAGGGGAGCAGATGTCGCCTCCGACCACCATCTGCTTACATTAAGAATGAAGCTCAAGCTAAAGAAAGGCCGCACAGAGACAACAAGAAGACAGCGCTATAATGTAGGCCTCCTGAGAGAAACTGGAGTTAGAGAAGAGTTCAAATTGGTGCTGTCCAACCGGTTTCAAGCGCTACAGGAGCTAGTAAATGAAGAGGAGGCGGTCACCACAGAGCAGCAGTGGAAGGCAGTTAGAGAGGCGCTGAGCTCAACCTGCAAAGACACTGTAGGGTTCAGGAAACACCATCACAAGGACTGGCTGTCGGCACAGATCTTGAAGAAGATAGAAGTGAGAAAGCAGAAGAAAGCAGCTGTCAACAACAGTCGCACGAGAGCAGCCAAAGTAAGGGCACAGGGGGAATACTGGGAAGCCAATCGCGAGGTGAAGAGTAGTATCAGGGCAGACAAGAGGGCCTACACAGACAGCCTGGCAGCAGAGGCAGAAAAAGCAGCAGGCAGCGGCAACATGAAGAAGATTGTCAGGCAAGTATGGCCATACAGAAAGACCAGTAAAAGACAAAGAAGGCAAGCCTATTGCAGACAGAGCAGACCAACTCAACAGATGGGCCGAGTATTTTGAAGAGTTACTGAACAGACCTAGCCCACCCGACCCCCCAGACATCCAGCCGGCAGAGACCGACCTACCCATCAGCTGTGACAGACCCAGCCGGGAAGAGATCAGAAGAGCAGTGGCATTCTTGAAGAACGGCAAAGCAGCAGGCCCAGATGGCATCCCAGCGGAGTCTCTGAAAGCAGACCTAGAGACAACAGTGGAGATGCTATACCCACTGTTTGGAAAGATCTGGGAAGAGGAGGTGATGCCGGCTGACTGGAAGGAGGGGTACCTAATCAAACTTTCCAAGAAAGGTGACCTCAGCAAGTATTCCAACTACAGAGGAATCACCTTGCTGTCAGTACCAGGAAAGGTCTTCAACAGGATCATCCTGGAGAGAATGAAGAGCTCCGTTGACCCCCAGCTGAGAGACCAGCAAGCAGGATTCAGGAAGAACCGATCATGTACAGACCAGATCACCACTCTCCGCATCATCGTGGAACAGTCTCTGGAGTGGAGCTCCCCGCTGTACGTCAACTTTGTGGATTATGAGAAAGCATTTGACAGTGTGGATCGAGAGACTCTGTGGAAACTCCTACGACACTACGGTGTACCCACAAAGCTCGTCCGCCTGATCAAAAGCAGCTACGATGGCATGACATGTCGCGTGATCCATGAAGGGCAGTTCACCAGGGAGCTCGAGGTCAGAACCGGTGTCAGGCAGGGGTGTCTGCTGTCTCCGTTCCTCTTCCTACTAGCCATAGACTGGGTCATGAAGATGACCACAGAGCACAGACGAAGTGGAATACAGTGGACACTGTGGACACAGCTTGATGACCTCGATTTTGCAGACGACTTGGCATTACTGTCCCACACTCATCAACAAATGCAGGACAAGACCACGAGGCTAGCAGACATCTCGTCCCAAGTGGGCCTCACCATTCACAAACAGAAAACAAAGACAATGAGGCTGAACGCAACCAGGGAAGAACCAGTCTTGCTTGCTGGCACCCCGTTGGAGGAGGTGGAGTCCTTCACCTATCTCGGGAGCATCATAGACAAAAAAGGCGGCACTGATGCAGATGTCAGAGCACGAATCGGTAAAGCCAGAGCAGCCTTTCTCCAGTTGAAAAAAGTGTGGAGCTCCAGAGAGCTGTCACAACACACCAAAGTCCGGATTTTCAACTCCAATGTGAAAGCAGTTTTCTTATATGGAGCAGAGACTTGGAGATTGACAAAAACCACAGTCAACAGAGTACAGACCTTCATAAACAGTTGCCTTAGAAGAATTTTGAAAATCCACTGGCCAGAGAAGATCAGCAACGTCAGACTCTGGGTGAGAACAGAGCAGATAACAGCAGAGAATGAAATTGGGCGAAGAAGATGGGGATGGATCGGTCACAGTCTGAGAAAGCCAGCTTCCAGTATCACTAGGCAGGCATTGTCATGGAACCCCCAGGGAAAGAGGAAAAGAGGTAGGCCGAGAAACTCCTGGCGTCGAGACCTTCAAGCAGACATCAAGAGACTGGGAACCACCTGGAGTAGAATCGAAGGAGAAGCACAGGACAGGAGTTGCTGGAGGTCTCTCGTCGACGGCCTATATCCGGGTAGGGGTGACAGGCGTAAGTAAGTATGTAAGATTGACCCCGGCGGAACTCCGAGTTTAACATGTTTAGTTGATTGATTGATTGTACATTGCTTAACGTCCCGACAGCAACAAGGCTTTCGCAGGACGTGCCTGCACTGCTTGTGAAAAAAAAAAACTAAACAGAACATTGAATGTATGTCGCCAGCCGGTCAAATACATTAAATAAACCTAACACATGGGGCCTAAATAAAGCTAAGACCATTTAGCAACACACATCCAATATCAAGAGCTACAGGCAGTGCAGACAGTAGGGAGAGTGTTAAAAAGGCAAATACAGGTGAATGGACAAAGGGTAGACAGAAACACATGCCCCAGAATAGAGAGAAATACCCACCCTGTGGGGCTGACCAGGGTGACCCTGGGAACTAAAAAGTACCTAACCCCACCCAAGTCCCCCAGGGCAGACCCGGGTGGGGGTACATGTTTAGTAGAAGAGTAGGCTACATTAGCAATTACTTTCTGTTTCCTGTTTTCGAGTTATGACGTAAACAACGAAACATCCATGTCGTTTCGAAGATACTGCTTAAGTTTGGAAATCAATATTGTATGGTTCACTAAGTCGAAAACCTTTTTGTCAAGATAGAGAGAGAGAGAGAGAGAGAGAGAGAGAGAGAGAGAGAGAGAGAGAGAGAGAGAGAGAGAGAGAGGCTCGGGGAGAGAGGGAGAGAGAGACTCGGAGAGACAAGACAGAGAGAGAGACTCGGGGAGGGATGAGAGAGAGAGAGAGAGAGAGAGAGAGAGAGAGAGAGAGAGAGAGAGAGAGAGAGAGACAGACAGACAGACAGACAGACAGAGAGACAGAGAGACAGACAGAGAGAAAGAGAGAGAGAAAGACAGACAGACAGACAGAGACTCGGGTGGAGAGAGAGAGAGAGAGAGAGAGAGAGAGAGAGAGAGAGAGAGAGAGAGAGAGAGAGAGAGAGAGAGAGAGAGAGAGAGAGATGAACGCGGCTTCCAGGATTGACTTGTCAGGAGGACATGCAGCAGTTGACTTCAAATCAAAAACCGCCATCATCCTGCCCTTTCATTCTGCGTAAGCAATTATTAGCCATATACGTAAATACACACGGACTGCACTTCGTGGCGATATCAAATAACGGCGCCTGTATCCTCGAGTTTACACGATCATTGGATGTCCCTAAAACGTGCGCCAGACATTTTCCCCCGCCGAGACCACCTTTGTCCCCAGCACAGCCCACTGGGCACTTGAGCATTGACTCCGCAAACATAGAACCTCCCAATCGTTTGCCGGGTAGAAAGGCAAAAAAGAACATCCTTGCCAGACGATATATCGCCTTCTTTCAGGCGCCCAGCGTTGCACGCAACTGTAAAAATATACAACCACTCGAAAGAAAACATACGAATAGGAATTCTTATTTAAAAGAAAACATCGCCACTTCTTGTCGGCACTTCGCAAAGGGTTCCGTTTGTATACGTTCGTGGTTTCGCTGCGTGGTTTTTCACACTCCTCCGTCGCAAGTCATTGCGGAAACTGGGTTATGTTTGAAGTACCGTGACAAAACTTCTGTTTATGCTTAGTCGGGACAAGATGTAGGCCCGCCCGCAAGAGGCGTAGATCCTCATGCGCCCCCGCCTTGCGGGGGCTCATTGGGATCTACGCCTCATGCTGGCGTATTGGTACGGGTGTCTTTCTCACAAGTAACGAGAGGCCGTCGCGTGTTTAATCTAAAATAGCGGGAAATATAATCCAATCAAAAGGTATGCCAGGAAATGGCGTGTGCGTGAGAGAAGTGCTTGCCTTTTTTTCCCCGTCGTACTAAAAAAAAAAAAGTCCCCATCTACCCCCCCCCCACCCCCACCCCCCCCCCCCCCCCCCACACACACACACACACAACCCTCTTCTCTATCCCCACACCCCATGTGTGCCGTCGGCGTGTTTCTTCTGTTCTTTTCTGTCCGTTTATTTTCCATCAGGTAAAAAGTCAGGTAAGTGTATCCGGCGACACGTAAAACGCGCACGCAAACTTTTATGAACGGAGCCAGTGGAAGGAATGTTTGAGGACCAGTACAAAATCGTCATGTTGAACCAAGAAGGACGTACCCAGTCGGAGGGACGACGCAAGCCGATCTCGATGAGCGACTGAGAGGCAAACTGTTATGAGCCTACGCAAAACTATATTGCAGGAACTCACGTGAATCTATGTGTTGCAGCTGGAGAGGTCTGCACCTGCACAGAAGGACGCTTTAGCTTCCGATAGATGAATGAATTAACCCATAAAGCCCTGACATGCTACGACAGGATATGGATCGACCATGATAGTTCAAGGGTGGTGTCAGAACAGCTTGGCGCCTACAGGCGCCAAGCTATTCTGACAACACCCTTGAACTATCATGGTCGATCTGCCTCCAGAACTGTGATGTAGGCTTCAAATGACAGTCTACAAAACGTGATGACTTCATCCTCAGGATGTAATGAGTTAAGGCAGGCAGGACTAAAAGGCCAGGACTCATTGCATGAGCGAGCTTAAATCCTGCGCAAGCAACAAAGTAAGGTGCTCCGCTACAGCTTAGTGGCTTGCGCAGGATTTAGGGTCGCTCATGCAACTGGCCCCTGGATCCGCGATAAGGGTATCCAGGCTTTAAAAACCATCGTTTTGTGGTTTGAGTGTGATTCCTGGCTGACCCTACCCATAGGCCAAGAAGGAGCTTTGACGTAATAAGAAAGGCCCATGCTTTCAATCTGTCTTCGTGCGTAATACGTCAGTTTACTCAGTCGACTATCAGCAGTTGCGAAAACGAACGACTCGATGCTGAATCGCTGTACACATGTATATAATTATTCAGCTTGGTGCATGAACACTATGTCCTTTCTGACATTAACCCCTTTCTTGTCAGGACAAAGTGAACACCACGCACTTGCAAGGGGCACAGATCCTCTTAAAACCCGCGGAGTCGCGGGGGCCTCGTGCTGTTCTATGCCTCCTGCTGGTTTCAATCATATATAATATAATATGCTGGCGAAGTCAGCTAGTATTTAACCTACGATGGCTATTTCTATACCCGCTGCAAGGAAAGGCGGTAACCCACTCGATACGTGCCGCATGCAGATACGTGGCAGAATACCGCGTATCCGCATGCGGCACAAAATGAGTGACTTGACGGAGTGACAGAGTTATGCCCAATTTCCATCAAATCACCATCTGACGCCTGTGGTCTAAATATGAACACCACCAGGGAGAAAGAAAATGCCGGTGTGCACGTGTGCTCCATACCTCGGGTGACCCCAGAGACTCTCCACCCCTGAGTCTACCCGACACCCGGGGCCTAGCACAAAGCGGGCGGCATGACCTCTGACTTCGAACAACACTTCTTCTTCACCGAACGCCGTCAACCTGCAAGAGGCATAGATCCTCATGGGCCTAACGCAGGCAGCTTGGGGCTCATGAGTATCTACGCTTCCTCAGCGCTGGTGTATATTTACATGGTTCTTTGGGCGGAGGAAGGCAACAGACGTTCTCTCAACGATTAATCAACAGAGTACCACACTATTCTTCAGTCCTGCCCTGACCCTAAGTTTCTTCTTTCCCTGTCCAACCCGCCCGTGACAACCCGCCCTTTCCATCTCTGGAAGTCGCAGATCCTCATTTACTGCGTGGCCTTGTGATTCATGCGAGGACTACAAGAATATGTACGACCCCTCAACGGCAAGGTTCAGCCCCTTTTACCTCCACGCTCCACAAAGAAAGGGCGTACAGTCACAGCCGAGGGATTTCATCTAGGGTTGTGCTGTACATACACAGTCGGTCGAAGCGGTTTTCTTTCACAACAGAGGGAAGCCAAATAAGAATCGGATAGAGTGGGAGGACATTGTGTTGAGGGTCTCGCAGACCACCCACCGATCGTTATGATTATGATGTGATGTGAATGTCAAATACTCGTACGCTTTCGCAGAAACCAATCCGATCTGCAAGAGGCATAGATCCTCATGAGCCCCCGCGTGCACGCGGGGGCTCATGAGGGTATATACCTCTTCCGCGGGACCCTTGTTCTATTCATGTTCTTCAATACGAACAGGTCCATGAGCGTTTAGTGCACGCAAAAACAACAGTCTTCGGTCATGTTAGGTTATGTTGTTTCATTCCTGCGCGAACCAGAGACTTGGGTGCATTCTTACTGTGATTGAAAAGTCATCAAGCGACAAAATATAAGCGACTGTTATACAAGGCTTGCTTTGTGCTTGTGTGTACTCTTGCTTTACGTATAGCACTATCCCCTTACGATTAGTTACACCACATTAATTTTGCAAACATCACAATGAATCTACCTTGTAAAGACTGAAAGAGGTGAGTCCATATTTGGAGCAATGCGAAATGTTCATTTTATTATAACAAACATCTCGCTTTTCACAAAAATGGACTTCTTGTCTTTTGCGTTCACAGGGAAGAACTGAACGTACTTTGAGATGGTATGCTATAGTCCCGCGTCTCCAAGGCGTACATGGTGGGGGGGGGGGGGGGTGGGAGGGGAGGGAGTGGCTCGTGGTAGAGCGTTCGTTCGAGTCTCGTCCGAAAGGTCGTGGGTTCGAACCCAGCTGGGGTAAAAATGTGTACAGGCCTTTTTTCGGTGCCCCGTCTTTGAAATCACCTCCGTGGTGGACAAAGACGTTATGCCCTCCACGTTTCACGTTTTCCAGGGCGTACACGTCTATCCGGCTCTTTCAAGGTCTTAGTCAAGGCGCCATAGGGCTGGAAGCTGGCGTTTTAAAACCCTTCTGCTAGACATGTACTATCTACTCAGTATAATAATAATAATAATAATGAATGGTTCTTGTATAGCGCAAAATCTTTTTGTGGCAAAAACTCATTGCGCTAACACACGCAGTCAAACATGACATAGACGAATACAATAACATTACAAATAAATACAACAGGACCACGGATCTACGACAGAGGAAAAGCAAGCTGGAAGAAGTGAGTTTTCAACTGAGCCTTATAAACGCATACATGCACAACACGGAATAAACCCAGTACGCAAAGGGCTATCGGGCCGAAGTCGGCCGCAGTGGGCCTGCGCACTGTCACCGTGTTAGTGTTATTCACTGTCACCGTGTTAGTGTTATTCACTGTCACCGTGTTAGTGTTATTCACTGTCACCGTGTTAGTGTTATTCACTGTCGTGTTAGTGTTATTCACTGTCACCGTGTTAGTGTTATTCACTGTCACCGTGTTAGTGTTATTCACTGTCACCGTGTTAGTGTTATTCACTGTCACCGTGTTAGTGTTATTCACTGTCACCGTGTTAGTGTTATTCACTGTCACCGTGTTAGTGTTATTCACTGTCATCGTGTTAGTGTTATTCACTGTCATCGTGTTAGTGTTATTCACTGTCACCGTGTTAGTGTTATTCACTGTCACCGTGTTAGTGTTATTCACTGTCACCGTGTTAGTGTTATTCACTGTCACCGTGTTAGTGTTATTCACTGTCATCGTGTTAGTGTTATTCACTGTCATCGTGTTAGTGTTATTCACTGTCGTGTTAGTGTTATTCACTGTCACCGTGTTAGTGTTATTCACTGTCACCGTGTTAGTGTTATTCACTGTCACCATGTTAGTGTTATTCACTGTCACCGTGTTAGTGTTATTCACTGTCGTGTTAGTGTTATTCACTGTCACCGTGTTAGTGTTATTCACTGTCGTGTTAGTGTTATGCACTGTCACCGTGTTAGTGTTATTCACTGTCACCGTGTTAGTGTTATTCACTGTCACCGTGTTAGTGTTATTCACTGTCGTGTTAGTGTTATTCACTGTCACCGTGTTAGTGTTATTCACTGTCACCGTGTTAGTGTTATTCACTGTCGTGTTAGTGTTATTCACTGTCATCGTGTTAGTGTTATTTACTGTCACCGTGTTAGTGTTATTCACTGTCGTGCGTGGCACCACTGCGGCCGACTTCGGCCCGATTGCCTTTGCAGTACTGGGAGCGTCTCCTACAAACATTACTGGTAGCTACAGCACGATTCTCTCCACATTTCTACCGGGTTCGTGGATCTTTCAGCTTGATTTATCCACCATTACATATTTCAGTCACTGCAATCACCAGTTATCCACTGGCTGATCAAGACAGCTCATGGGCAGTATCCAGTCAGCTCGGTTTCTCTTCATGAGCCGAACTGATCAAGTCAAACAACTTCTTGGAGCTATTACTGTTTGGTCGATCTATCTCCCGCGACTCAAAAACAAAGAAAGTCGAATCTAAAAGTGAGCAGTTGGCTCTGGGAGTGAAAGATGTGTCCACTTCATGAGAGCCAGTCAGCGATCCTGCCCCTTCCACAAGCATTACCGTGATACTAGACAGGGTGTAACCAAACGCCAGGGTGGAGAAGGAATTAGTCACTATTCCCACACTGCGTTGCGTTTCCCCAGAACCACCAAGAGATTTCACAAGTTCTGTGGTCATCTCCCCCATCTGCAAGATGCACAGAGTCTCATGGGCCCCTGAAGGGGCTCATGAGATTCTATGCATCTTGCGGCAAGTCCTGAACACACGTCTCTGCCCCTTTAACTGAGAGAGACATCAAGGTTGAAACCTAACAGTGAACGCCGGTCCACAGAAAAGGAGACAACGATAAAGCAATCACAGTGATCCCCACAGCATATTTTATTGCGTCTGAGCAAATTAATCTACTCCGCCGGCAAAGAAACTTAGCTGTGAGCGTGAGTGTAATGTAAGACTTCTTTTTATCTGCTCCTTTGAAGCAGTAGAAATTTCTTTGTTCAGGTGCTTAGAACGCTGTACTCGGTTGTTTTATGTTTTGTATTTTTCCTTTCTATATACCCCGGTTGTTGGTTTTTTTTAACCCATTTCATGCTAGCGCACGACGAACGTCACGCAAATGCAAGAGACATCGAGCAATAAAGTATAACTGTTAATTCATTATATATTGAGAACACACAAAAAATAAACCTCTGAATAAAATTGATTCGATACTAGCTAGATTACTTAAGGTCGTACGTTCACACAGATTTAATCAATTGATTGACGGACTGACTGACTGACTGACTGACTGACTGACTGACTGACTGACTGACTGACTGACTGACTGACTGACTGACTGACTGACTGACTGACTGACTGACTGACTGACTGACTGACTGACTGACTGACTGACTGACTGATTGATTGATTGATTGATTGATTGATTGATTGATTGATTGATTGATTGATTGATTGATTGATTGATTGATTGATCGATCGATTGATTGATGAAGACGAGATAGACTGATTTTGTATAACAACAACAACAAAAACGCAAATCTGTGTTCTTAACGACAATAATGAGTATAAGATAAGACTTTGGTGTGTTCTGCATTGTGTGTAAGTAGGGTCCCAGAGACCTTACTGTAACCTTTCTCAAAACTGCCACAAGCGTTTGAGAATTGGGTAGGGGCTTTCAAACTACCTGAACTTTGAAAATGAAATTTTCAAGCACGATCTGGTCTGCTTGCAAGCACCAAAATCAGCTGCCATATCATAGCCCACTATATAACTGCCAAAGCAAAATGAAACCTACGATTGCTTGGCACTCGAATCGGACGCGAGAATACTTGAGAGATGAGTGCTCTTGCAAATGTCTCTCCGCTGGCTCTTGGAATCCCAGCAATTTTAGAGACAATTTCAAATTCCTACTCCTGGGACAAAATTGCTCGGTAGGCCAAGTACTATGCGAACCCCAGATCGCATGACAGCACCCTGAGTAGCAACACGTCTTCGGGCCCACGACGGCCTCAGTGGGCCCGCGCACAGCCGTGCGTGGGCCCACTGAGGCCGTCGTGGGCCCGAGGACCTTTGCTTACTGGGTATTTAGGTCAAGATTAAGGACTGCTGTTGGCGATAATTCAGTCTATTAGGGTGGCTTCTGATAAACGTATCCCTGTTTAGCTGTTTGCATTGCACTGTCAAATTCGGAGCAATCTCAATCGCACATAAATGCTGGGTTGTGCCACTGTTGACTGTCCTAACGATTTAATGGACGGAGAGATACATAGATTTATTGTTGGTCGATCGATCGATCAATCGATCAATTGACCAATGAGTTGATTGATTGATTCCTCGATACATTAATTGATTTAATGAAGGACTCTTTCATTCACAATTTTATCGATTGATTGATTGATTCGCTCATTCCTTAATTTGAGACATTCATTGATTCATTTTTTTTATTTGTTCAATGATTCACTAATTTAACGCCTTACAAAATAAAACTACTGTGTGACGGCGATGCTAATATGAAAGAGCAGACCAGAATATCATAGAATGCTCACATGAACCAACGTGGTCGACAAATTTCAAAGCATTTGCTGATACAAGAGGTAGAGAACTCGGCCAGACCGAAAAAAAGGACAGTACACAGTGTCCTAAAAATCAAATCCCTTTCATCTGTCAGGGACATAGGTCATCATGAAAGTTTGCATTCCAAAGGGGGCTCTCGCTCGGTCATTTACGTGGCTCTCGCAAGCAGCTCAGTTTGTATCTCCTCTTCTTAACTTGAGGAATTAATCATGACCTGAGCTTTCAAAGCAAAAGCCACAAGCACAGGGACGTGGGAAGGATTAAACTCAAGCTTTGTCCTACAAAATGTGAAGTGGGGATAAAAACTGTACGCTTCCCCACGGGATATTGTTTCTCACAGTCGTGACGACTCTAAAGACACACGTCTTCCTTCATTATCAACAAGCTAAAACTCTCACATCCTAATCCATCTAAAAAAACACAGACTTTGAAATCTGGCAACAAGAGGCATGTATTTTCATGAGCCCCCTGCTTATAGCAGGGGCTCATGAAAATATATGCCTCTTGAAGACGAAAGTTTTTGCTGCTGAAATCCTTCTGGACATCATGTTTACCAGGCAAATACTGACGCAATGAGTACAGTTTTGTTAGGGCGGCATACCCAATGGGATAAACCGATACATTACAGTTTTGGCGAAACAGCCAACAGGATAAACCGATACATCATGGTTGGCGCTCCGGGCACGTGCGTGTGTTTATTTGCAGTTTATAAACAAGGTTTAAAATCGGAGGGGTTTCCTCTTTGAAAAGCCGGTTCCTTTAATGAGTGGGCTGTTGAGTCTACAGGCGAAAAATGTGCAGAGCATAATGGCGTTATGCAATTATTTATTGTATACAGGCCAACTCAACATGCAGACAGGGATTCGCGTCTATTTCATGATATCAAGACAACTCTCTCTCTCTCTCTCTCTCTCTCTCTCTCTCTCTCTCTCTCTCTCTCTCTCTCTCTCTCTCTCTCTCTCTCTCTCTCTCTCTCTCTCTCTCTCTCATGACATTCAAATTATAAATACATCCTACCTCCCTCTCCCCCAACCCCCACCCACCACATCTTCCCACCCGAACAAAAACAACAAAATACTTGGTATTCAAAAACTTCAAGATTCAGAAAAAAACAATTAAAAAAATAAACTAAATGTTCCGGGTTTTTTTCATTCATTCATTCATCGTAGTACAACAAGACCGTACGAATCATGTTCATATTCAACAGCAGAGCAGGTGGCAACTAGGTTAAAAACACAAATTCTATCATCAACACATCGAAACAGGCAAATGTGTTCTAGGTGGCGGTTTTGAAAGTTGAAATGTGCGGAGACGCCAAACTCATGGTCAAACTTTAAGCAAACTACGCAAAACAAGCAATCAAATTGTAAACGTAATTGCCAAACCTTTCGAAACAGCCAATCAAATAAGCCAAACCTTTCGAAACAGCCAATCAAAAGCTGCAAAAGTGTTTTCCATGTAAGCACTTGCCTCCGTATTTTGACAGACGGTTTGATGGCAGAAAATGGGCCACAGTGTGAAATAGTTTTCAAATTACGCTGTTTTCGTGTTTCGCACTTGAAAATGTCCCACGCCATTAGAGAAAACGCGATAAAGCCTCGTCCGTGACGCAAACTCTCCAGTGTATACACACACCATAAAAATATATATATATATATATAAAATAAAAAAAATACAAATCAAGGTGTCGTCTGCTTTTTATACACTTGTACGTGTGAGCGATGTCCCTTCGTTTACCGAGTGATGTCCCTTGCTTTAGCCCCTATCAGCACTATCTTCTAGGCGCGTGATGGCCGGTAAAGCCGTCGCCTACCGGTGAATGCCAGCAGCAAAGCCGAGGGATTTCGCAAATGAGCACCGATTCTAGGCAATTTCCAAAGCAAGGCCTTTCATCTATAAGAAGTGTAGACTCTCATGAGCCCCTGCTACGCTCCTTCTTTTCGGCACTGCACCTCTGTGTCTAGATTAGATGAGGTCTTCAAGATTGAGTCCTGTGACTCTTCGAGTGATTCCGCTAGTGGTTTTGTGGCCGTGCTGATAGCTCAGCAAGTTTCGTTGTCAGTAATTCCAGGAGGTTTTTGTGCCCCGGCTGATCGTTCGGCCATTGGGAATATAATTTAGTACCTGGTACTTGGGGCGGGAGACTCGTGTTGTGGAAGAGTTATGGCCCGTATACAGACGAGTAAATTTCCCCCTGAAAAACAAACAGACGGTCGTTACATACGCTCGTTACACGACGACCCGACGAGAAGTGCCTGCGACGGTGTTCGATCACTCAACTACAATGGAAAGAGATAGGACTATAAGCTTTCAATGGGAAGGTTGTATCGCTTTCACAAGCAGCGCCAAACGTGGGAAAAGGGCGCACTTGGTGCGAGTGCGTGCTCGATGAATGCAGTGCACGGGCAGATCTGGGTGGGGGGGTACGGGGGTTACAGACCCCCCCGCCCCCCCCGGCCCCCCCTGCCCTCCCCCCGCCCCTCTCCGCCTCCCCCGCCCCCTCCGCGCACAAAATTCTTTAAAATGCTGGGGTGTTTGGAACCTCCCTAGAGTCCGAAATAGCTCAGGCGGTTAAACGTCGGAGCAGGAGAGCAAAGGGAATCGCCGGGTCGTGGGTTCGAATCCCGTCCCGGCCCCGGTAGCTGGACTCACAATCCAGGGGGGGGGGGGGGGGGAAACGGATTTGTTCAATAGCATGTCCGTTGAAAGGTCAGTCCTGGTAAATCAAAGTGGCACAGTTGGAGTGCGCCCGAGTTGATCAGTGTTCAGGTCGTACTCCATAGACAATAGATTTCCCTGTCCCCCATAACCCGCCCGTCAGGGCCGTCCTTGATCACCTCGGTGCTGTGGACGTTAAACCCGAACTAACCAATCCAACCTCCCATCCCGCGGTTTGATATTTTTGCGAATGGTGAGAGTCTTAACACGCACGCGCCTCACACCACCCCCCCCCCCCCTCCCCATCCCCGCTTTTTGATTTTTCGGCCCCTGGAAGCAAGGTCTAGCGTTGGGGAGGCCTTTTGTATCAGGTTGAAGGTCTCAAACAACAATTTTTTTTAACCCCCCCCCCCCTCGAAGTAACTGATCCGCACCTGCAGTGGTGCCTGATTGCAAGTGATGAGACCTACGAAAGCGCCTGATCTGATTGCTGGTGCCTGAACGACATGAAGCACAAGTATTAGCCATACGGCTCTCAAACTAGTCAGGGCCGGACCCAGGGGGGGGTTACCTGGGTTCCGGAACCACCCCCTCCTCCCAACTAAAAAAAAAAAAAAAAAAAAAAAAAAAAAAAAAAAAAAAAAAAAACAGTGAATTTTTTTATGCAAAGGGAGTTCCAAAGTTTTATTATTTTTTTTAATTGTTTTTAAAACATTGCAGTTTTTAGTCACTTTTGATCCAAGGCACAAAGAGTTATTTATAGACAATTCAACGGAAATCCATTTCAAGGGATCCATTTAAACGTCCAAAACGTTTTCCCGTTGAAACGACCAAGTAACCCAACCCCTAACCCTATTATTAGTAAATGCAGCCATATTTTCTTGTTCTGGCCGCAAGCCTCTTCCAGCGCCTTCACCTTGATACAGCCCTAATCCCCCAAAAACGACTTTTTAGAAAGATTAATTAAGACGCTAAGTTGATAATTATGATAATTCGTTGTAACGAACATCCGTTGAAACGACCATCATTGAATCGTCCAAAAACATCGTTGAAATGGATTTCCGTTGAATCAACCAGGTACCCAAAAGAGTTGCTCTCCTTCAGTGCACGTCTTTCCGAGAAAGATCAGTGAAAAGACGTCTGACGTCATTAAGGTTTGTGGGGGGAAGTTTAAATCTAGATCTATTTTCTTTGGTAACACTTCACTTTTGCTGTCTCCTCGAAAATGCCGAAACTGAAAAAAACAGATGCTGATGGCAGTAGGGGACTGTCATGCTGGTTTTCATCAAGCTCCATTTCAGAAGGTGGGTACATTTTTTAATCCAATTTTGTCTCATAAAAGAAATGTAGTCAGTAGAACTAGGTAAAATTCACCCATTCCGAATTCGATTCAAATGAGCACGTGGCGATGGCGCCGGTACTTCCTTCCTGTGAGTGTAGCCTACGCTGTAGGAGCTGATACTAGCTGCATATAATGAATATCATAGATATAAAACAGCCCCACTTATTAAAATACCAAAACAGGTAACAATTAAAGTAATGCATAGCCTAAAATTTATTTCACAAAGTATTATGATATATAACTTTAAAAATGTCAATTTAAAAAATAAAGATATCGGCATCAATGATCAATATTGCTTTTATATTTATAAAAAAATCTTTGGACGGCAAAATATCGTTTTCAATAACAAAACCAAGGGCTAAGTTATAAGGTATCGTTATCACTAGTGCAGCTTACTAGCTATGTATTGTGACGTAAATCTCTTCGGAGAGCAAAACAGAACCGTCTTGATGGCTGACTATGGAAACCATAGCCTATCTGACGCCACTTGTTGACAGCGTCGCCATAAATTGTGACGGCAACATAGCCTTTCCGGGTGCGAAACCGTCATGACGACTTCGGTTTCTGGAACGACAAGAAGCCATCATGACGGCATCCCAACCACTGCCTTTTTTACATAATAAAATGAAAAATAAAAATGTGCTGAAATTTTGCCAACTGCTGAAAATCAGCAAATTTGTTAACAGTTCCTATGCCTGTGAACAACGTGCTACAAAATAAGATTATTCACCCTTAGGCCTTTTGTTGATGAAATTTAAAATAAGCTAAGAACTAGTCAGAAAACCACTGTTTTTCTTTTTTTTATATTAAATTATTATTATAAAATTGTAGTAGACGTGTTAACACCTGCAATGCATAATCATATATAAGATGTTGAAAAGACGGTTCTATTTTATTTTACATTTTTGTTGTTGCTTTTAGGATAATTTCATGTTTTAATTTTTATGTTATGTCTTTGTTTTTTCTTTTTTTTTCTTTTTGTTTGTTGTTGTTGAGTAAATTGTAAAGCGCTTAGAGCTGTTTACAGGTAAGCGCTATATAAGAAAACTTTTAATAATAATAATAATAATAATAATAAAAGTTGTTTTTCTAAACGGCAGATGATGCAGTTCCTCAAAAGAGACAAAAATCAACCCAAAGTGAGACCACTGGCAGTGGAGTTCGAAACAGTGACATGGGAACAAGTAAAAGCAGTGTTGGTGAGTAATTTACTGCCCCCCCCCCCCCCCCTCTCCAAAAAAAAAATAATAAATTAAATACAACCTGAAATTGATACGTGATTGAGTGTTTCAATTTAATAATTAATATTAAACAAAATGACTGGTGGATTCCATTGGCTATCATTAGCCTGAAGAAGACTCTACGAGTCATAAGGTAGCAAAGATTTTGTCCATCATTTGGGGGGAGGGGTCTAAAAAGAAAAGCTGTTATTTCAGATCATAAATATATATCTAAGCTTGACTGAAGTGTGTAAACGAAGACATATATATGCTTTAAATGTAATTATCTTGTTGCAGGTCTCTCTCTCTCTCTCTCTCTCTCTCTCTCTCTCTCTCTCTCTCTCTCTCTCTCTCTCTCTCTCTCTCTCTCTCTCTCTCTCTCTCTCTCTCTCTCTCACAGTTACACACACAATCGTTTTAGTATTTCAGACTTCTCATAGACCCAACTTTTATTTGTATTTCAGACTTCTCCTCAAGCATTGATCAGCCTGCCCGGGGCCTGCTTTCTGAATCCTCTGCCATGCCAATGACCAACCAGCCTGATGTGAGCCTGCTTTCTGACTCCTCTTCAGATTTCTCCTCTCAGATCACCAGCAACAAAAATATCGATTTTGGTGAAGTCAATTTCAAGAAACACACACGAGTCGTTTCACTGTCAAACAGTGACAAGGAGCATCTTCTAAGGCAACACTGGAGACCATCACCTGGTTTTCAGTTTCCAACAACAGTGATAAACAACAAGAACCGAAAATTTCAGCATGAGTGGTTGCAAAAGTACTCCTGGCTTGTGTATTCTCCTTTCGAGGATGGGGCTTACTGCAAGTATTGCCTATTATTTGCAAAGTCTACTGAAAACCTGGGCAAGTTTGTGAAGACGCCATGCAAGAACTGGAATAAAGCCTGTGGTCAGATCAAAAAGCACTCGTTATCACAACACCACAAAGATGCAATGGCAAATGGAGAGCAGTTTTTGACAATCATGGATAAACCAGAGCAGAGCATCGCCAGTGAAATCAATCAGAAAAATGCAGAAAACATCGCTGCAAATCGACAAGTTCTGACAAGCCTCTTCAGGATTGTTGAAGTGTGTGGAAGACAGGAGTTAGCTCTGAGGGGCAACTGTGATGATGGCATTCTTCAGAGTGAGAACAGAAGCAATTTCAATGCCCTTTTGAATCTGTGCATCAATTCAGGAGATGAAACTCTCCGGAAACTTCTAGATACATGCGATAAGAAGGCCATATACATTTCAAAAAGTACACAAAACAGAGTGATAGAGGTTCTTGGTGATCAGATCCGCAACAAGATTCTTGCAGAAATTATTGCAGCAAAACAGTTTACCGTGCTTGCTGACGAAGTCACAGACAGCTCAAACTGGGAACAACTTTCAATTATATTGAGATTCGTCGATGGAAGTCTGAAAGTTCGTGAAGAGTTCCTGGCCTTTGTCCAGTGCAGAGATACCACAGGTGAAACACTTTACAACAAGATTGTTGAGTGTCTGGCCTTGTGGGGGCTTGATTTCAACAATGTTAGAGGACAAGGTTATGACGGGGCCGCAAACATGGCAGGAAAGTTTAAAGGAGTGCAGGCACGTTTTCAAGCAAGGAACAACAAAGCACTGTACTTTCACTGTGCTTCCCATAGCTTGAGTCTGCATTGTAAAAGCATGCGGCTTGCCTGCAGTGAAGAACATGATGGGAGCACTGAGGGAACTGTCACTGTTTTTCTCAAACTCTCCAAAGAGACAAAGAAAACTTGAAGATACCATCGAAGCATCTCAGCCTGACACGACAAAGACAAAGCTTGTTGATCTGTGCAGAACAAGATGGGTAGAAAAACATGAAGCACTGGAGGTTTACAAATCTCTCTTCCTGGTTGTTCACGACTGTTTGGGACAAATGTGTGAAGACAGTGACATTTGGGACAGTGAGACATTGACCAAGGCAACTGGCTTTCTCCACACCTTGAGCAGCAGTGTTTTCCTCGTTGCATTCGTTGTCGTCCGCAATTGTTTGCGTTACTTAAAACCCTTGACAGTGAAGCTCCAGAAAAGAACAAAAGATGTTGTCGATGCCTACAGGGAAATCAAAGAGGTCAGTAACTGCATGTCTTCTATTAGAAGAGATGTCGACACAGCGTTCGTTGCCTGGTTTGATGAAGTCAGCAAAATGGCAAATGCTTTGACAACTGATGTTGTTGTTCCTCGTCAAGCATCCCGCCAGACTCTCCGTGACAACCAACCTGCGGCCACTTCAGAAGAATATTTCAAGATTAGCATTGCCATTCCTTTCTTGGAACACCTGTCAACCGAATTGGACTCGAGGTTCAAAAATGCTGACCTAGCAGTTGATGGTCTCTGTCTGGTGCCAAGCACTTTAATAGACAACCAGGATGGTTTCATGCAGGTTCCAGAAGGGGTGAAGACACTGGCAATGTTGTGGGAGTCTGACCTACCAGACAACGCTACCCTTGATGCAGAATACCAACGGTGGGTTTGCAAATGGCGAAGTGCTGCTGAGAATGCGACAGCTATCATCCCATCCACGGCATCAGAAGCACTGAAACACTGTGACAGGGATTTTTATCCCAACCTGTTCATCATGCTAAAGAACCTTTGCACCCTGCCTGTCACTACTGCCGAGTGTGAGCGTTCAAACAGTCAGTTGCGCAACCTGAAAAACTACCTGCGCTCTACAATGGGGCAACAGAGACTCAATGCACTTGCTTTACTGAAAGTGCACAGGGATGTTGATATTGACTTCAAAGAGGCAGTGAACTGTTTTGCCAGAAGATACAATTCACAAATGGTACTAATGCCGAGGAACCTAGTGCAGCAAGACTGAAAGTGAAAGCAGGGCCCTGATGTTCATAAACTACAAGGTAAAGCTTTATACCGTTAACGATCAACAAAAAGTAGTGAATAATAATAGTATACAAAACATCTCTGTTGATAAATAAATGTGTGTGTGTGTGTGTGTGTGTGTGTGGGGGGGGGGGTGTTTTTTTAAGGGAGGGGCAGGTGATAATTTTTGTACCCCAGAGTTTGTCAGTTCGATTGTTCAAAAAGCTCAAAGTCCCCAGACCATCACAAATGGCTTTTTCAAGGCTCAGATTGCACCAGATTGCACCATTTTGCATCCTTGAAAAAAAAAAATTCCCCGGACCCCCCTAGAAGGCTCGGCGCTTCGCGCCTTCGCTTTATACTGAATCTGTAACCCCCCCATCGACTTTTCCCAGGTCCGGCCCTGATAGTGTCATATGGCTGTATATGCGTGGTACTGTGGTTTATTAGAGTGCGCGGTGCAGCCCAGTACCTCCGTCTTCAGCACTAGGCTCTCAAACTAAATTGGATCAGTCCACATGTACAGCCAGTTCGCCTACACTTTAAGCTGTGCTACTGGTTTTTAAAAAAAATACAAGCTGCTTAACTCATTGTGTCCCAGGTGCTAAATATCCACATTTTAGAGATGTCCTCTGAGGACCGCATTACAGTTTAGGAGACAGATCGACCATGATAGTTCAAGGGTGGTGCCAAAATAGCTTGGCGCCTGTAGGCGCCAAGTTATTCTGGCACCACCCTTGAACTATCATGGTTGAGCCATATCTTGCCGTAGTGTGTCGGGACTGAATGAGCTAAAGGCATATATAGCCATGGTGTATCACATAACACAATTGACTGAGAGACCAACAATGATGGAGAGATTGACCTATAAGTTAAAGGCCCACTACCGCCGTAACTGTTCAAAGATACACTTCTTTAACCGACAGTTACGAAACGCTGCACACAGGACTATGATTCATTTAGACGAAGGACATTCCAGTTCAGCACACGTTGTCTTTATATTAAATAACCTGACAATGACTCCACTCCGTTCAATAAATACAACGCTATCAGTACGAGAAACAACTAAAAATAGACTGACACGCTAACTGCTGCACAGAATAAGTAAGTGCGATTACGCGTGTGCCTTTGCTGCGTGTCCCTACTGCTGTTAAAGTTCATTAGGCGTGTAGTCAAGGCATAATAAACACAAATGGTGCTGAAATATGTCTTTATATTTACGCGTAAAGGTACTTTAACTTATTCAATGCGCCCCGCATCAATAGCTGCAAAAGAGTCGTAGAGCGTTGCGTGAATGAATTAACCAGTTGATGGGTTGACTGTGACTTGACTGATGTTAAAATAGAAAGGTGTGAAAAACAAATATAATGCTGGTTAATTTGTCGCAGCTGTCGATAAACATTCAGTATTGACATAATATATGTGTAGTTGTTCTGACACATCCCTTATTTTGCCATTCTTAGTCAGATTCATTGCCAGAGGTCAAAGGTTTGTGTTTCAAGTCTAAAAGCTTTGTTAATTCAATTTGTCATCTACATAACATTACCTCCCATCTTGTGATAGATTGCTTGTGATAGATTGCTTGTGATAGATTGCTTGTGATACAATGATAATTTTAATGGAATGTTGTTATAGTGTTTATCAGTGTCTTGTCTTGTTTTATGACGAGCCAAAAGGCAAATTTCTGTCGTGCTTTGACTCGAACAGACAATAAAGTTTGTATTGTACTGTACTGTACTGTATTGTATTGTATTGTACTGTACTGTAGTGTAGTGTAGCGTAGTGTATTGTATTGTATTGTATTGTACTGTACTGTACTGTAGTGTATTGTATTGTAGTGTAGTGTAGTGTAGTGTAGTATAGTGTATTATTGTATTGTAGTGTAGTGTAGTGTAGTGTAGTGTAGTGTAGTGTAGTGTAGTCCAAACAGCACCAGCCATCGTAAAATAGTCGATGCAAACTGACGTCAGCATAAAACATAAATCCCCCGAGCCCCCGCAAGTGCGGGGGCTCATGAGGATCTATATATGTCTCTTGGAGTTGGATCCTGTTCTCGTCTTCTCAGCAGTTAAGGGGTGACAAGTGGGTAAAAAGGGTTCCCAGGTGTTCCCCTACTGCTCTAATTAAAATCTCACGCCTGGGGTAGAATATGTCTGTCATGTCGGTCGTCTGATTTCGGAATCTACGACTTCGGTGTCGTAAGGTCCAAAACCTCCGATCATCAAACACGTCCACGTTAACCCCTTGGCTGCTATGCTGACGATACCGCTCGGACGGTTTCGTCAGTGGCAGTCAACGGGTTAACCCTTTGGCCGTCCGACGCTATCGGTATTCGACGCGATGATTCCTTGCAGGAATCTATTGACAGCCAAAGGGTTAGAGATATACCCCGGGTAGATCAACAAGGAAACCAGGGCGGAATGGGACAGCTGGCCCCTAGGGGAGAGGGGAAGAGAGAGAAACAGCGGGGCGCTGGTAATGGCCGAGGGTTCGTTGCCCAAAATGATTTATGTGAAACCCCGGTGGTCTCGTCCGTTTGGGGAACAGGGACAGCAGATGTCTGAGGCGCACAAAGAAAGAGGCGTAGATTCTCATGAACCCCTGCAGGCCCGCAGGGGTTCATGAGGATCTACGCCTCTTTTTGGAAAACTAAAACAGTTACTTCAGACCGTCCTTTACGAGATAAAAAATCCAGATTTTTTCTTCTTCTTCTTCTTTTCGTATCTTGCACGTCGGAGAAACACAGAAAATAATTCAGTAAAATTCTTATCACTGCCAACCTGAGACAGTGATCTAAACAGCTAACCCTTTGAAAATGAAAGAAAATAATTAACCCTACTGTTTAGGAGAGTGGGGAGGTGGAGGTGGGGGGGGCGATGGCAGGCAACATAAAAACACAAATTGTAACGGTATCGACATAACGACCACGCAACTGTAGGCATCTGACAATGTTTACTACAGAGCTCTGGTATTCTACAGTAAATTTTGGATAAACATATTGCCAGGTGTCCACCTTTTCTCTAAGTTGTTATGTATATTCGAAGTTTGTTATAAGGAAAGTGATTTTCATTTTTTTTTAAAAACCTGCGTTTGGCCGGGACCTCCGAAAAAGTGTCGCTATATCTGACTTGTTATATATCCAATCTTGCTATAAGCGAATCGACAGCATATCGTAATGACTCCGGTCCCGGCAAGGTCTGGGGGCATGAATTCCAATGACCCCCTTGTAGTCCTGCCGCGTCTCATGAGGATTTGTGCCTCCTGCAGCTGAATGCATTCCCTTGCTGAACTTGCATTCATGTCCCAGCACAAAAACCCGTGGGACGTCGCCGCATTCTTGACAGTGACTACAATCGTCAGGTGTCTTTATCAGGGCTGGTTCCAACTTTAAGGCCCTTCTACGCGTCCAACGAGCGTGCTTATTAGCCGAGTCAGGCTTGCTCTCTCCACTATCTGTGCCCATTTTCAGCGGAAAGTCGGGTCGTCAAGGTAAGGGGTGTGTGCAGGGCTGTGATTTTGGACCTTACGGCTTGCAGCCGTAAAGTCCAAAATCACAGACCAGCACACACGAACGCTGAAAACGGCCGAAAGCTCAGCGCTGGGGTAGGGAAAAGATAGGTATTGGCAAAGGGCATGGGGTCTTACAGGACATGGTCTGAGTGTTAAGTTTCTCTTTATAGATGTGTTTTGTTGCTCGCACATTTATCGATTTATTCCTTTATTCCTTTATTTATTTATTTATTTATTTATTTATTTATTTATTTATTTATTTATAAATGTGTTTATTTATTTAGTCATTTAGTTAGTTAGTGAGTTAGTTAGTTAGTTGGAGGGTGGATGGGTGGCAAGGCATGTGGCAGATCCTGGAGCGACTTGGCTGTCCCCCAAAGTTCCTCAACATGATTGTCCAGCTACACGAGGACCAGCAAGGCCAGGTCAGACTCAACAATGACCTCTCAGAACCATTCCCTATTCTCAACGGCGTAAAGCAGGGCTGCGTGCTGGCACCGACCCTCTTCACCATCTTTTTTAGCATGATGTTGAAGCAGGCCACAGTGGACGTCGATGATGACGATGCAGTGTACATCAGGTATCGTCTCGATGGCAGTCTGTTCAACCTCAGACGACTGCAGGCCCACACGAAAACCCTAGACCAACTGATTCGTGAGCTGCTTTTTGCTGATGATGCTGCCCTCGTTGCACACACAGAGAGAGCCCTGCAGCGCATCACGTCTTGCTTCGCAGATGCTGCCCAGCTCTTTGGACTCGAGGTCAGTCTGAAAAAGACAGAGGTCCTCCATCAGCCGGCACCCAAGACAGTGTATCGCCCTCCTCACATCACCATTGGCGAGTCTGAACTAAAGTCAGTGCACCAGTTTACTTACCTTGGCTGCATTATCACGTCGGACGCCAAGCTGGACAAGGAGCTTGACAGCAGGCTGGCAAAAGCGAACAGTGCTTTCGGGCGACTTTTCAAGCGGGTGTGGCACAATCAACAGCTGAAAACAGGCACCAAGATCAGCGTGTACAGAGCTGTGGTCCTCACCACCCTGCTGTATGGTTCCGAGTCCTGGGCCCTCTACCGCAGCCAACTACGACTCCTCCAACGCTTCCACCAGCGCTGCCTGCGTACCATCCTGGGCATTCACTGGAGTGACTATGTCACCAACGTCGAGGTCCTTGAACAGGCTGAAACTGTGAGCATCGAGGCTTTGCTGCTGCGGACACAGCTCCGCTGGGCGGGGCATGTCTCCAGGATGGAGGATCATCGCCTACCAAAGATCACCCTGTTCGGCGAGCTTGCTACTGGACACCGTGACAGAGGGGCACCAAAGAAGAGATACAAAGACTGTCTCAAGAAGTCACTTAGTGCCTGCCAAATCGACCACCACCAGTGGTCTTCGCTTGCTGCGGACCGTGACACCTGGCGCTCCACCATTTACAAGGCAGCTGTCTCCTTTGAGGACTCTCGCAGAGCTAGCCTTAAGGACAAGCGGCTCAGGAGAAAAAACAGAGATGCCGCAGCTCAGAACCCTGGCCAGACCTTCCCCTGCAGCCACTGCGGTCGAACCTGCCTGTCTCGGATTGGCCTCCGCAGCCACGAACAAGCCTGCAGACGTCGTGGGCAACTCCTATAAAATCTTCGTTCGCGAAGTCAAGCCAAGAGAGGGATGGGTGGGTGCGGGGGAGAGAGAAGTAGAGGTGGTGTTTTACGCTACTTCTCGGAAGAAAAAAAAAGTTTTATGTGGGTCTTACCTCACTGAGAAATAATTTTCAGATCAGTTAAAACACAGTCATATTACTGTTAATATTTCAAACCAAAAAAGTATTTGTGTGGAAACTATGATCCGATATGCATGCATATGTGTACATTCGGTGTACAAGTCATATTACAAATGACCCCACCCCCCCTTCACCCCCCCACCCTCCCCCCCTCCACCCCCACCCCCACCCCCTCCTCTCCCATTATTTGACGCCGCCTGGAATGATCTGTCGGTCAAGGAGCACAATCTCTTCAGAAACTATCCTACGCCACTATTCCATGAGTATTTCAGGCACACGCTACCAAAAGGGTCAAATGGGCAATTAAAGATTTTATGAGTTGACTTGAATAGAATAATTAAACCGGCGCCAGCTCCAGCCATGTCTCATTGTCTTCACCGCCTGCTGGTGCTAATTGCAGTTCAAAGCCTCTTGCAATAAACCAAACACGCAAGATCTCATCGGCCCGATGTCAGCCGCAGTTGGCCTGTGCGTGGGCCTACTACAGCTGACTAGGAAGGCATTTTTTCACCCTTTTTTTTCTCCCCCATGTGGCTTTCGATAGCGGTTTTTGTCGCGATGATACATGCAAGGATTTATCGCGATAAAAACCGCTACTGACAGACAAAAGGGTTAAGTGGAAGAGGTAGACAATCTAATTTCTTCTTGTGAAAATAGCATCAAGAGAGTTATTTACCTATCAGTTTTTTTTTCCCCCGGGGAGCGCAGGTGTAAACCGAGTGAGCAAGAGACAAACGACCTACGGACCCCGTCACCCCCCCCCCCCTCACCCCCCTCCTTCCCTTTCATTCACCCTCCCCCCCCCCCCCCCCTTCTCCAAAACGGAATACTTACTTACTTACTTACGCCTGTCACCCCTACCCGGGTATAGGCCGTCGACGAGACACCTCCTGTCCTGTGCTTCTCCTTCGATTCTACTCCAGGTGGTTCCCAGTCTCTTGATGTCTGCTTGGAGGTAATAATAATAATAATAATACCGTTATTATATAGGCGCTTTTTCTCAATTTTGGGGAAATCGACTCAAAGCGCCGCGCCTGAAACCCAGCACACTCACTCACGAAACAGACACGGATTTACGCCATTTAAGACAAACACTGTACAAACACAGTACAAGACAAACGAAGGGCCAGTCAGCTACTGAAATTACAGAGATTTTTGATCGCTTGTATTTGAAATTTGTAAAGTGGCCTGAGACCGGTACCAAAGTGTGGGGGGGTGGGGGTGGAAGAACCGGAGTACCCGGAGAAAGAACCCCCGACGGTCCGCCCTCGGGAATTAACGGTGACACTTACCAGAAGAGAAAAGTCCAACGCCGGAACCCGGTATCGAACCTCGCACCTTTGGCATTGGTGGCAGGCGCCTTAACCACTGCGCCACGGACCGCCCCAACGACGCCAGGAGTTTCTCGGCCTACCTCTTTTCCTCTTTCCCTGGGGGTTCCATGACAATGCCTGCCTAGTGATACTGGACCAAAACGGAATGAAAACAATCAATTAACCCCTCAGATACCGGTGCAAAGCGAACGCTACCCAGACTGCAGGAGACATAAATCCTCATGAGCCCCCGCAGTCGCGGGGGCTCATAAGGATTTATGTCTCTTGTCAGCCCTGTGTTCCTCAATAGTTCTCACGCGAATGTCTGGCGCGTGTACACTGGCAACATCCAGCGCGTAGCGGTTTCATACACGCAATTCAGTCGTGATTCGCTGGCAGCGATGCAGTTAATGAGACAATCGGTTCGCGTCGGCAAGCGCAAGTATGGACCAACAATGAGCTGGAAGCGAGAGTATAAACAGCACCACTGTGAGTTTACTTTGGACGCAGGCTGGTCTTCTAAAATCTGTATTAATCCAACGCTGAGGAACCTCCAACCGCCCAAGGAACCTGGATACAGAACGGTGACAGCGCTGACGAAGCATAGATGTTCAAAAGCCCTCGCAACTGCGGGGACTCATGACTGAAGATCTACGTCCCTTGCTGTTCGATCGTGTTCACCGCTTTTTTCTCCGCGGGGAAGGGTTTAAATCCCAGACTGTGTTGTGCAACCGTGCTGCGATGGTATACAAAATAATGGTAGGCCGAGAGATAATCCGGATTGAAATTAGACGCCCCTTGTTAAAGGGTGAGAAGAAGTTGCATGAGCGTTGCATAGTGAACGTTAAATCAGGCATTGTCAGTGTCGAGTTCACAGCAGACGTGAATCGAACATGTACATGGGTTGGAACATGACTGTGTAGAGTTGTTGAGACTGTAGGCCTACACATATTATCATGGTGTGTGCTGGTCCGGCTGCGATTATGGACCTTACAGTTGTAGGCTTAGTTACGGCCCAAAGTTACTGACCAGAACACAAATGCGCATATAAATGTCATGAGAAGACAGAAACACAAGTGTACAGCATACGACCTTTAACTCAGAATGAGTTACAGGAAATCGGTACCTCATTCACCCTTGGATCGTCCGGGGGGGGGGGGGGGAGGGGGAGGGGGTGCTCATGAGGTTCTTTTGTATTTGTGTTTTTGTTTGTTGTTGTTTCGTGTGTGCGGGGGGGGGGGGGGTTCCGGGGAGGGGGGGGGGTTCTTCTCTTTTTGTGCTTACCATTTTTTTTCTTCGTCTTGCTCACTAGGTACATGTCCCTTTTCTTTGAAGTTTAGCTGCCGTCAGATTTTAAAGGATTTCAAAGCCATGATAATTCAAGGGCAGTGTCAGATTAGCTTGGCGCCGACAGGCGCCAAGCTAATCTGGCACTGCCCTTGAATTATCATCATTTCATTTGTGTACAGCGACAGTAAAGGGGTTATTCAACCATTTTAGCTCTGTGCACGAAAGCTGTAAGGTCAGGAAAAAACAAGACAACAGATGATGACAAACGACAGCCACGATACTTGACCACTGCACGCTGCCACTAGAAATGAAGGGTATTGAGGACATCAGGAGACTGTGATAAATGACTCACTGAGGTTTTTGTCCGGTGACAGAGCAAGACATGACGCAGTCAGTCCTAGACAGCATGCTTTGAGCGATTCGAGCACTATCCTTGAGCTTTTACGGTGCAGTCTGCCTTTTGCGACGAATTAGTGAGGTTACGTTTACGCCGAATGACTCCCAACAACGAGCGAGAGCGAAGTCCCGGGGGATAACCAGAAGCATAGACAACTCTCCAAACATCTCCAAGAGGCAGGGGGCTAATGAGGATCTATGCCTCTTGGAGATGTTTGGAGAGTTGTTTATGCCTATTGTTGAAGCTGGTTTTCTGCCGCGACTCCGCTCTCAGTCGTTCGTTTTTGGGAGTCCTACTTTTCAAACGAAACCTCACTATTAGTATAACAATAACGGCTCTGGTATCGACGCAAGCCACTTTACAATGACACTAAAAAGAGGAGGAAGAAAAAAAAAAAACAACATTAAACGTCGTTTGGATAACTGACTCGAGATGAGCCGCATCCGGAAACGCGGAATACAGCCACGTACCTAGATGAAGCACGTCTAGAATGCGATAATGTCGCCGGTTTGCCACCACAAATGTGATTTCAAAGAAGGGGTACCGAAAAGGGCCCGAAAAAATTGAAGCTGTCTGAATTCGAATTTGCGACCCTTTCGGGAGAGTGTGCGTCGCCTCCACATCAACTGAGCTACCCGGACTCCTACATCAAAAAGACAAAACGAAGGAGGGAGGAAGAGGACGGAGAGACGGAGAACGTAATAGGACATTATATATGTACACCACTTCACACACACTCGTACATTAGTACCTTCTAATAGCAGCTTTCAAAAGAGACACGCAAGTGACCGGTGTCCGAGGCTTATGTCCGGTGACAGTAATGATAGTGTCACGGTCAGCTCAGTGATGGACGGGACCGGGCTTCAAGCATACGGTCAGGAATGCTAGACTAGCTTACTTACTTACTTACTTACGCCTGTCACCCCTACCCGGGTATAGGCCGTCGACGAGAGACCTCCAGCAACTCCTGTCCTGTGCTTCTCCTTCGATTCTACTCCAGGTGGTTCCCAGTCTCTTGATGTCTGCTTGGAGGTCTCGACGCCAGGAGTTTCTCGGCCTACCTCTTTTCCTCTTTCCCTGGGGGTTCCATGACAATGCCTGCCTAGTGATACTGGAAGCTGGCTTTCTCAGACTGTGACCGATCCATCCCCATCTTCTTCGCCCAATTTCATTCTCTGCTGTTATCTGCTCTGTTCTTTCCCAGAGTCTGACGTTGCTGATCTTCTCTGGCCAGTGGATTTTCAAAATTCTTCTAAGGCAACTGTTCATGAAGGTCTGTACTCTGTTGACTGTGGTTTTTGTCAATCTCCATGTCTCTGCTCCATATAGGAGAACTGCTTTTACATTGGAGTTGAAAATCCGGACTTTGGTGTGTTGTGACAGCTCTCTGGAACTCCACACTTTTTTCAACTGGAGAAAGGCTGCTCTGGCTTTACCGATTCGTGCTCTGACATCTGCATCAGTGCCGCCTTTTTTGTCTATGATGCTCCCGAGATAGGTGAAGGACTCCACCTCCTCCAACGGGGTGCCAGCAAGCAAGACTGGTTCTTCCCTGGTTGTGTTCAGCCTCATTGTCTTTGTTTTCTGTTTGTGAATGGTGAGGCCCACTTGGGACGAGATGTCAGCAAGCCTCGTGGTCTTGTCCTGCATTTGTTGATGAGTGTGGGACAGTAATGCCAAGTCGTCTGCAAAATCGAGGTCGTCAAGCTGTGTCCACAGTGTCCACTGTATTCCACTTCGTCTGTGCTCTGTGGTCATCTTCATGACCCAGTCTATGGCCAGTAGGAAGAGGAACGGAGACAGCAGACACCTCTGCCTGACACCAGTTCTGACCTGGAGCTCTCTGGTGAACTGCCCTTCGTGGATCACGCGACATGTCATGCCATCATAGCTGCTCTTGATCAGGCGGATGAGCTTTGTGGGTACACCGTAGTGTCGTAGGAGTTTCCAGAGTCTCTCGGTCCACGCTGTCAAATGCTTTCTCATAATCCACAAAGTTGACGTACAGCGGGGAGCTCCACTCCAGAGACTGTTCCACGATGATGCGGAGAGTGGCGATCTGGTCTGTACATGATCGGGTCTTCCTGAATCCTGCTTGCTGGTCTCTCAGCTGGGGGTCAACGGAGCTCTTCATTCTCTCTAGGATGATCCTGTTGAAGACCTTTCCTGGTACTGACAGCAAGGTGATTCCTCTGTAGTTGGAACACTTGCTGAGGTCGCCTTTCTTGGGAAGCTTGATTAGGTACCCCTCCTTCCAGTCAGCTGGCATCACCTCCTCTTCCCAGATCTTTCCAAACAGTGGGTACAGCATCTCAACTGTTGTCTCTAGGTCTGCTTTCAGAGACTCCGCTGGGATGCCATCTGGCCCTGCTGCTTTGCCATTCTTCAAAAATGCCACTGCTTTTCTGATCTCTTCCCGGCTGGGTCTGTCACAGCTGATGGGTAGGTCGGTCTCTGCCGGCTGGATGTCGGGGGGGTCGGGTGGGCTAGGTCTGTTCAGTAACTCTTCAAAATACTCGGCCCATCTGTCGAGTTGGTCTGCTCTGTCTGCAATAGGCTTGCCTTCTTTGTCTTTTACTGGTCTTTCTGTATGGCCATACTTACCCGACAATCTTCTGGTAATGTCGTAGAGCTGTTTCATGTTGCCGCTGCCTGCTGCCTTTTCTGCCTCTGCTGCCAGGCTGTCTGTGTAGGCCCTCTTGTCTGCCCTGATACTCCTCTTCACCTCGCGGTTGGCTTCCGAGTATTCCCCCTGTGCCCTTACTTTGGCTGCTCTCGTGCGACTGTTGTTGACCGCTGCTTTCTTCTGCTTCCTCGCTTCTATCTTCTTCAAGGTCTGTGCCGACAGCCAGTCCTTGTGGTGGTGTTTCCTGAACCCTACAGTGTCTTTGCAGGTTGAGTTCAGCGCCTCTCTAACTGCCTTCCACTGCTGCTCTGTGGTGACCGCCTCCTCTTCATTTACTAGCTCCTGTAGCGCTTGAAACCGGTTGGACAGCACCAGTTTGAACTCTTCTCTAACTCCAGTTTCTCTCAGGAGGCCTACATTATAGCGCTGTCTTCTTGTTGTCTCTGTGCGGCTTTTCTTTAGCTTGAGCTTCATTCTTAAGGTAAGCAGATGGTGGTCTGAGGCGACATCTGCTCCCCTCCTCACTCGAACATCTTGAAGGGATCTTCTAAATTTCTTGCTAATGCAGATATGGTCTATTTGGTTTTCTGTTGTATGGTCAGGTGAGACCCAAGTTGCTTTGTGTATTCTTCTGTGTGGGAAGATGCTGCCTCCAATGACAAGTCGGTTTAGAGCACAAAAGTCTACGAACCTCTCCCCGTTCTCACTCATCTCCGAGCCTAGTCCCTGTCTCCCCATCACTTCTTCGTATCCGGTGTTGTCCTCCCCTATTTTGGCATTAAAATCGCCCATGACGATGGTGATGTCTCGCTCCGCACATTTGTCCACGGCACTCTGGAGTCGGTCGTAGAACTCTTGTTTCTCTTCCTCGTCACTGTCATTGGTGGGCGCATAACACTGGATGACGTTCAGCTTGAGCTTTTTCTTGGTTCTAAAGGCTGCTGTTATAATTCTTGGCCCAAGAGGTTCCCAGCCCATCAGCGCTCTCTGTGCCACTGGTGACAGCATGAGTGCTACTCCTTCTGTATGGGGGGCATTCTCCTCTTCATGACCTGAATACAGAACCATCTCCCCACTTAACAGCCTTTTCTGGCCAGACTGCGTCCATCTGGCTTCACTGATGCCTAGCAGGGAAAGGTTGTACTTTTGCATTTCCGCTGCTATCTGGGCGGCCTTGCCGCTCTGGTACATGGTCTTGACGTTCCATGTGCCCATGGTTGTATCCCTGGATAGAGAGAGGCGGCTCGGTCCTGTGGCTTCCGAAGACTTCCGGCTTTCACCACAGGACGTCATAAGTCTTCTAGTAGAAGAACCTTCCTCCTCCAGGAAAGGAATTACTGTTAGTCTTTTCGTCGGCGTTTTTGTAGCTATTTCCTTTTTTGCAGGGTGGGGAAGCTACCCCCACGCCCAACCCCCTTACTAGGAGGACCAGGGGTTTTCTGTCGGGGTCACCTTCCCTTATACCATGTTGGTTCACGGCACCTTATTTCATTCGGTGCACCCCTCTCACGAGGGACCCCCTATCCACCACCCAGGGGACGCGCCTCAACGCCGTATGGTCCCAGCGCGAGGGCTAGACTAGCTTGGGCAGTGAAATAAGACACTCTCAAAGTCTCCGTCACCCTCTTCGCTTGAGAAACAGTAACGTTAGCGTGAGGCATAGATAGATGAGTGACATGGGCAAGAGGCATAGATCCTCATGAGCCCCCGCACCTGCGGGGGCTCATGAGGATCTATGCTTCTTGCAGGCGGTCCTTGTCCTGAGAAGTCCAGTGACCGTGAGAGGTAAAGAAGAGGAGGGTATTAGGCACACCTGGACACAGGGATTGTGCCGAGATAAGATGTACGGTATACGGGGCGGTCCGTGGCGCAGCGGTAAAAGCGCCTGCCATCAATGCTAGAGGTACGAGGTTCGAAAGTCCCTCTAGTAAGTGTCTCCTCTAGTAAGTGCCTCCGTTAATTCGGGCGGACCGTCGAGGGTTCTTTCTCCGGGTACTCCGGCTCTTCCTCCTTCACTACTTTGCTATCAATTTCAGCCCACTCAATCAAATTTCACATAATTATAAACGATTTGAATTTCCAAAACCTTCAGTAGCTCGCTTGATCTTGCCCTTAGCACCACGTGAATGTTCGGTGTTTCTGTACAGTATATGAGTAAATGAGCGTGATTCACGTGAGCGTGCTTGTTGGGTTCAGTTCGCGGCGGCGCTTTGAGCCGATTTTCAATTGGGATAAAGCGCCTATTGCATGTGCTGATTTATTTATTTATTTATTTTTTACTGTGACAGTATATATTTTGGGACAAAACACTGTATAGTACATTGTGTCTGTGACAGTATATATTCTTGGACAAAATGACACAGTCATAACAGACACAGAAAATTAATCTGAATTCAATGCAGTGTACAAAAGTAAACCTCGGATGAACTCTTTGCGTGTCGGTACCGGTTTAGTCGAGATGAAGTACTGTAGGAATCAGCGCGACTAAAACCGCTACCGACACGCAAAGGGTTAATAAAGTACCGTGGGATCAAAATCATTTCTTCTTCTTCTCCTTCTTCCGTCAGTGAACCAAGTTCCCGGTGGTACGTTGAAGAGAGGGATATACCCTAAAATCGTGATGCGTGATTAGCATGTGTTTTTTGTTGTTTTGTTTTGTTTTGTTTGTGTGATTCGTGATTGCAATTCTTTTCGTTCTCGTGATCCGTGAAAGATAAAAATCGTGCAAGCCAAAATCAGATCTTTGTGATCCGTGAAAACGTCCTCGTTACTTCGTGAATTCAGGAGATGGGTCGACCATGATAATTTAAGGGTATTGCCAGATCAGCTTGGCACCGGCATGGTCGATCCAAGAAAAGTGAAATTACGTTGCTAGACTTCTGCAGAAGGATGTTGTTTTCTTCAGCATAAACAACCAGTCAGTCCCAGCATACAGCCCAACCCCCCACCCCATCCACCCTCCCATCCCCCACCTTCCATCCCCACCCTCACCCCCGCCACCCTTCACCGTTGTGAGAGTTTTCGGCCGGTCTCCTGTCTCTTTCTATCGTGAAATGTCTTTCGGGTTTCGTGATTCGTGAATCGCAAAATAAACCACCGTGAATCCGTGATGGTACACCCCTCCCCCCCCCCCCCCCCACACACACACACCTCCTTTCTCCCTCGCTGAATGTTCAGCTCGTGTTGCCGCGTTCTGTCGGAAACGCATAGAAAAAGAGTGGTCGAGACTATTGAAAAAGTGTCCTATTTCGTAACGTAATCAGGTTGGTTGGTTGCTTGTACATTGCTTAACGTCCCGACAGCAACAAGACTTTCTAAGGACGTGCATGCACTGCTTGTGAAAAAAAAAAAAAAAAAAAAACTAAACAGAATATTGAATGTATGTCGCCAGCCGGCCCAATACGCTAAATAAACCAAAGACCATTTAGCAACACACATCCAATATCATGAGCTACAGGTAGCGCATACAGTAGGGAGAGTTTAAAAAAGGCAAATATAGGGACCTGCGTGTGTAACGATTCTAACACACACAAAAGTGAGCGGCAAAGGGGCGTTACACCGTCTTGGGGTAGGAGGAGTTATCCCGCGATCTTGGCATGCCTTTACACAAGGTTGAGTGATTGAAAGAGATATAGCCCCTCTTAGTCCATTCAAAACCGCCTGCTCTTCTGACCTGCATAAATACCTAGCGTTTTGTCACGCGGAAGTCACAGTAGGTAGGTTTTATCCCAGTCAGCCATATCATTCTGCAATACGAGACAGCGCGACCATGATAGTTCAATGGTGGCGCCAGAATAGCTTGTCGCCAAAATGTGCCCTTGAAAGGTCATGACAGTTCAAGGGTGGACCCAGAATAGCTTAGGTTCAAGTTTCAATGGTGGTGCCACAATAGCTTGGCGCCAATTGGCGCCAAGCTATTCTGGCATCACCCTTGAACTATCAGAACTATCATGGTCTTTACACTCCTGAACTGGCCATGGTGTGTGGTCTTTAGAGAACAGCTAAATCAATGGACTATCCACCTCAGTGTTTTAGCCACGAATATTATTGTCGAAGAATTGAACCTAGATGATGGACTCAATCTTCGGATGTAAATCGGTCTGTTTTTGCCAGCATGAGATACTATAAGTTATTGGTAGCAGGGGCTTGCTACACGGACCCTTGTAGGTCTGAGGGAGGTCCGCAAAGAAACCACTGTACCCCGGAAGGCCTGAGGGGTACAATGGTTTCTTTGACCTCTCGAAGGCCTACAAGGGTCCGTGCAGCAAGCCCCTGCTACCAATAACGTATTTGTTTTCATTCCTCCACTATTTTCGTTAAAGTAATCAAGAAGAAATCTTCCGATCTGGATCACGCCAGACATGAATGACGTCAAAGCAATATATCTTTATACATAATAGACTTTTATTACGTAATTTTTTTTTAAATCATAACGTTGCCGTCTCCAGTAGTGTCCATGATGTTTCGAACAACACTAAGTAGCTTTTTTTTTTTACTTTAGAACGTTTTGGTGATCATTTATAGACCAAAACTCGCACCCAAGATGCGTCACAAGGAGTGATACACGAAGTCCGCCATTTGTCGCTACAAGGGTTTTATAGCTCGGTCACATGGTACGGTTTGCGCTAAAGATATTGGTCGTGTGACGTAGGGATGAAAACAAAGATTCTTATCAAACCCTCTGGCTGCAGGGACTTATGAAACTATATGTATCATGCAGACACAGAAGGGAGGGGGCGTGGGGGGGGGGGGGGATAACGGAGAGACTGTAAAATATTATTTATAACTCCTTTGACTTCCGTGTTGAAAACTATGCATAACGAAAAGAATTGACACATCGCGAAGCTTAAACCTTATTTTAATTCAACGGATCACGGATCATGATAAAAATTCTACAGTCACTATTTTAACCAATGCCCAATACCCCTCCGCGATACGTAAGGCGCGCGCAGTCTGTGTTACATTTCTATGTCATCTCAGTTCAACTTCGACAGAATGCAGAGAAATCAAGTGGTAGGTACATGTAAAAATCTTTTCATTTAGGGTACATTACATCAACATACAGTTTTGTCCGTGCCCATCTGTTTCCTATAAATACAGAGTTAATTACTAATGTTTACGTCGGACTGCTTTGCACATATACCTTTTGACTTGTTTCGTCGTTAACTACCATGAACAGTCTCTCTCTCTCTCTCTCTCTCTCTCTCTCTCTCTCTCTCTCTCTCTCTCTCTCTCTCTCTCTCTCTCTCTCTCTCTCTCTCTCTCTCTCTCTCTCTCTCTCTTAAGATTTTTTACTAACGAACCAACAAGGTAACTTTTTTACTGCGCCCATATTCAGCCACATTTGGATTATTCCTCCTCAGTTTGGGATGGGAGCAGTGATGCTAATCTCGAAAGCCGGATGAATTCGCTTCACAGGAGGACAATCAACTTAATCGTTGACAGACCCATGCAAGTCATTAGTACTGATTACAAGTTCAAGCTGCTGGATATCCTACCACTTGACAAGCAGTTCATTTATAATAAGTTGGTACTCATGCGCCAAATCACCCTCTCAGACTCACCAGCCTATCTCTCTAATTTGTTCGCACTTGCCCACAGAGCTAGTCGAACATCAGGGAACAATCTGGTAGTACCAAGGCCCCGCTTAGATATTTACAAGACGTCCCTCTCCTACTCTGCTGCAAAATTATGGAACACAGTTCCTGCGGACATTAAAGCAGCACCTTCTTTACGAACAAGAACCAACTGCATAAATTTATTAAGAACATGTGAAAACATATTATTCATTTTTTTCTCACATACCGTCATTGACTGCAGAAACATTTCCTTATTTCATTTCATTTCATTTACTCTCTCTCTCTCTCTCTCTCTCTCTCTCTCTCTCTCTCTCTCTCTCTCTCTCTCTCTCTCTCTCTCTCTCCTACGGTCCTGCCTCTCATGTCATCGTCATGCTCTCTCTCTCCTCTCTCTCTCTCTCTCTCTCTCTCTCTCTCTCTCTCTCTCTCTCTCTCTCCTCTCTCTCTCTCTCTCTCTCTCTCTCTCTCATATTGGTTGCTTTCGACTGACCTTCCCCGCAGACAGGAAGCTGCAGACAACAGTCTATCTCGACCCGACATCTGATTTCTTCTTCGACAAATCACGACGTTATTGCCTCGCACCTTTAGTAAACATCAACTCCTTACCCGCTGGAGGCCATGAAATATGTCATAGAAAAGTGTCGCAAATCGAGAGCCCAAACACCGCCGTTTTGCATGACGGACGCAACTATAAATGGGACAAGGGAGCAAACAAGAGGCATAGAGTCCGAAATAGCTCAGGCGGTTAAGCGTCGGAGCAGGAGAGCGAAGGGAATCGCCGGGTCGAGGGTTCGAATCCCGTCTGGCCCGATAGCTGGACTCACATCCAGGGGAAAAATGGATTTGTCATAGCATGTTCGTGAAGGTCCGGTAGTCAAAGTGGCACAGTGGAGTGCGCTGAATTGTCAGTGTCAGTCGTACTCATAGTAATGATTCCCTGTCCCCCATAACCGCCGTCAGGGCGTGCATCACTTCGGTGCCGTGGACGTTAAACCCGGAATTAATCAATCAAACAACCAGTACAGTCGTGCGCGGGCCCACTGCGGCCGACTTGAGGCCCGATGGCCTTTGCGTATTGAGAGATCTAAGCTTCCAAGCCAACTGACTCACGTTTGCAATCAAGAAAATATCATCACGTACGGGTTGCTGACCGACAGTGATAGATCAAGGAAAGTGCCGGATCAGCTTAACGCCTAAAGGCGCCATGGTGATCCGGCACTACCCTTGAGCGGTCACGGCAGTTCAATCTACGACAGCTGGTGCTGCCAGCAGAAAGGGTAACTTAAAGGGCAACGGAGGATGTCGGACTTGGGAAAGACGGCTTTCGGCTGATCAGACTTTTCCATCTTTCATCCGTCGTACGTCACTCCGGCCACCGATACAGCATGAATATAAATGAGGAAGCTATGTGTTTATGTCTCATAGTATGTATGTATATATACCAGGTGCTCGGCCATGAATTGCCTTGAAATTCATTGTCAGACATCGTGAAACCCCTACTGTCGTTCCCTCGAGCCATACAGGCCTCGTCGGTCCCTGAAAACGTTTTCTTTCATTGAGCCTTGATATACAAACAGCAGAAAACTGTCCCGTAAATGCAAAAGACAGTAAGTCTATTTTAGTAAAGAGCGATATTTTCATTGTAACACGATGAAAATATTGATTGATTTTAATTTTTTTAAATTTATTATATATATATATATATATATATATATATATATATATATATATATATATATATATATATATATATATATATATATATATATATATATATATATATATATATTATATTTATTTATTTATTTATTTATTTATTTGCAAAACTGATCCACTGTCTTAAGAAGTGTAATCCGAGTATTCAAAAAGATCCTCGGGTCGAAGTCGGCCGCGGTGGGCCCGCGCACAACAGTGCCCACCGCGGCCGACTTCGACCCGATGACCCCTGCTTACTGGGTTATCCATGACAGTCCAAGAGAGAGTGCAAGATTAACTTGCTGGCCCATCTAGAACTGACATATAGCAGTCAGAAGGCAGCGCCCAAATTTTGGGATTCGAACTTAGATATCAGAAGCGTGTAAAGGAAAATGACAGAAGGAGTTTCAGGGCTGAAAAGGATAATGCCTAAAAAGCGCCTAAATTGCATCAACAGCTTAACCCCTTGACTGCTGCTGATGATACCGTCCGGCGTAAAAGACGAGTCTTTTCCGCCCAGCAGTATTGTCAGTAGCGATCAAAGGGTTGACAAACAAAAAAACACAAAACACAAAAAAGGAAAAAGAAAAAGAAAACGACAACAAAACAGACGAACCAAGGCAATAGATTGACGGATATGTCTAAATACTGATGCATCAATAGATAATCGAAATGAATACATGTGAAGAAAGTAAGGAATGAAAGTAGTAGGTATGAAGAAAGAAAAGCCCTTCTGACCTGATCGAGTGAAGTTACAGCACGAAAAGCGGATTAAGTAGGATTGACCGGCTTCATAACCGCCCCACTCACAAACACTGATATGGTCACATACATGTACACACTTTTGTTTCTCCGACGTAAGTCAAGTACAGTTGAACCTGTTTTGAGAAGCCACCCTTTTCTGCAAGAAAAAAAGTGTCTCAAGAGACGTTTTGAGGGGCAAAATGCGTCACCTGTCATTAAAGACCATCATTTAGGATGGCTACAACCACCTAAATGATGGTCTTTAATAACAGGTGATCTCTTATAAGGATGGCCGCTCAAAACAGGTTCTGTCGTCATTGTGTGTTGGTCTGTGATTTTGAACCTTCCCGACTACGGCCGTATGGTCCACAATCGCAGAACAGTTCATATGTCGCCACCCGTGCGCACGTATTCATCTTCTTACTAGTCAGTAAAAGACGATGAAAGAGAAACAGCGCTAGAACCTGTTATCCGTTGCATCAGTGAGCTCGGCTTAGTCCTGCGCCAACCACTAAGCAAGGTGCTCCGCCAAGCGGAGCACCTTGCTTAGTGGCTGGCACAGGACTAGGCTTAATCGTAGATCTTTGAGGCCCTAGTGACACCACGCGCTGCTTTAAAACTATGACATTCAAACCAAAAACTTGAGCAGTGAATGCAAAAAGTGTAAAATGATAAGGAATGCCCATTAAAGAAAGAATTACGCTTAGAAAGGACAAACGTGCGACACAGTTTGCATGACAAAAAAAAAGACAACAATAGCCTGGAAAAACACAGTCTAAACTTCTGTGAATGTTTCTTCTTTTTTTGTGTTTTTTTTTTTTGTTTGTTTGTTTTTTGTTAGGTAACACTTAAGAAACTATTACATTGGCATCGGGCTGAACTTGAACCGAATAACCTCCCAGAAATAATGTTAGTACTGCAAGAACAAATTGTAAAAATAAAGTTAAAGTGAAGAGCGCCGACGGATACACTGGTGGGTAGATGGGTGGGTGAGTGCGCTGGTGGGTGCGCTGGTGGGTGAGTCCTGTAAAGACACTGGCATGAGCAATACCTGACATGCACGAAACAGATCACATTATCTGCCTCTGGTCCGCTTACAGCCTAGAAGAACCTCAGTTCAACATGAGCAACATTCTCAGTTCACGGAGTCTATCAGCAAGAGACATAGATTCTCATGAGCTCCTGCGACAGCAGGAGCTCATGAGAATCTATGTCTCTTGCAAAGGGTTCATGTTCATCTTTTTATCTTTTTTTTTCAGAAGAAAAAGATCCCTCAGACTGCTGTTTCAGGAAGTAGGCATTACAAGCGAATGGGAAAGAAAACAAGACCCTGCATGGACCACTGATTTCAAAACAAAAAGACAAGGCTCGCGTGCGTTACCAAGCACAACTACATAACGCGTATCAGTTTTTGTGCCAGGCAGCAAAGGCGCAGTAGTCTGCTCCTTACATCAGAAAGTACTCGGGTGCGTCCGTTTTATCCAACTAACCTAATCAGGCGCGTGGTGAACCTGTGGGTTCTTGTGGTACGCGTGTTACGCTTAATCGTTTTGTGCAGGGTTTCTCATGGGAAAAGTTGATCCAGTGCTATTACGGACGAAAGTACAATGTATAACCTGTGCATAACTGAATGAGGCGTGAAGAAGGGGTGTATGTGTGTGTGTGTGGGGGGGGGGGGGGGGGAGGGGGGGGGGGGATTATTGTCCAGTGAATGAAAAAGACAGTAAGTCCATTTTTGTGAACAGCGAGATTGTCTTTGTAATACAATGAACCCTTGCTTTTCACAAAATGGACTACTTTGTTTTCATTGAAAAAAACAGAGTAAGTCAAGTTTTGGGTGAAAAGCAATTTTTTATAGTAACAAGACAGTAAGTCCATTTTTGTAATTCTCAGTTTTAAAAAAAAAAAAAGACAGTAAGTCCATTTGAGTGAAAACCAAGATGTTCAGTGTATTACATTGGAAATCTCACCTTTCACAAAAGTCGATTTTTTTCCCATCATAGGGTATAATACAACACTATGAAGTGACCGCACGCTTGGTGTTCGAGACTCTTAACATCTTCCTAGATCGTCAACAAAATTGTCCTAAAATCATCGTCTAAACTTGCTGGATTCGTCACATGGAACAAGCTCGACAAGGTGACAGTAACCCGTTCTTTCAACCCCTAAACGCGTCCAATGTGCCCACGAAACCCGATGACAGCAGCTTATGCCACTAATTCACTGTCGACAAACACATAGTGAACTCGATCCAACTGCAGGAGACGTAGACCTTCATGGGACCCCTTGCACTTGCCACCACTTTGAATCCACTGCCCTTACCGTGCGCGGACGGCTGGGCTTGTTAGTTATGGCGTTTAACGCCGAGCAGGCGACTGAGGCCATCCCACGGCGGTGTGGTCGACTGGGGCTCTTAGGTGCTGAATTAACAGAGATTTCAGAAACACGGTCTGCAACCACTGACAGTGACGGGGTTAACCCCTTCAATGCCGGTAAAAAGCGAACACCATCCACTGCGGGGGTTCATGAGGATATATATGCCTCTTGCTGACCGCGCTTTGTATCCAAGATTCTTTCTCGGGTGTGCTCCTTGGCGTTGAACTTACAATGATTTTGAATCAGAGGTCTGCGATCAGCAGCAATAAAGTGGTTATATTTTACTCATCCTATTCCAACCAGCGTGACACATTTGTGATGCACAACAAACCAAGGGGAATTACTCAGCGCTGGACAACAGTTAGATCCCTTGCCCCCGCCTATCAGGCACCCAATCGCCAGCCCACAGAGAAATAAGCAGGTATAGAATAAGACGATCATTTGCATCTAAAAGATGCATCAGGTCTCTTATATAACCCATGTCTTTCTCCGGAACTTAGGAAGTAGGCAGGGGAAACATACATACACAAACACGAAGGTGCATTACTATATGTGGTCGGGGCAGGGGATCTAACTGTTGTCCAGCGCTGAGTAATTCCCCTTGGTTTGTTGTGCAATTCTGCCAGCGCTAGCCTCACCTATCTGGTTTGTGAGTACATTTGTGATGGTCTCGGACATTAGGTGTCTGCTCCCGAATGTCCAAAACCATTTGACCTGCACATTATATACATCTGATAAAGAGCCGGGTACAACCTTGCGTGACATGCCAAGAACGTTTCCAACGAGACTACAAAGAACGTAAGGTGTTCTTGCATGGGTCCCTTCCCCCATGCAGAGTAGTGATGCCACTCTTTCAAGGTGCCTACTGGTTGTGATTATAAAAGAAAATGTCAACAGGGTTCCAGTCAGCAAAAGAGCCTCGGGCCGACGTCATGCCGCAGTGAAACCGTGCGCGGGCCCGCTGCGGCACGACGGTCGGCCCGAGGCTCCTTTTACTTACTGGGATGGGGTTGGGTTGGAGATGACACACTCCGGATCTTCTGATTTAACCATCCGATGCTGACACTTTCTGATAAGATCGTGAATTTGTGTGGGTGGGTGGCAGGGAATGGGGGAGGGGGGAGGGGAGGGCGCGGGGTGCGGGGAGGGGGTGGGGGGAGGGGGGGAGGTGGAAGGATGGGGAAAGGGTGAGAAAGAGAGCGAGATTTCCCAAACAATGACAGGAAGGATCACCACAGAACTATAATCCGCAAAACACACTCGAGAATCTATGCCATTACAGACGGAAGGACCTCACTGAGAGACTCTATAAGGAAATGTGGAGTACAGATTACGGTCGAGATAGCATATTCTCCACGATGGGTGTCGATTAAGAAAAATATACAGTAAACTCCGGATAACACAAATCGTCAGGGGGCCCTTTTTTTTTTTTTTTTTTTTTTTTTGGTTATATCCGAAATTTGTTATAAGCGAAGAGGTTTACATAAAGAGTGATGTCGGGACGTCTGAAAAGGTGTTGTTATATCCGAAATTTGTTATAAGCGAAGAGGTTTACATAAAGAGTGATGTCGGGACGTCTGAAAAAGTGTTGTTGTATCCGAAATTTGTTATAAGCGAAGAGGTTTACATAAAGAGTGCTGTCGGGACGTCTGAAAAAGTGTTGTCATATCCGACCATGTTATAAGCGAAGTAGACTGCATACTTCCTCTACATTATTATTCTCCTTTATAACGGCACAGAAGCAGAACCCGTTTTGTGCGACCGTCCTTATGAGAGGTCACCTGTCATTAAAGACCATCATATGGGTGGCTGTAGCCACCTAAATGATGGTCCTTAATGACAGGTGACCCGTCTTGCCTTTCGAGACTCCTCTCGAGAAGGCACCTGTTTTTAAGACTACTTTTTTTCTTGCAAGAACGTTGGCTGCTCAAAACTAGCTCCACTGTACTGATAATTCATACCCATCAATTAAAAAAAAAAAAAAAAAAAAAAAAAAAAACATTTATCGACCTCCATGTTAGTGGAACAGAAGAAAATAAATGATACTGTGAATTCATACACATCATAAAACTCCATTTATCGACAGCGATACTTGCAACGTCTACAAGGTTATGTGGACCTTATCTAGTTTCCGTGAACTCATTCGCGGCCAGCAGCATCCGGATGCGCGGCTTCTGCCGCGCATCCGGATGCGGCTGGCCGCGAATGAGTTAACCTTTGGGTATCGGTAGAGCATTTTGTCGAGGTGATTCCTGCACCCTTTGGCTGAGTGCAGCTAGTCGTCTGGAACTAATTCATGCACCCTTTTGGCTGTCGGTAGAGCATTTTGTCGTGGCGATTCCGGTATCCTTTGGCTGTGCGTAGCCAGTCATCTCAACATGATTCCTGCACCCTCTGGCTGTCGGTGGCGCACTTTCTCGAGGAGATTCCTGCAGGAATCACCTCGACAAAATGCGCTACCGACAGCCGAAGGGTTAAAATAAAAAAAATAAAAAAAACGCGGTTTGTAGCGTCGGGAAAGTCATCGGAACCAGACATGGTTCTAGATTACTAGGTAATTTTGTGGAACGGAGCCGTAAGCGGGTGTTTTACCAGGCAATTTGGGGGTGCGGTTTGTTACGATAGGTTTGTAAGTAGTCAACCCCTCTCTGCCAAAGGTGTTTAGGAGATTCTCTTTTAAATCCAGCGTCAACTGCAGTACGCGGATTGGCCCTAACTGCTACAGTGAAACATCTCACTTTTTTGGGGTCTTACAAAGCATACATGTGCTCTTTCAAGAGAATGGCTGGCAAAATGGCGTCAACTGTTTTTAAAGACTAACATTTAGGTGGCTGCAGCCACCTGAATGATGGTCTATAATGACAGGTGATTGTCATGAGGGGTCGGCCGCACTCAAAACGAGTAGATCGAGAAATTCGGGAAATGTTAGAGAGCGATATAAACGATCAACAAAAAAAAAACCCGCGATATCATTGTAATCATCGGACACACTTCAGATCCCGTCTCATGCTCTTAACCGATTCAGCCTTGACGCACTACAGCAGGAGATGGGTCGACCATGATAATTCAAGGGTAGTGCCAGATTAGCTTGGCGCCTGTCGGCGCCAAGCTAATCTGGCACTGCCCTTGAATTATCATGGTCGATCCATCTCCTGTAACGGGTGCATAGTCATTAGATGACGCCTCCAAAATTTGGGAAATACGGCCGTAGGGCTGAATGAGTTAAATATCATGTCTGAAATGGTTAGTATGATGTCTAAGAAAAAAAAAAAAAAACACAGCGATAATCAGGAATGGAAGCTTTCAACTACGCGTCTTTAATGAAAGAAAAAATATTCACAAAATATACACAACTTAGATATATACTGAAAAACACAAAATGTCTGACGGATTGTTTCGGATGATTCTATCTTCTGCTCGTCATATATATTCTTTATGTTGTCAAACTGATTCAATATGCCATGGTTGGCGTTGGATTGAAAGATATAAACAAGAAGTGTAACGAGGTGTATCGGTGATGGTGGCTCTAGCCTGACACTATTGTTCTTTCTGGGCTCTGATGGCCAAAACATGAACCGACCTCTTTCAATACCAACGCCAACTGTGCAGATAAAAATGGCTGAGCGGTCAAGGGTGGCAGCCTGATTGTTCTCGGCGCTTCGAAAGACACACAGAAAATACAGGCACTACACATAAATTAGCACGGGTGTTTTCTCATAAACTCTAAGACTCTAACCACAATGCAAATTGCCCGTAGCTTCGAGTTGAAAGATTGTTTGTAATGTAGGTTTCCTTTCAAATTCTGCTCTGCTTGAAAACAGACTCAACAACCTTGACTTTTATCCGCTTCACCGATAGTGGACGCAGAATGTGTTTTTTTTAAATCTTTGTAAATTTTCAACGGCACAAAGGAAAATGAATAAAAAGTGGTGTCAGCAGGAAGCATAGATCCTCATGAGCCCCCGCAAATGCGGGGGCTCATGAGGAGCTATGTCTGTTGCAGTTGGGTCGCGTTCGGCTTTTCCTGTGAAGTGGTGTTTGAAAATACATTGCGCATTCCAGTGAAACACTCAAAGACACACACAAATATTATATATATAATGTCATGGAATTCCAGGCTGGTAAGCTTGCATTGTGTCATTAGGACATCAGCTGCCCTTTTTGTGACTGCATCGCTCACTAGTTCTAGAAAAGAGAGGGTAGTGGAAGAGAAGGAATGACAGACCTATTATTTTGAGCCTTCCACTGAACATCTACTACATAAAGTAGTAGGGACTACCCCCAGGGGCCCCGCCATCCGCTGGAGAATATCCTAGTGCTGGTTTTGGTCAGACACAGGCACAGGAGAGTGGTAAAAGTGTTGCTTAAATACAATGAAAAATACGATTTTAACAGTACACTCAGTGATAAGTTGAAAATAACTTTGACTAAAATAGTCAAAGGTAGTGCCAGAATCGCTTGGCGCCTCTAGGCGCCAAGCTATTCTGGCACCACCCTTGAACTAAAGCCATTGGTCTATATCCTTATCTGTAAGTACTATAATGTAGCTTGCATATATATGGCAGTGTACAAATTTGAAGCTTTTAGCCTCAGTAGGATATGGGCTAACAGATTCTGACGATACCGCCAAGCGTTATCGTCAGTAGCAGTCGGGTTAAACGTCACTCTACTCTGAGGAAACATGCAGAAGAACTTCCCACGAAACTGTTCGTATTTTCTTCCTCTTTTCGCAACTTGTAGGACGCCGTTTATCTTCCAGGCAGCTGATGGGTGCAGGTTTGTCCGAGTCGGTGTGAACCAAGCCAGGGAGAGAGCCAGTAACGATTTTCCGTCAGAAGTCAGGACGTGCAGACAGCTAAGTGGATTAGATATATCCTCTACCCGACAGGAGTCAGTCAGTCGGACCCACCCCGCCACGCCCACCCCGACCCCACCACCTACCCCCTGCCCAACTGCTCACCCTTCCTCCTTCCCACAGACGGAGGTTGACACACGGGTGACTGGAAATTCAAAATGTTCTTTATTCGGTCTTATAATATTATACCCGATGCGAACTTGACTGATTTGAAATTTATCTTATCTTTTCCCCCGTGTTATATGCTCATTATATGATAGATTTGAAATTTGATTTATCTTTGTTTCGGTCTTAATTATATATCAATATATTATTATATTATTCCAATAATTAAACTGACTGATTTAAAACTTAATTTTCTCTCTGGTGTTGGTCTTATATGCCCATTGCTAAATTAGCTGCTTTGATATTTAATTTATCTATGTATCGGTCTTACGTGCCCGTCATGAAATGAAATGATCTGATAATCAACTCATTCAGCCCGACGGCCGTATTTCCCAAATTTTGGAGGCGTCATCTAATGACTATGCAACAGTTGCAGGAGATGGATCGACCATGATAATCCAAGGGCAGGGCCAGATTAGCTTGGCGCCGACAGGCGCCAAGCTTATCTGGCACTACCCTTGAATCGTTATCATGGTCGACCCATCTCCTGCTGTAGTGCGTCAGGGCTGAATGGGTTAATAATACATCTTATTTTCGGTCTTACACGCCCATTACGAAATTGATTAATCCGATATTTAATTTATCTAAGCTTCAGTTTTATATGTTCATTATAAATTGGAATGATTTGATGACTGCCGATCTGAAGTTTAACTTGTCTCGGATTCGGTCTCAAAAATTTCTATGAGTTAAAGGCATATTCATGGGCATAATCATGGGCATCAGAGACGAATGTAATCCCCGTTCCCAATCACAGTGTGAACCAAATCCAAAAGGTATGGCGAGACAGTGAGGAACGTTAGTTAAGCACAGTCAGGCACTTAACCCTTTCATCCTGATACACCCGTCGCTTAAAATAAATTGGACTATGATAGTTCAAGGGTGGTGCCAGAATAGCTTGGCGCCTCAGGCGCCAAGCTATTCTGGCACCACCCTTGAACTAAGACAGTTGATCTATCACCCAGTCTGTAATTTAGCCTTCATGGTACGATAAGCAAATGTTTGACAAATCAGCCTCAGGATATAATGGGTTAAACAACGTGACAAGGAGCTATGCAGTTAATAAAACACACAAGTAGAATTCATTTTCTTTCAAGTTAACCCTTTTCCGGTGGCCACGATTGCTTTTCTAATCGTAAATTCAAAATCAAAGAACCCCACCCGCGCGAAGAACACGGAGGCAAAAAAAAAAAAAATGCAGCAAGAGGCACAGAACCTCATGCCGAGCCCCCCCGCGACTGTGCCTCTTGCAGCTTGGTAGTTTTGGCTGTGTCGCGGCCGTCAAAGAACAAAGTAACTTTTTTATATGGATAATATGTCGGCAGATATAAGAGATCAAAGCTGTCGAGTTTTTAAAGTGCATGACTTTAGGTGCGTGAAGGTAAGCAGAAATGAAGACTGTACCACGTCCATGTCATGCATTGGCTTAGATATTCAACGATTATGTACATTAACCCATTCAGCCCTGACGCATTACAGCACGAGCTGGGTTGACCATGATAATTCAAGGGTAGTGCCAGATCAGCTTGGCGCCTGTCGGCGCCAAGCTAATCTGGCACTGCCCTTGAATTATCATGGTCGATCCATCTCCTCCAACTAGTGCATAGTCATCAGATGACGCCACCAAAATTTGGGAAATACGGCCGTCGGGCTCAATGAGTTAATCGCATTCCGGGGGAGACGCTACACAGCTTTAATTCATCCGTAACCCTTTAACTTCCACCGCCGCCTGATCAGTGGAGATGGTTCAACCTTCAAAGCTCAAGGATAGTTAGTGATACACCCCAAGCTAATCAGGCACTTACCCATTACGGTCCGCCCACTTCTCTCAAATGCATGCAGAACACGTTGACTTAACCCTTATCATGCGGAATACACCAGTGTGTGAAATAAGTTTGACTAAAATAGTTAAAGGGTAATGCCAGAATAGCTTGGCGCCTGTAGGCCCCAAGCTATTCTGGCACCACCTTTGAAATAAAGCCAATGGTTTATATCCTTATCTGCCCGTACTATAATGTAGCTTGCATATGGCAGTGTACAAATTTGAAGCTTTTAGCCTCCGTATGATATGAGTTATGCGCCAGCCTCCATTTACAGGAAGCTTTTCAGTCCAGGCCAGTAACTGCCAACCAACTGTACCTCAGCAGTGAGGTTTTGCTCGGGCTAAAGATAGCTGCACTATGACAGGCAGGTACTGGCTACATATCCTCGTCAGCTGTGAGTGCGTGTGTGCATGTGTGTGCGCTTCGCGTGTGTGTGTGAGCGTGTGTGTGTGTGTGTGTGTGTGTGTGTGTGTGTGTGTGTGTGTGTGTGTGTGTGTGTGTGTGTGTGTGTGTAATATGCTCGTTGTATGTATGTTTTTAACCTGCAATTAGCGCAATCGTGTGTGTGTGTGTGTGTGTGTGTGTGTGTGTGTGTGTGTGTGTGTGTGTGTGTCTGTGTGTGTGTGTGTGTGTGTAAGTGTGTGTGTGTGTGTAAGTGTGTGTGTTTGTGTGTGTGTGTGTGTGTGCTCGCGCATGTGTTTATATTATAGTAGAGAGAGCTAGTATTTATTATATATTTTATGGTAGCATTTTAATATTGTGATATTGTTTGTCTCTTCTTTTTTTAAAATTGAGTTACATAGAATGACCACCACGCAACAATTTCCTTTTATAGATAATAATTTTGTTTGAATCTGAATATATTAGAGCGCCTTGAGCTTGTTCTGGAGATACTGCGCTTTACAAGAACTATAGTCTTCATCTTCATCTTCTTCTCCTTCTTCTTCTTCTTCTTCTTCTTCTTATTATTATTATTATTATTATTATTATTATTATTGAAAATTACGTGCAACTCGAACCCTAGTGTCTTGTGCGGAAAAAAAAAGTCTGTTACTAGACAGTTTTGCACATGAAAGTCAGTCAGTCACCTTGCCTCTGGTTGTGTGAGGTACATTCTAAGCAAACCCAGCTAAAATGGAATAAATTTACGACTTCCCTAAATTTACTGTTACGGCAAACACACCCCTGGTTCAAACGGATCTGTGGCTTGTGCCTCTACATCCATGACTGTGGGGGTTCTGAATGCAATACGCACGCTCATCTCATCTCTGATACTACAGCAAGAGTTGGAACGACCATGAAAGTTCAAGGGCAGTGACAGATTAGCTCGGCGCCGAGCTAATCTGGCACTGCCCTTAAACTATCCTTTTTTTAGAGACCGGTCAGTGTTCCTATGAAAAGATCTCTGACTGATATTACAGCAGGAGTTGGAACGACCATGAAAGTTCAGTGGCAGTGCCAGATTAGTTTGGCGCTTGGAAAGGCGTCTAGCTAATCTGGCACTGCCCTTGAGTTGTTCTTATTTTCAGCAACTGGTAAGTGTCCCTTCGAGATCACCTTTGCAAATAATGAGATGTTGGCCCAAGGTCTGAAATACTTGATAATGATATATGAATAATGCTGGATGATATATTACATATAAACGTCTGATATGTAAACCTCCCATGCAGCGAAAAATGTTCATTATTTTCGTGTGTTTGTGTGCAGTGCGTTGTAGTTTAGTGTTTCTGCTATAAGATGTTTAGGTCTATCTTTCTTTTGTTATAATAAAACTATGTAAATGGCATGCATAACAGTCTTGCTTCTCTACTATTCTCTGTTTTCCGTTGAAAGGTAAAATACCAGCTCATATACACCTCATTATCACATAACTAGCAGACACACTTCGTATCGATGAAAAAAATAATAGAATTGATTTTGTCATCTCCCTACTACAAAACAGAGTATAACAAATAATGCAATAAAAATACAGTTTTAACCCATTTAGCCCTAACGCACTACAGCAGGAGATGGGTCGACCATGATAATTCAAGGGTAGTGCCAGATTAGCTTGGCGCCTGTCGGCGCCAAGTTAATCTGGCACCTTGAGTTATCATGGTCGATCCATCTCCTGCAACAGGTGCATAGTCCTTAGATGACGCCTCCGAAATTTGGGAAATACGTGCATCAGGCTGAATGAGTTAAAAATATGATAGTCCCTGAAAACAAAAGCGCCAGAGTTATTAGAAAATGCAATAGGGAAAAAAAAAAGATAATACAAAACAATAACATAAAGACTTTAAGTCATATTTAACTCAATATGATAATTCGTTCGTAAATCTGCTGACCGCCAGCCTATATTGAATGCCATTAAATGGCGTTTGCTCGTCAGTATGCTATGGTTTACGCGTGGTCGAGAAAAAAAAAATGTCTACGAGGCCGAATTGGTACATTAAATTGTAATATACCAATTCGGCCTCGTAGACATCTTTTATAGACCACGCGTAAACCATAGCATACTGACGAGCAAACGAAATGCGACGTCATTGGGATCATCGAAAACACGCCAATGATGTCGCAATTCTTTTGTGTGTGTGTGTATATATATATATATATATATATATATATATATATATATATATATATATATATATATATATATATATATATATATATATATATATATATATATATATATATATATATTACGTGACTTCATATCGACGTCTATGCCTTTGGCAGTAGTATGAAGCGACTCAGTAGGCACAACTTGCTATAAACACTGTAGGGACCCTTTATTGGCAGTAAGCTGTCAGCCCAAACACTTCACTTACTTAAAAGCACACACCTCCATGCAGTTAGGGGGTTACTTAACTCATTCTACCCCAGACACACCACAGCAAGATATGGAATTGGAATTGTAATACAGACTTTCAGATGGCAACTTAAAAAAATTGACGATTTCGGTCCTGGGGGTAGAATGAGTTAAACACGAGTATTAGCCCATAACCTTTCATGTCCACAGCCAAAATGCTCACACGTGAGACTCGTTTGCTAACCCATTAAATCGTGAGGCTAATTTGTTTTCAGTATTGTCCTATAAAAGCTACATAAAAAGATTAGGAGATAAATCAACCATTTTAATTCAAGTGTGATGCCAGAATAGCTTGGCGCCCAAGGGCGCCAAGCTATTCTGCCACTACCCTTGAACTGTCACGGTCAAATATATTTCATGCAAACATGTATCAGTACAGAAAGAAACAAATCATGACTGCTCAAGTCAATGACTTTGGTTTCGTATTAAATTCTTATCATGATCTTATTAAGATAGCTTATTGGACTACTTCCATAATGATTCATTGACCTAAATGCAAACGTTCATACATGTTTCATTTCTATCAGTGACTGCGTGTAGAGTGACTGATGAGTACTTATCTGCCCTCAACAACCAAAGCCGGGACAAAATACGAGATTTTCATTGCAACACAATACAAACTTTGCTTTGCAACAAATACTATGACTTTAACCCTAGGCGCCAACTGTCGGGGAATGGCGAATGATACCCATCAGCAAGTAAGCTGCGTGTTTTTATGTCGATTTTTGGGTCCGTTTAACATTGTGCTCTTAACGCCGCAAATATCGGCCAGCGTGCAGTGGCTTCAGACGTTGGACGCTAATTTCGTGATCACTGGCAACAAAGGGGTTAATGTCTGTTTGCCTTCCCCGGACAGTCATGCTGTCGATTCTGTGAAAACGGCCGCCACTCAATTGTTCACTGACTTCCCCCTGAGCCTCAATCCGGCAAACTATATTATTTTTTATGGCAGCACCCTTAAACTAACGCGAGTGGTTAGTATGTCTCCTGAACAGTGATACACTCTTTAGAGGACAGCGCTCCGTAATGGGACTTTGACCTGATGGTCGCCGTTCAATATGTTCACTAAATCGTGACGGGTCGCATCTGGATACGCGGCATAAAGCCTTTAAGTAACCGCGTATCCGAATTCAGCACGTCTCGTATGTGTTAAGTAGGATTGTAGTACTCTTCCGAAGACCTTTTTCTTTTAAATCGTGTGTGCTGTGTTTTCACCGCGCTTATTCGAGTCTCAACAGGAGAAAAATACCCAGAATTTTTTTCCCAAGAAATCTGAAATAGAGGTCACAAAATTACGGGTGTTTCGACAAAATCAGTGGATTACAACTGATCCTGGACGTTGTGGTATGGCTTGTTTGTCCGAGCGTTCAATCCCCGGGTTTCTGTCGAAACACGTGCAGATTTTACCTACTCAACTTCTCATTAATTTGAGATCAGCGTCTATCACTTGTACTTTCAGCTAAACAATTTTATTTTCTACTGATATTGCCTACCATGACATTATATCTTACGATGAGCTGTGTGGGACTATTTTGCATCTTCCCACAAGTCTTTTGTTGGGATCCTGGTATTTATGGATAGGGGTGATAAATGACAGGCAGTGTATAAGATAGAGTGTTGAGAACTCTCTGTATGGACACAAAGAACACATGACAGGCGAACACAACCACCTAGCGATCTAGCAGTTCCATATGATTTAGGTTCGCACGCCACTAATAAAGATATTAAAATGCCAGATTAATCCTTTGACTGTCAGTAGTGGTTTTTGTCTATGCGACCCCTACTGGAATTGACTTGACAAAAACCGCTACCAACAGTCAAAAGGTTGAAATCAACAGCTGCTCATTATTGCCAAGCTTCATCTTCATATTATGACATATCCCAGGACATCCTTAACCCATATCGTACTGAGGCTAAAAGCTTCAAATTTGTACACTGCAATGTGCAAGCTACAGTATAGTACTTACAGATAAGGGTATAGACCAGTGGCTTTAGTTCAAGGGTGGTTCCAGAATAGCTTGGCACCTAGAGGCGCCAAGCTATTCTGGCACTACCCTTGAACTATTTTATTCAAACTTATTTCACACACTGGTGTATTCCGAATGATAAGGGTTAAAAACAGAGTGGTCCACAAAAGCTTCTCATATAGGACCAAGAGCTGAAAAAAGCAATTTAGCCATTACAGGTGAACTTTTTTTTTTTATTCAAAATATCACATTACTGTCTTATGAAACATTTCTGCAACTGCATACAAAACAGAAGAAAACATAAAATCCTATGCAACCATATAACATTAACCACTTCAGTTTCATGAAACAATGATGGAGAGATCTGCTATTATACAATCAGGGGATAGTCAGCAGGAGCCAGTTGCATGAGCAAGCTTAGTCCTGCACCAGCCACTAAGCAAGGTGCTGGTGCAGGACTAAGCTCGCTCATGTAACTGACCCCAGGACGCTTTAGCCATCCCCACTCTATGCCCCCTGACCACACCAAAGCAAAAAGAAGCAAATAGAAGCAGTTGAATTTAACACATTTACTGTCGAGACAACTTGAACACTGCCCAACTGTAAGAGGTATAGATCCTTATGAGCCCCTGCAGCTGCGGGGGGTCATGAGGATCTATGCCTCTTGCTGAAGCCACTTTGTATCCATGTTCCTTTCTCCTACAGGGATATCTGATGTGGAATTTATGTTCTCAAAAACACTGGCAGTTAAGGGGTTAAAATTTCAAAACACTTTCAGATGTGTGTGCTGGTTTGTGATTTTGACGTTAAAGCCTCAGGCCGTATGGTCCCAAAATCAAAGACCAGCACACATAATTATTACTGAAACAATTCATGTGGCCTAAAAGAATGGAGGTCCAACACCACAGACCACGCACGGAACAGTCGTAAAGTGGGTGGAACATGTGAGCGAGCGAGCAAAACGGCTTACAGCAATAGGACACCTTGGCAGGATCAGGTTGGCAGCAGATGAAGGGTGGTACAAAAGACTGGCGAGGGGTGAATGTCTGCACAGACACACGATGGGTGTTGGGGAGGGGGGGGGAGGGGGGGGGAGGGACAGGTAGGCATGCGTGTATGAATGACATGCGTATATGATGTGTGCGCGGGACGAAGGTGATGGGGGTGTGACGTGGGGATTGGGGGTGGGGGTGTGATGGGAGTGGAGAGAGGATGTACCTGAGTAGGAGGTTGGTTGTGTGTTTGTCTGTCTGTCCGTCTGTTTTTTGTGGGGTTTTGTTGTTGTTGTTGTTGGGGGGGGGGGGGGTTCTGAATGTTTCTATCAGTACTTGTTTTCAAATATATACACTGGCAAAAAAATATAAAACTGCAGTCCAGGGGCCGGTTGCATGAGTGAGCTTAGTCCTGCGCCAGCCACTAAGCGGAGCCCCTTGCTTAGTGGCTGGCGCAGGACTAAGCTCACTCATGCAACTGCCACCAGTACAAGTCTCCTAGTATGCCATATATACATGCCGGTCTCCTTGTCCATATTTTCGGGATCGTCAGTTCGTTCTTCAGTCCGTCTGTCTACTTCAGACGCACAGAAGAGCAGACAGAATCGACTGGCAGACAGACAAGATTCAGGGTCGGTCTGCCTGCCTGTCTGCCTGTCGATCTGTCAGCTTCTTTGTTCATCTGCCTGTCTGTCTATCTGCCTAGGGACCTATCTGCGCCTGTTTGCGTGGTGCAGTTTGTCAATTGGCGTGATTATTTTTTTTCCCATTTGACAGGTAGGATGCCCACAAATCTAGCGCCAGAAAGACCAAACACAAAATGCCGCTGACACTCCAGTAAAAGGTCACTGAGCCACACCAGTCTTGAAATTTTCAAAATTGTTTTGCCAAGCACTAGCACAGAAAGCAGGAAATTCATATATTAACTCATTCTACCCCAACACCGAAATCCCCATGATAGTTCAAGTGTGATGCCAGAATAGCTTGGCGCCCATAGGCGCCAAGCTATTCTGGCATCACCCTTGAACTATCATGGTCGATCCACAGTGGTGTGTCTGGGGTATAATGAGTTAAGACAGCTCAATGGTAGTGCCTGATTAGCTTAGCGCCTGAATAGGCGTAGAGCTAATCAGGTACTGCCGCTGAGCTATCGTGGTCGATCCCATCTCGAGTCCCGCCGGTTGGCCCAATTTGGGAGGTGAAAGAGTAAAGGTCATTTCAGCGTGTGCCATTCTTCAAATTTTCATGAAGCCACATGTCGCTCTTTAAAATGTGACGGGGGGTCAGCGTGTCAAGCGAACGTTCGGGGAGAGAGAGAGAGAGAGAGAGAGAGAGGTCCTACGAAACATGTCGCGTCATCGTGTGCACGTTGTTTGCTTGCTTGCCTGCATGCTTGATTAACTGACTGATCGACTAACTGAATTATGGATGGATGGATGGATGGATGGATGGCCTAACTAACGGACGGATTGATTGATTGATTGATTGTCGACAAAGCGACTAATAAATGACAACCCGGCCTGTAAACGCAGACATTACAGCAATGCGTAATTCTATTTTATCGCATGTATACAATAACAGTACAAGCCGCTGTCATAGCAGCCCTGCAAATGTAAGAGTTTCACTGAAGCACGTTTGCCAAACTGTCTAAAAAGAAATCTGTGTGCATTTCTGTGATTTCAGTCAAAATCACAGAACTGCACACATATTTTAATATTACGGTATACAATATTTGTCAGTGCCTTCAGCTTCATGCTTAGTATGCTTGTATACGGTTGAATGAAAAGCCGCCTGAATGAAAGGAAGATACCTATGTCAGCCTGTAATAAAACCCGTAAAGACATGCGTCCGGGCGCAATAAATGCTCACCCATAAAAGTTTCTTGTATGCGACACTGAAAACCTGCACCCATACTAACTGACATAAACATTTCTGTGGCCCAGCCTGCTCCTTGCGATTTTTTTTTTTATGGCGGCTCAGTGCGGTACCGTATTCCACAGTCATCTCAGTGCGGAGCATTGCACAGTGAAAGGGGTCCGGCGCGTTCAACTAATGCAGCTTAAAGGGTAGTGTCTGATGAGCTTAGAGACGAGAGCGAGGAGGCAAGCTCGGTAGCGTAGGCACAAACCTGGAGTCACTGACACTGAGTGGATGGACTGAAAAGTCAAACACTCTAGAAAACGGCAGGTTTTTTTGACACTGACTTGACACTGTCTGACTCAAATCACTGATATTTCATGGAGAGTTAGGTCAGCCAAAGTGCACGCCTTTTCTCACTGAACTGCTCTTCGGAATCGATGCGTTTAACTCTTTCAAGGCGCCCCGCTTCAACGGCTGCGGACGGGAGTGTCGTATAGCGTTGCCGCCGTATACCGACACTTTTGCAGCTATTGATGCGGCGGGGCGCCTAGAACGAGTCGGTTAAAGTGTTGCACATGATTTGGCCGGCGCTGAAAGTGCGAACAGATTTTGCGCATGCTTATGGTGAACAGCACTCATACCCAGCTGCATTCAGTACTGACAACGTGATCAACACACCCACGTGTTACGCTTGCGATGATCCGACGACAAATTCCCCACTGACCTGGCACTAAGACAAAAAAAAAAAAAAAAAACTAGGGCCGTTGTCAGCCGACATCGGCCCTTGGGAGATTTGCTGACTGGGTAGTAATCGATACGACAAGCCGGCTATGCCATCATGCTTACCTCTTGTGAGCGCAGGTATTAATTCCAAAACTGCAGTCCCCGCCACACACGCGGTGAAAGCACACCAACCGCCGTCCACACCACCACGCTCAGTGCCGGTAGCCGACAAGTCAAAGTGCACGTCTGTGTACACACACGCCCACACACTGACAACAAAAGCCTGAGAACACAAGTACACAAACACACTGGTACTGGGACCGCACACTTAACGGTCAAGCGGTGGTCGAGTGTCTCCTGTCAAATTTCAAGTCCAAACTTTCGCCGACGGGGTCTCGGCGCTGGAGTCCCGGAAAGAAAAGTCGAAGCAGACGACACTTCTAAGCGTGATAGCACTCCACGAAACTCTCGGCGTCCACATAATGCACAGGTAGATAGTGTACTCCTCTAGGGCTGGAACCGATCATGTCCTGAACTCCTGGAACTTTCCCTCGTCACAAATATAAATTGTCGAAATGTAGATCTATTACATGATAAATAATACATTTATTCCCAACTGAAATCTCTGAACGGCTGGCGAGGATTTTCCGTATCACAAACACTTCTTTAATCTGACACTTTAAATTGTAACAAAAACACTCATGTTTTCGTCTTTCCAAACATCACCGTCAAAGCGGCTTCATTACCATATCAAACATCAGAACACTTGTGTACTTCTCTTCGTCAATTCAATCATTCGAAAACTGAACCGCCTGCAAAATAGCACGCATCAGATTAGGCGATGAGACCTCTTCACGTTATGACCATGACTGCTGCTCTGGCGGTGTAGATAGACTCGCTAACATGACTGGAAAGAGGTAGAGGAAGGCTAGACGGACTGACTGACAGACTGAGAGTGCCCTCTGATAGCTGAGCGACGATCTATCTATCACTCCAGGGCTGTATTACTCCCTACCCCCTGTACTTTGCCACTACTACCACCAGCGCTCACACGCGTCGCGGCGATAGACGGGACCTGACGGCAGGAGCCGGTGGTTGGAAGAACTATCACCGTAGCAAAACTAAGAGCTATGAACAGAGTTCAGCGTAGAGTGCCCGCTACACTACGCACACACACGCACACTTGGCTTTTTAGACCCCTCTAAACTTCCTTACCCACAGGCAAACGGAACGAAAATTATGAAGCAAGAGGTATAGATTCTCATGGGCCCCTGAGACAGCAGGGGCTCATGCGAATCTATGCCTTTTGCATATTTTGAGGAGCTGGCTACGGGCCTGTATGACTAGAAATTGAGTGAGTGGTGGCGGTTTGATTGACAGGGCGCCTCTCTCACTGATTGGATAACAAAGTCGATGTCTTCAGCGAATGCTACTTGACTCTCGAGAGGGGTGGGTGTGATGGAGGGGTTCTAAACCTCCCCCCACCGTTCATCTTCATTACAAGCCCTTAAAACTCCGCTACTTAACTTTTAACTTGAACTCCCCCTTTTGCTGGTAAACACCCCCTCACCTCACTGAGTGACTTCTAACCTTGTCTAGTATAACCCTTGAGAGCTGACAAAAAGTTTAACACACTTGTTTATTTGTCAGCACGTTCATATAACCCCGTCTGCCCCTAAATTCTCATTTCTTTTCCTCTGGCATACCGCCACTGCCTAATTCAAAGTAAACAATTATTCACATCGAAAACAAATGATAATACGTGTAGTGAAAAAGCAAACACTGAAACAAAGAAACGTATTCAAATAACAGAGTGAATGAATGAATGAATATGTGCATGTTCCAGATTAACCCTGATCATTCGGAATACACCAGTGTGTGAAATAAGTTTGATTAAAATAGTTCAAGGGTAGTGCCAGAATAGCTTGGCGCCTCTAGGCGCCAAGCTATTCTGGAACCATCCTTGAACTAAAGCCATTGGTCTATACCCTTATCTGTAAGTACTATAATGTAGCTTGCATATATATGGCAGTGTACAAATTTGAAGCTTTTAGCCTCAGTATGATATATGGGTTAAAGGAGACTGATGGACTGTTAAAAAAAAATGTAGTTGTGTCGCCGTGCTGAATATGGCCTTCAGTTTAACGGTGTTTAAATAAAATAAATAAATCAGCGCATTAAATATGCGCTTTATCCCAATTACTTGCACTGCAAAGACAAAGTGGTGAATGAAGTGGGACGAAAATGACATGCAGATGCTGAGACAGACTCAGTTTACTGCGTGTGTGACGTTCTACTCAATTTCCAGCACCAGCTGATTCACATAACAGTGAGAGGGTGTTGCCAGGAAACATTGTCGCATCCGGATACGCGGTATAAAGTCATTATTAACACGTGTATACGAGACGTGCTGAATTCGGATACGCGGCTTAAAGCCTCTTATCCGAATTCAACGCGTTTCGTATGTCGGTGTTCAGCAGAATTATTTCAAGTAATCTCTTGCCATGAGATATTAAATTGTAACCACGGCCAAATTAAAACTTGAGCGGGTGGGCAGAAATTTAATGACATTTTGCAAACGTGCATATTTACGGGTGTGGGGAAAGGGGGGGGGGTGTCACGAGGATCTAATTCTCTTGCAAATGGCATTGACTCACTTTTCCTCCGTGACAAGAATATAGAAACGTTGAAATGTCTGGTAAATTCAGGGATTTCAAGTCCAACGACAAAAAGTGAAATATGGCATTATATACCACTCCTTCCCATCGACACCGTGACGTGTGGCAGCCAATCGTCTGTCTCGCCCGTCGTGTCAACTGTCTGTCGCGTGTTTGTTATGATGGAACGTGACAGAATACCACATCGTCTTGCGTCACTAACATATTTGAACATTAACATTTCGACCGGTTTAACCCCCTGTGAAAGCAGTCACCGGTACTGCATACAGTATGCAAAACGAGGATAACTCATTCAGCCTCAACACACCACAGCAAGACATACACCCGGCGCCGAGCATGACAGTTGAACTATCATGCTCGATCTGTCTCTAGAATTGTAATACGGTCCTTCAGAGGCCAACTTCAGTCAAAATTGGCGGATTTCGGTCCTGGGGCAGAATGTGTTAAAGGCAAAGCGGGGAGTGTGAGTGGGCTGATGTACAAATTAAGTTGATATCTGGAGGATCGATAATGTGCTGGTATACATAGCCTGATTATTTTTACTTGCAGGCGATGCCAATGAAGGTTTGTGATATACTCACAAATTAACATCTCGCGAAGACCGCGCTTTGTTTTGACTGTTTTAGGCACGCACGTACACGCACTCAGGCCATTCACGCACGCGCGCACCCGCCGCACAAAGTTTCGAACTACTGATGTGTGTATACATGCACTATTGCACAGTATTAATACATGTGCTAATATACACATTAATTTATGAATCCGGAGGGAAAAAATTGCTATGAATACGATCGCAACTTTTGCGCTAAATGACCCTCATAACTTCAGGAAGACATATGAAACCTTAGGAGCACAGATGTAAATGTGTCCGCGGCAATAGCCATAGATCCTAACGAGTCACACAAACTACGGTGATTATGAAGATCTATATCTCTGGCTAAAAGAAACCCCACCCCAATGCGCAAAAGGCCATCGGTCCGACGTGGGCCGCTGTTGGCCCGCGCACTACCATGCGCAGGCCAACGGCGGCTGACGTCGGCCCGACGGCCCTTTGCGCATTGAGATGTTTGCTGCTGCAGTGTTCGAGCTTGGCCGCTTGATTTCATTCCGACACTGTGGTATTTCTGTAGTCGCCAGTGTTGCATTGACGATGCTGACAAATTAAAAACGTGCCTGACCGCACATCTAATTATGCGAAAAAATAATATTGTCATACAGAAGACAGCCGCATATTAATGAGACTTTCGTAACACCGAGAGATGTCGCACAACCAGACAGATATGTAGGCCTGCTTGTGCCATTTTTTTCGAAATATTACAAAGTTTTCTTGTGTTTTGTTTTTTTTTTTTTTTTGTTTTGTTTTTTATTTTTTGTTTTTCTACCTGGTGCAGATCGGAATGAGTTTGTCAGTAATTAAAACACTCTGGACGTCTGTATTCGAATGCCCGGCTTTATGCCGTGTATTCGGATTCAACACATCTCAAACGAGTTAACCCATTCAGCCTTTACGCACTGCAACGAAATCTGGACCGACTGTGATAGTTCAAGGGTGGTGCCAGAATAGCTTGGCGCCTATAGGCGCCAAGCTATTCTGGCACCACGCTTGAACTATCTCGGTCAACGTTATCTTCTGAGCTCACATCATGTTTTCTTGGAGGAGAAAGCAAATTGAGAATTTTGTAATTAAAGGCTGTTTGTGTTAAACATGCATTTCACGGTGACAGATTGTGTATAATTTTTTCACTTAAGTTGAACAGGAGGACCAAACAACAATCCGCCACAGTTTCTGTCAGTCCGCGAATTGTTGAACCTTTTTTTAATGTAATTGTGCGAGCCGCAAGAACGCCACCCATACTGCACCGATCTTGTGTTGGCGAAAGCTGTTGAAATTTACTGCTTACCTATCTGAAACAAGGCATAAAAGAGACTGACACACAGTGGTCTGTTTAACAGGTCCCTTCTGTTGTTAACAGCTTTAGGAAGTTGTTAAGTTGTGCCCCTTGATCTACTCCCTCCTGCCGGAGATAAAGATGCCGGTTTTCAGTTCAGTGAGAGAGCGTTCGAAGATCCGCAAATTGAAATCACGAACTCTCGTAAGTAATTGAAATAACGCTTTTCCCGCAGGAACGTAAATTTTATGGTGCACTCCGCAGCTTTCACACGACGGTTTCAACCATCCCTCAATTGTGTTATAACATCGAGTTCGATCTTACAACACAATTGCGGACTCGCTGAGCTCTTAATTTTGGGTCAACGTTCCCCCAGATGCTAAAGCGCTGCAGGGCGGGCCGGCTGTCGTCTTGGGGTCAGTGGGGGTGTGGGGGACGTAATTTAGAGCACCCTTTACAACAGGGTACAAACGAGACACAGTAGTTGTCGAGTATCCTTTGATTCGCTACCGCTGTTACCGACGGTAGCGACTCGAGAGGAAACGACTGACAAGCTGTGTGTGTACATGACAAGCGACTTATTTAATCCTTTCATGCTGATACACCTATTGCTAGAAATAAATTTGACTGATAGTTCAAGGGTGGGGCCAAAATAGCTTGGCGCCTGAGGCGCCAAGCCTATTCTGGCACCACCCTTGAACTAAAACAATTGATCTATCTCCTAATGTGTAATGTCTAAAACAGTTGATTTATCTACTAATGTGTAATCTAATAGGACAATCTGCAAATTTTTACAAAATCAGCTTCAGGATGTAATGGGTTAACGTATTCAGCACTGAGGAAAACTTTATCAAATTTTGGGGATGTTCTGGAGACAGCTAAACCATGATAGTTCAAGGGTGGTGTCAGAATAGTTTGGCGCCTAGAGGCGCCAAGCTATTCTGACACCACCCTTCACTATATGGTCGATCCACAACCTGTCCTGTATCGTGTCAGGGCTTTATGGGCCAGGGAGGAGCGGAGTATACGATTAATTGTGTCCTGCGGGTTTGAGTGAAAAGAATGAAGCGAGCTGCTAAGGGTCAAGAGAGAGTTAAATGAAGGAATTCGAAAGTTTTCCTGCATAGAATGAAGGAATTCGAAAGAAAGCTTTAGTTTTTCTGCATTGAATGAGATGGGAGAGATTGTTGGCGGTGAATTCAGTCATTCTAGAAGCTCTGTGAGAAAACTATCATATTGGCTGTACAAAATAAAATAAAATAAAATAAACCAGTTGTCAGTGACTATTGCATGACAAAGATGTACCAACGCCAACAAAACAAATACAATAAAAACGTTGAAATGGCATTTTTGTTCAGTGCCTTCATAATTTCTCTGAAGAATGTATTTCAGTCTATGAACTTCATGGAAGATGAAGAAGAACATAATATTAAAGAAAACAAAGAATGGAAAGGACCAGACCAGATGAGAGGTAGGAGTGGGGAGGGGGGGGGAGGAAGGTGGTATGAAAAAGAAACGGACAGACGGAAAATAAAATAGCATTCCCAAGCGGGGAATCGAACCCCGGCCGTCGCGGTGAGAGCGCGAAATCCTAACCACTAGACCACTTGGGAAGACTTGCACTGTTTAGTCAGGCAGCGACTAAAGCATTACACAGCAGACCAGGCCAGCTAGTTGGCCAACACAGGTGCCAACCGACTGCTGAACACTAGCCTCATCGCATGGAACGTTCCCGTGTACAACTGACTACGCTACGCTGTTTACTCACGGGCCGCAGAACAGTTTGTGCCTTTGTCTTCAGTCAAGTTTATGCATGTGTGATTGCATGTTGTTGTTGTCAAGTTATTGTTGATGGCTGAGTGCTGTTGTTGTTGTCACGGTTGTTGCTGTTGTTATTGTTTGGTGTTGTTTGTTGGTTGGTTTAGATGTGAAGTGTTTGGTTTCGGGCGGGGTGAGGCGGGTTTGCTGACCATTGTGAAGGCCGCGTCCATTGAGCAGGATAGTTGTTTTGAGGGAGGTCTGGGACAATGTGATAACCCTTTTAGCACCAAGATCCCATTTCTCAAATTCTTGGGAGCTGTTGCCTAACGACTATGTACCAGTTGCAGGAGATGGCCTGACCATAATAATTCAAAAGTAGTGCCAGATTAGCGGCTTGGCGCCTGAAGGCGCCAAGCTAATCTGGCACTATACTTGATTTATAATGGTCAAGCCATCTCCTGCTGTAGGGATTCGGGGCTAAAAGGGTTAAAGTGATTTTGTTGACATTCCATCCAGCGAGGAACCTTCCAAAGGGGAGGAGGGGGAGAGGAAGAGGGCCGTTGTGATTGCCGGAAAAGCGCGTCAGAAAAAAACAACTTCAGCCAAGTTCGGGCTGGAGCCAAGTAAAGGCGCCTACCCATAAACACGAATCCACTACGAAACTGAATCGAATCCGAAGCGGGTCCGAAACGGCCTGAAAAAAATCGTGCAAGTCTTTTCCATGTTTGTGTGTTTCCATATGTCCGATGCAATAAATGAATTCGCATCCGACCGTACTTCGAACGAAAATCATAACGCATTTTTTAAAGAAACATTGCACCATCTCATCGGGTTCGGATCGTATTCATATCGGATTCGTGCTTATGGAACCGTAGCTTAACAGTTGTGTGGTGTCCGACTGAGATCGTTTTCGAAGGCTGCTTGGCATTTCATATAGAGATCACATCACGAACGAGGAAGTGGGAAGCAGAATCAGACAAGCCATCGGGCTCTATGAAGACCTATTAGCCATTGTGAAAAAAACGCAAACTGAAGTGGTATGGGCATGTCACGCGTTCAGCAGGGCTTGCCAAAACAATCCTGCAAGGCACTGTGCAAGGAGGACGAAGGAGAGGAAGACAGAGGAAAAGATGGGAGGACAATATCTCAGAGTGGTCAGGACTGAGGCTGGGCGATACTCTAAGAATGGCAGAGATCAGAGAGGAATGGAGGGAGCTGGTTGCCAAGTCATCAGTGGTGCCCCAACGGTCGGCAAGACTACAGGAGATAGATAGATAGATAGATAGATAGATAGATAGATAGATAGATAGATAGATAGATAGATAGATAGATAGATAGATAGATAGATAGATAGATAGATAGATAGATAGATAGATAGATAGATAGATAGATAGATAGATACATACAAGTCCGAGATCATAAGTGATTTTTGGTTTGCACCGAACGTCTCCCAACAACAAACGAGAGTGCATCTCATGGCGGATAGCCAGCATCTACCATAAGCACGGACAACACTCCAAAAATCTCCAAGAGGCATAGATCCTCATGAGCCCACTCCAAACATCTCCAAGAGCCGTAGATCCTCATGAAACCACTCCAAGCATCTCCAAGAGGCATAGATCCTCATGAGCACAGGGGGCTCATGAGGATCTATGCCTCTTCGAGATGTTCGGAGTGTTGTCTGTGCTTATGTTACAAGTTGGTTATCCGCCGTGATTTAGCTCTCGTTCGCTGTTAGGAGTCGTTCGTCTCAAACGAAACCTCACCAGTGATGCCAGACATTGAGACAACGTGGCACAAAATATGACGAGATACTGCGTCCTCTGCCTCACGCGCTAGAGTTGTAATTCATGAGTAAATAGCTTCAGTACTATAATGACAAAACTCAGAGTGGACTGGTCTGTGACTTTGGGACCTTACGGCATGAGGCCGTAAGTTCCAAAATCACAGACCAGAACACAGATACAAATGGCGGCCAAGCCTCAGGAACTCTACCAATGACAGAGGAACCGAGTGACACCGTATGCATTGATGGAAACGGATAGGTATGGACTCGGGAGAAAAAAAAATGCCAAAGGGGGTAGAAAGCAACTCCTAGGGTGTCTGTGTGGGTGTGTGGTGGAGAGGCCTGTGAGGGGAGGGTAAGGAAGAGGGGATAGTGGTGGGTGAGGGGTAGGAGGGGGTGCGGGGGGAGGAACACGGAAGTGGAGATAGGGGTGGGATGGGAGAGGAGGGTGGGCGTAGAGGAACTAAAACGGGGCGTGATTGGGGAAAATGAGTGCAGGAGACAAGCAGTGATTATTTCCGCCAGGTAAAGTAGCGCCCCCTTGTCGGCGTCTAACACGGCGTAATGCAGCACCTCCCTATCTCCGACCCCGCGGACTCAACCCTTAGGGGGCTTCCTCACTCTGAGGAGCAGACTTAACAGCTGAAAAAAATCATAACGATTTGCTAAACGGAAAAAGGCGCATATTCTCATGAGCCCCTGCAACTGCAGTGGCTCATGTGAATCTACGCCTCTTACTATTAGTTGGATGTAAAGTGAAACAGGATCTCTCACATCCCAATCCCCAAGGATTCAGACCCTTGAGAACGTCCTCCACCGAAAAAAACAGACGCAAATGGGAAAAAAATCACTAAAGCAAGAGGCTTATATCCTAATGGGCCCCTGCTGCCGTAGGGGCGTATGAGAATCTAAGCCTCTTGCAGATGGACGAACGGCAAATCGGAGTCTACCCTGTCTACCTTACGCCCGACCCCAAGGGCTTGCGGGCTGTGACACCACACCCCAATGCACACCGGTCCCTCTGCACCCCGACACCCCGAGAGAGGTAACAGAGCTACCCCCCTGCTTGGACCACCCGCCGGTTGTGGTCGGGGCATGCATTTTGCGCGATGTGACTGAGCGAGACAAGCGATAACACTTTCAAACGTTAGTTCACTTCTTGAAATCATCTCGAACAGCACTTTGTAATGGACCTGACGAACAGATACAAGTTTAAGTTGATCTACAAGCAACGTATACATTATTATTGGTCAATCTATCTCCGGTCGCCTGCACGTAAGTATAAACCCAGTACGTCCTGAAGCTGGGTTTTTTTTGTTTTTTGTTTTTTTTTTTTTTGTTTTTTTTTTATTTGCTTATTGTCCTATGAAGGATGCGTTACACATTAACTCACTCAACTCCGACACGCCACGGCAAGACATGGATCGAGCGTGATAGTTCAAGGGTTGTGCCAGAATAGCTTGCCGCCCTTGAACTATCACGCTCGATCTATTTCCAGAAGTGTAATACAGTCTTCAGGGGACAACTTCAAATTTGCGGATTTCGGTCCTGGAGCAGAATGTGTTAAGAGACAGATCAACGTTGTAGTTCTAGGGTGGTGCCAGAATAACTTGGCGCCTCAGGCGCCAAGCTATTCTGGCACCACCCTTGAACTACCATAGTGTAATTTATTTCAAGCAATGGGTGTGACAACATCACCAGGCAAGCCCTAACATGGAATCCACAGGGCACGCGGAAAAGAGGCAGACCAAGAAACGCATGGCGCCGAGAACTGGATGCAGACCTTAAGAACATGAACATGACCTGGAACCAACTGGAAAGGAGAGCCCGGGACAGAGACTCTTGGAGATCCTTTGTAGGCGGCCTATGCCCCAGTAGGGGTGCAAGGCATAAGTAAGTAAGTAAATGGGTGTATCAGGATGAAAAGAGTTAACAGTTAGTTTTAGTGTAAGCTTTAGTGTATAAAATGTGGATTTTATGATGTTTGCATGTATTTTTGTGTATGTATGAAAACAACATACTCCTATGGCCCACAACAAATGGTAATAAAAAAACGTACGTTATCGTCATCGTTATCGTTATACTTATCGTTATCGTTATTTAATGTAAGATGTTTTACTTAGGAAATCAAAGGACGTCGTGTATTTATTTATTTTCGTGTATTTCTAAGAGGTGCAGTAACTGTTACATTCGCTCACAAAATAATGTTCATGCTGATTCTCAACCAATTACATCCTGAGGCTGACTTTTAAAATCTGCTTATTGTCCTATGAAAGCTACATCACAGAGTACAAATCAACCAGTTTAGTTCAAGGGTGGCGCCAAAATAGCTTGGCGCCTGGGGCGCCAAGCTATTCTGGCACCACCCTTGAACTGTCATAGTCAAATTTACTTCAAGAAAGAGTGTATCAGGATGAAAAGGGTTAGTGTAAACAGCAGGTTAGTTTATCTGACAGTTCCCAATTTTCGCGATTCCCTTGCCAAATGCGGGACAACAGTCTGGCGGCTGACATTGCGGTCAGTGGATGCAGGTGGACAGACATCTCCACAATGAGACCGGACCTGTCATTTATGACAAGTTTGAGTCAAATGGCATCATCAGCTGGTACGGTTGGCCAAATCTAACAAACACACACTCTGAAGAATATGCCTTTGCCTCTGACTCATGTCTTTGCACACGGCTCTTTGGTATTAAAAAAAAAAAATCCACTACATGTGTACCGCATCTTAGAAACCACGACAAGCACTCCGAGTCTGTCCTGTGAAGGTAAAAGACAGTAAGTTCACTTTTTGTTAAAAGCACGATTTTCATAGTAATATACTGACGAGCAAAACAAATGCGACACTTTTTGGGATCATCGGAAACACGAGCAAAATAAATGCGACATTTTTGGGATCATTGGAAACACCTTAGTGTTTCCGATGATCCCAAAAATGTTGCATTTCTTTTGCTCGTCAGTATACAATGACAATTTAGTTTTTCACAAAAATGGACTTTCTCTCCCTTGCCTTCACAGTAGGTCCTCTGCCGTTACTTGGCAAAAGCTATTATATCCATGTTTGAGAAAAGCAAGATTGTCCTTGTAATAAAATGAAAATCGTGCTTTAGTCAAAAATGGACTTACTGTCTCTTGCCTTCATAGAGATGCCCTCCACCAAGAAAGCAAACACAAAACTATCAGTGACCACCGGCACTGAACTATTGCAGTGACTGTTTAGACATCACTACTGGACGTCAACTACGAATTGTCAGCGTCTGTCAGACGTCATATAAAACAACTGTAGCCTGTCACAATACGCCAGCCGGACAACTGTCACAAGTGTTACTTCACTGCAGGGATTTGCATCGCAACAACGGTGGTCAGGCTGACACTAGTTGGCTACCTAGCGAATCGAGGGAAAACAACCAGTGTGCCACGCTAAAGGCCTTGGCTAAGCAGAATGTTTCCACCAAGATGGCGAAATGAAATGAAATGAAACTTTATTTTTCAAGGATATAAGAAATAGATAACCAAAGACCTTTTTAAGTCCCTTCTATTTATAGATGGGACTTTTTAGGACGGGTCGCTGTGGGCCGAATTTAATAGCATGTCCATGAAGTCAAAGGCGGGCATATTGTAATTGAATGTCTCATTGAAGACATAAACCACCGTTTATAGGAAGTCGGTTGACCCAGATTAGAGTCCGTAATTTTTGTCATATTTACTTGATATTTTAAATACATCTAGTTTGGAGAAAGACATTTGATGAGCTCGTTAGCCAGCTTTGTGTCCTTTCAACGTCTTTAGTAAAAATTAATGCTTTTCAGAAAAGAATTAAAACGGTGAATTTTTTTTTTTAAATTGACTTCTAGAGAAAGTCAGACAGTGGCGGTGACGTAAAAGAGGCAACTCCGTCACCACGCAGACATTGACATAATACTCTAAATATGACGTAATTATCTCTCTCTCTCTCTCTCTCTCTCTCTCTCTCTCTCTCTCTCTCTCTCTCTCTCTCTCTCTCTCTCTCTCTCTCTCTCTCTCGGCACACACACACACACACACAAACATAGACATGCGCGCATGTCCAAGAGGCATAAATCCTCATGCGCTCTCCGAGCGCATGAGGATCTATGTCTTTTGGAAATGTTTGGAGAGCGCGCGCATGCACGCACTAACACACACACACACACACACACACACACACACACACACACGCACACACACACACACACACACACAAACACACACACACATCGTCGCACTTTTAGAAGAGCATGCAGGTGACCCGATATAGCTATTTTGGATAAAGGCATTGCATGAGTTCGTTAGCCAGCTTTGTACTCTTTCAACTGTTTCATAAAAATTAATTCTTTTCAGAAAAAAAATTAGTAAAACAGTAAAATACCTTGACTTCTGGAGAAAGTCAGACAGTGGCGGTGACGTAAAAGAATTATCTCCGTCATCACGTAGACATTGACACAATACACTCTCTCTCTCTCTCTCTCTCTCTCTCTCTCTCTCTCTCTCTCTCTCTCTCTCTCTCTCTCTCTCTCTCTCTCTCTCTCTCTCTCTCTCGCACAAACATGCCGCGCGCATCTCCAGGAGGCATAGATCCTTATGCGCCCGGCTCCGGGCGCATGAGGATCTATGCCTCTTGAAGATGGTTGGAGCGCGCGCGCACGTACGCACAAACACGCACACACGCATCGACGCGCTTTCAGAAGAGCGTGCACTAGTAGGCCTATATCATGTAGCAAGGTAAAGTCAACCTGCTTTACACAAATTATAGCAAGAGTGAATTGTACCGTGAAATTCTAGTTTTGTCACCATTTTCTCAAGCCTGTGAAGCGAAAGTAAAACTCATATCACGTAAAATATAAAATTATGTTAAACTAAAACTAAAACTTACGTCATGACTTTTGACAAATCAATGACGGGTATGTCCTGCGCCCCATATAGAACTCACTGACGCATTGGCAGATCTGCGGGACTTTTTCAATAGTAGATATTTCAACATCAGAATCAGATAAAAGATAAAAGGTAGAGACCCTTGACAGCGAGGACAGTCTCATATAGAAGAGACTTTGTGGGTTATGGTTGATCCCATCTTGTTTTCAATCGTGTCCTTGTTGAGCTACAACGACAAACAAAAAGATTCAATGCAAACTGCCTATTTTCTATCATGTGCCAAATTTTAGGTTGAAAAAAAAAAAACACTACCCAAATTTGCACACCCATTTAGAACCGACGCCCTACGACTGGAGATGTGTCGACCATGATAATTCAAGGGTAGTGCCAGATTAACCTGGCGCCATCAGGCAGGCGCCGAGCTAATCTGGCACTACCCTTCAATTATCATAGTCGATCCATCTCCAGGAAGTGGTATATGGTTGCTAAGTGACACCTCCCAAATTTGGGAAATGCAGCCGCGGGGTTAAATGGGTTAACAATATCTCATATTGTATTGTGTTTGAAGTGAAACAACAAATAGACTATGCAACAAACCGTGAAACATTAACCATTTCCTATAGTCAGTAACAGAGTTTGGTAAGATTGTGTTGTCAGTGAAGCTCCTCACTATCCCGCGCATGTCTGAGACAACGATCATGAAGTCGAGCAAATAACAAAACGTACAAATAAGCAACCTTCGCAACAACATCCAAGGCAAACGCACATAAATTTAAACACAATTTTACAATCAGAACCGTTCTTAATGGCATCGACTGCCCGTGAAATTCGTAAAATCGTACGAATTATCAAGAGCCTGACTTTTTTCACCCTTTGCCGTGTCCCGTAGCGGTTTATGTCGCGACGATTCCGACAGGAATCATCGCGACAAAAACCGCTACCGACACGCAAAGGGTTAACCGAACGTGGAAGGTGTGTGTGTGTGGGAGGGGGGAGGGAGGGGTACAAACATAGTACCGTGTTGCCCGGCTGTTTCCTTGCGTTGCGGTCCAAAACCCTGGCCGCTCTCTTGCGAAAACTTGTCACAACGGACCAAAAACCCTTGACAATGCGAACATGCAACAAAGTAACCTCTTCGTCTTTACGGACATATGAACTCATTGTAACAGCACGAGATATAGATCTCACGAACCCCCGCATCATGCAGGGGCTCATGAGGATCTACATCTCTTGATTCCGTTCTCATCGCAGTCACCGTAGAACTGTATTGTTTGACGGTCACCTCACTAGCCGCTATTGTTGAAAGGTTGACCGACGGTCAGAAAGCAGGAGATGGCGCGGCCGTTCAAATTACCAGGCATTTCCGATTGCATCATGCAAATTTGAGGGTCCCGGTGTCCAATTTTGAAGAGGATGTTTGGTCTAGGTAACGCACCGGGGGGGGGGGGGGATAGGGGTGGGAAGAGAGGGGGCGCTTAGTGTGGACTGTGGGGGGAGGGAGCGAGGGAGCCTCAGGGAAGGTGAGTCAGTAATTGTGATGTTAGGAAACTGTGACTTTCTCTCGTAATACTCCTCTTGAACAAACCGTGCAACTACAGGTAAAAGTTCATTTCCGTGACCCTGTGGTCCAGTCCCACAGCAAACGGTACTGATAAGTGACAGCAACAGATCCCAATATTGTACTTAGCCTCCGCATTTAAAGTGGCTTCAAGTACCGAAAACAATGACTGAGAACTCTACCCAAATGCACGAGGCGAAGAACCCCTGTTGATGCAGGTGGACTCGTAATGTTATTTGTCTCCCTCTCTTGCACCACTGATGTTCAGTCGTACTGCTTTGCTCATTCAAGCCGCTCTGCATCAGTAGCTGCGGAAGTGTCGTATAGGCAACGGGCAACGCTATACGACACTTCCGAAGCTATTGATGCAGGGGCACCTTAAATGAGTTAAAGATGGATAGGGTTATTTGGCGTTGAATTTTGCATGGTTTCGAAGACATATTTGCGTCCATATGCAGCGAAGGTGTTAAAGTGCAGTTTTTCTTTGGGGTGAGGCGGAGGAAAAGGGGGTGGGGAATGGGGGGGGGGGGGGAAGACGGTGATGGGGGTAGTTCCAAGGAGGAGTCCGTAGGAGAGGACACATATACACAAGTGTATAAATGAAACATACAGGGCCTCTGTGTGCTGGTGTGCCATTTTGAATCTTAGGACTTAGGTCTCCAAAATCATAGTCCAGCACACGCATTTTCGATAACAGATTTTACTTATCAAACTTACTTACTTACGCCCGTAACCCCTCCCAGGGTATAGGCCGTCGACGAGAGACCTCCAGCGACTCCTGTCCTGTGCTTCTCCTTCGATTTTATTCCAGGTGGTTCCCAGTCTCTTGATGTCTGCTTGGAGGTCTCGACGCCAGGTGCTTCTCGGCCTGCCTCTTTCCCTCTTTCCCTGGGGATTCCATGACAATGCCTGCCTAGTGATACTGGAAACTGGCTTTCTCAGACTGTGACCAATCCATCCCCATCTTCTTCGCCCAGTTTCATGCTCTGCTGTTATCTGCTCTGTTCTCTCCCAGAGTCTGATGTTGCAGATCTTCTCTGGCCAGTGGATTTTCAAGATTCTTCTAAGGCAACTGTTAATGAAGATCTGTACTCTGTTGACTGTGGTTTTTGTCAACCTTCAAGTCTCTGCTCCATATAGAACTGCCTTTACGTTTGAGTTGAAAATCCGGACTTTGGTGTGTTGTGACAGCTCCCTGGAACTCCACACTTTTTTCAGCTGGAGAAAGGCTGCTCTGGCTTTACCGATTCGTGCTCTGATATCTGCATCAGTGACATCTTTTTTTGTCGATGATGCTCCCGAGATAGATGAAGGACTCTACCTCATCCAGCGGGGTGCCAACAAGCAAGACTGCTTCTTCCCTGGTTGCGTTCAGCCTCATTGTCTTTGTTTTCTGTTTGTGGATGGTAAGGCCCACCTGGGACGAGATGTCAGCAAGCCTCGTGGTCTTGTCCTGCATTTTTTGATGAGTGTGGGACAGTAACGCCAAGTCGTCTGCAAAATCGAGGTCGTCAAGCTGTGTCCACAGTGTCCACTGTATTTCGCTTCTTCTCTCCTCTGTGGTCCTCTTTATGACCCAGTCTATGGCCAGTAGGAAGAGGAACGGAGACAGTAAACACCCCTGCCTGACGCCGATTCTGACCTGGAGCTCCCTGGTGAACTGCCCTTCGTGGATCACGCGACATGTCATGCCATCGTAGCTGCTCTTGAACAGGCAGACGAGCTTTGTGGGTACACCATAATGTCGTAGGAGTTTCCACAAAGTCTCTCGGTCCACGCTGTCAAGTGCTTTCTCGAATCCACAAAGTTGACGTACAGCGGGGAGCTCCACTCCAGAGACTGTTCCACGATGATGCGGAGAGTGTCAATTTGGTCTGTACATGATCGGTTTTCCGGAATCCTGCTTGCTGGTCTCTTCATTCTCTCCGGGATGATCCTGTTGAAGACCTTTCCTGGTACTGACAGCAACGTGATTCCTCTGTAGTTGGAACCCTTGCTGAGGTCGCCTTTCTTGGGAAGCTTGATTAGGTACCCCTCCTTCCAGTCAGCCGGCATCACCTCCTCTTCCCAGATCTTTCCAAACAGTGGGTACAGCATCTCTACTGTTGTTATTTTACTTATCGGTAACCAAAATTTCCTGTTTCATCTTTACTGTTACTGGAGATACCGTTCGACGGAAAAGCTACCATCCTGAATCAGTAATTACAAATGTGACCTAGAGCGAATTGTGTTATGTTCCAATTTTTCGCTACATTTTATGTGTGTGGTCTAATATCACCAATGAGACGGTAAATAGACGCAGGGGCAGATCTGGGGGGAGGGGGGTTACAAGGATTCGGCCTCCCCCCCCCCCCACCCCGCCCCACCCCCATCCTACTGTTGCAGTCAGTCTGGCAACTATGTTGGCTAAGTAGCTGGCCTAGTCCGCTGTACAGCTCTTTGCTCGCCGCCTGACTATTTGTGCATGTCTTCCCAAGTGGTCTAGTGTTTAGGATTTCGCGCTCTCACATCGATGGCCGGGGTTCGATTTCCCGCTTGGAAAAGTTTTTTTTTTTCTTTTCATCCCCCCCCCCCCACCCCCACCCCAACCGCCCGCGCTCATCTGGTCTGGTCGTCTTCAAATCTTTTTTTTCCTTCTTTAATACATTCTTCTTCATCTTACAATAGACTGAAATACATTCAGAGAGAAGCCATTGACGTGAAATGTCGTATAAACGTGAACTTCTGCTGCATTTGTTTTGTGTTGGCGTTGTTTCTGCTTTTTTAAAAATTTCATCTTATCTTATCTTATCTTATCTTATCTTATCTTATCTTATCTTATCTTATCTTATCTTATCTTATCTTATCTTATCTTATCTTATCTTATCTTATCCGATGACCTTGTGCGCATTGTCGGGTAGTTACACGTCTTTTCCGTCGAACGGTATCGTCAAGAGCAGTCAAGGGATTAAAGGTCAAACGGACACATTTTTAAGTCACTTCTACATATAGACAAGGTTGATGACACACACATCAACGCGCTGTCAGAAGAGCATGCGCGTGTCTAGTAGTATATCATGTATCTAAGCAAAGTCAACCTCACTCCACACAGACTAAAACTGTACAGTGAAATTCAAGTTTCGTCACCATTTTTCTCAAGGCTAGAAGGCAAAGTGAAACACATATTAGTTATTACGTAAAATTAAAATTACCTAAAAACTATAATTACGTCATGTAAAATGACGTTTTGAAACCAAAGATGCGTACGCACTGTGTCATTTATTAAGGGCTCACTGAGGCATTGGCAAATCTGTCATTTGTGAGACATTGTCAATAGAAGATATTTCAACAGCAGAATCAGGTCAAAGACAACAGGTAGAGACCTTTGACAGCGAGGGCAACTCTCATATAGAAGGGACTTTATGTGCTATGGTCGGTTCATCCCATCTTGTTTGTGGTGCGAAGTTGACTGGCCTCATTATCTCGGACTGCCACAGTGTTACTTGTTTTTTCCGAATTTTAAAGCTAAATTTGCAATTTATGACAGGCTTTTCAATCACCGCCACCCCTCACCCCACCCCCACCCCCCACCCTCTGGACCACTTTGAAGCTGGATAGACATGCACCTAAACCTCTCCCAAAACATTTACAACAATCGGCACCGTGGCCTTCATAATATTCAGCAAACCCGGCCTCAAACACGAAACGGACAACATCTGAAACATACAGCAAACAACACCAAACAACAACGACCGTGACAACAACAACAAACATCAACAACAGCTTGACAGCAAGAACATACAATCATACATGTTTAACTCCTTATGCCCTGAGGACGCCGAAATTACCAAATGGTTCTAGATATTCTCTGAGGTCTATATGACAGTTCACTGAGGAGAGAGATCGACCATGATATTTCAACTGGTTTGGTGTCAGAATAGCCTGGCGCCTAGAGACGCTCAGCTACTCTGACACTAACTTCGAAATATCCTGGTCGATCCACATCCTGTTTTCAGTCTTTCAGGGCGTTATGGGTTAAACTTGAACAACCAAACCGTTGAGGCCGCGTGAGTAAACGGCGTAACGTACACTAGGAACGTTCCGTGCGATGAGGCTACTGTTGCAGTCAGTCTGGCACCTATGAGTTGGCTAAGTAGCTGGTCTAGTCCGCTGTACAGCTCTTTGCTCGCCGCCAAACTATTTGTGCGTGTCTTCCCAAGGGTCAAGTGGTTAGCATTTCGCGCTCTCACCGCGGCGACGGCCGGTTTTTGATTACTCGTTTGGGAAAGTCTGTTTTTCCCTTTTTGTCTTTTTTTCTTCTGTTCCCCATCTTCCCCCCCCCCCCCCCCCGCCACTCCCCCCGCCACTCCCCCCCCCCCCACTCCCGCCCGCCCTCGCTTATCTGGTCTGGACCTTTCCATTTTTATTTTTTTGTTGGTCTTTAATACATTCTTCTTTATCTTACAATAGTCTGAAATAGTCAAGTCAAGTCAAAGTCAAAGAAACTTTATTTATCCCAATTCCAGGGCAATTCCAGTTTGGACGGGAGCGTATAAATATATCAAGTGAAGTAAAAAATGGATAAGACGGTGAATACGCACACACATACACCCAGGCACACAGAATTAAGAACTATACTAATACTGACAGCTATACTAATACTCACAACTATACTAATACTGACAGCTATACTAAACCAGACATCTATGCTAATATTGACATGCATTACATGTATTTTAAAAAGCTATTATCATACATTAAGAGAGAAGCCATTGACGTGAAATGTCGGATAAGCGTGAACTTCTTTTGCCGCATTTGTTTCGTGTTGGCGTTGTTTCTGCTTTTGTTATTTTTGTATACCTTACCTTACCTTACCTTACTTTTTTTTTTTTTTGTTTAAATTTTATTTTATTTTATTTTATTTTATTTTATTTTGTTTTGTTTTATTTTATCACAGAGCTCTTTAATTGAAATGACTGAATTTACCTCCTACACTCTCTCTCTCTCATCCCATTCAATATAGGACAACTAAAGCTTTCCTTCTTCCTTCATTTACTGCCTCTAGATCCATTCACTCGCTTGACGCGTATGCACTGCGCCCCTTACAGAGCTCACCGACGCCATGGCAAATCTGCGAGATTTTCTTTCAATAGGAAATGACTTCAACATGAGAATCAGGTCAAAGAGAACAGGTATAGGCCCTTGACAGCGAGGACAGCTCTCATATAGTAGAGACTATGTGGGTTATGGCGCATCCCATCTTGTTATCAATACGAAGCGTCTTTTCGCCGATCGACTTTACGTCAGTAGCAGTCAAGGGGTTATGTGCAGTATACAGATAGTCCAGAGAGAGAGAGAGAGAGAGAGAGAGAGAGAGAGAGAGAGAGAGAGAGAGAGAGAGAGAGAGAGAGAGAGAAGAGAGAGAGAGAGAAAGAGAGAGAGAGAGAGAGTCCATAATACACGGACTAAAGGTAGTGCCTGATTAGCCTGGCACGAGCGCAAAGCTGATAATGCTCAACATTGGAGTTATAAACATGAATATTTCCCAGTAAAAAAAAAATCACTTGAGTCAAAATAGCAGCGGGCAATTCTCAAATGACGACATTTTTTATATTGCCCAGTTGACGATTTCATAATGTATTTTTACATCTGGCAATAAAGTTCTATCTTATCTTATCTTATCTTATCTTATAGGCAGTGGGTGTTATAAGGATGTGAATGACAGACTGTCAAAGCCAGTGCATATATATTTCATTTTTAGAGACAATATGTCTAGAGACAGTAGGTTTTATTGTGGAAAGGAATCGATAAATCATATTCAATCGTTTAAACTTCGGTCAAGAAGCATTCCTATAAAACTTGGATTTGGGAAAACGCAGCAAGCTTTGGGACCTAGCAATTAACTCATTCAGCCCCAACATACCACAGCAAAATATGGCTCGACCATGATAGTTCAAGGGTGGTGCCAGAATAGCTTGGCACCCTTGAACTATCACGGTCGATCTGTCCCCTGAAATGTGGGTATTTCGTACTTTTGTACCTGGGACACAATGAGTTAAATGCTCTCTCTCTCTCTCTCTCTCTCTCTCTCTCTCTCTCTCTCTCTCTCTCTCTCTCTCTCTCTCTCTCTCTCTCTCTCTCTCATTGTTAACCCCAGCCCCAACCCCGCACGCCTACGAGTACTTCCGATTTTTAATCCAATCAAGGAGAGCACAAAGCTAACAACGCAAATAACTACATCATACATCGTCATTAAAAACCAAACACGCGGATATCAGGTCGCCCGATCCCTCATTATAGCTGTGCAAGTCTGTGATTTTAGACCATAAAGCCACAGGCCGTAAGTCCAAAATCACAGACCCTTACGCAGGTATTTCTTCGACACCTGGACAGCCATATCAAACGCCTGTCCGCCTACTCGATCGGGCATTGATTACAGGATACAATTTCCTGCAGCAGTTCAGATGACATTTACACGTGCGCCATCTTTAAGGCGTCATCAATAATGCGTCATCCACCCACGAGACAGGATCTGCCTTTGCTATACAGTCTTTCAGTCAGCCTTCCATCTGCAAGATGAACAGACGTTCATGAAACTCTGAAAGTCTCTTATGAGAATCCATGCTTCTTGCCGGAAGAGGTTGTTCTTATTTTCAACCTCAGTCAGGCCGAGGAATTATTCGAGGTGTGAGTCTACGACTGAATGATAGACTGCTGCTTGATCCACCCTAAAATTAATATGATAAACAAGCAAACAAGCAAACGAACAAAAGAACAAAACAAGCAAAAACGCAGAGAAGAAAGCATGCAAGCAATCAAAGAAGCACACAAACAAATAAACAAACAATTCGCAAGCAAGTAAGCAAACCAAGATTCAAGATGACTTTATTGAGCCAGCCAGCCATCCAGCCCGTCCATAAGCAAACAAACAAACAAACAAAGAAACAAACAAACGAACGATTTAACTAACTATAACTAACTAATTAACCAACTAACCAACCAACCAAACAACAAACAACCAACTAACTAACTAATCAACTAATTAACTAACTCCCTAACTAACTACTAACTAACTAACTACCTACCTAACTAACTAACTAACTAATTAACTAACTAACTAACTAACTAACTATCTAACTAACTAACTAACTAACTAACAAACAAAGAGCAACGAGCACCGACACCTTAACCGCTACATGCACGTGTGATGTATTCATCTGTGCCTGAATACACGATGTCTGCAAAAATGGGTATCCTGTCGAGTTTTGAACCCTCGACCTTTCCGCGAAGGGTGCATCCCAACGCTCAACCAACCAAAGCTAACACCACCCACAATTTTAACATGACAGTTTCCAGACATTTCTAATGCATACAGACTCACACCGACTTCCACAAGGATGACCCCTCCTCAACCGAAGGATGCACATGAAACAGATTGTTCTAGCAAAAGGCATAGACTCTCATGAGCCCCTGCGACAGCAGGGGCTCATGAGAGTCTATGCCACTTGCAGATGAACCGGGGATGGATAAGAGAGTGTATTTGCACTATTTTTCTGTCAGAATGATTGAACATTGCCATTTAACATTTGCCCTGCCAACACATCACATCGTCATGTACAGACGCTGACTCACAGTGTGTAAGTGCCTGTCCCGAAAATACAAGAAAATTGCTTGCAAATAAGCGTGCCCTTAGCAAGGAAACTATGACGGCGAAAAATTCGGTGACATCGATTTGGATGGGATGGTAAACCAAAACAACAAAACAACAAAAAATGAATGGCCTCGCTGTCAAGACTTGTTTCAGTAACCCCTTGACTGCTGAGAAAAATTGTGAACCCCACCCAACTTGCAAGAGGCCTAGACCAAATTCGGTGAGATCGATTTGGATGGGATGGTTAAAACAAAAGAATTGTCTCGCTGTCAAGACTTGTTTAACCCCCTTGACTGCCGAGAAAAAAATTGAACCTCACCATACTGCCAAGAGGTATAGATCCTCATGAGCCCCCGCTGTTGCGGGGGCTCATGAGGATCTATACCTCTTGCTCACACTACTTTGTATCCGTGTTTCTTTTAGGTGGCTTAGGGTCTGTGGTGTTGAATTAACAATGGTTTCAAACACACTATCTGCGTCCGTTTGGCAGTGAAGGGTTTGATAGTTTTAACTCGCCTTGAGGTGCCTCCGGCTGTATGAATTAACTGCGCACCTCTTCCAGTCTACCATCTTTTGTTTTGTAAAAGGAATGGAGATTGAAACCTAAAACTGAGACAAGAAAAAGAAAAGAAAAGGTGCACAACATAGAAGCATTCTTTGATCATTCATTGAATGAAAAGCATTGTGATGCTGTATAGATATGCTTTCAGTAAAAGAAAAGACTATTTCTTGGGAAAACGAGCTCACAATACTTGCATCCGATCCACAGGCCTTCTACTTCAATAGAAGTTGTGCCGGCAAGTGTACGTAGTGCGGGCGTAATAACGACATTCTCGGGCTCGCAGTCGAATGCCTGTGGATCCCACCAAATCAACTATACTAACGAGCTAAAAAAACGTTAGTGTTTCCGATGGTTCCAAAAATGTCGCATTTCTTTTGCTCGTCAGTATATGTGACTGCATGCTTAGAAGGCTTCAAACCCCAATATGTGTAGGCTCACCTCATCAGTTCAAAGGTCTCGCTGAAATCCTTTAAAGCCAGTGCTGATGAAGGAGACAATTGGCTCTTCAGTGGTATTTTTCCCCAGGGCTTTTTTTCGATATCCCATGGCACGTTTTATATTTCCCCGCAAAAAAAAAAAAAATTCGTCGTGAGCGGATTTTTTAAAAATATTTCCCACATAAGAGCCGCTTCTGGGGATTTTTATATTTTCCACAGAAGAGCCTTTACTCCCCCCCCCTCCCCCCTCAAACCCCTAAAGAGCCGTAGTAAAGCGACTTTTAAAATATATTTCCCACGACTGAGAAGAGCCGTAGTCAAGGGACATGTTTATATTTACCACAGAATAGCCGTCCTATAGGGACGTTTTATGTTTCCCGCAGAAGAGCTGTCTTATAGGGAGGTTTTATGGTTTTCATAGAAGAGCTGTCTTATAGAGACGTTTTATGTTTCCCACAAAACAGCTGTCGTATAAAGACTGTGTATGTGTCCCACAGAAGAGCTGCCTTATAGGGACGTTTTATATTTCCCGCAAAAGAGCTGACATAGAGAAGTTTTATGTTTCCCACAAAAGAGCTGTCTTATAGGGACGTTTTATATTTTCCACAGAAGAACTGTTATTTCCCGCAGAAGAGCTGTCTTATAGAGAAGTTTTATGTTTCCGACAGCTGTCATATGAGGACGTTTTCTGTTTCCCACAGAAGAGCTGTCTTATGAGGACGCTTTATATTTTCCACAGAAGAGCTGTCTTCTAGGGACGTTTTATATTTTCCACAGAAGAGCTGTCTTCTAGGGACGTTTTTATATTTTCCACATAAGAGCTGTCTTCTAGGGACGTTTTATATTTTCCACAGAAGAGCTGTCTTCTAGGGACGTTTTTATATTTTCCACAGAAGAGCTGTCTTCTAGGGACGTTTTATATTTTCCACAGAAGAGCTGTCTTCTAGGGACGTTTTTATATTTTCCACAGAAGAGCTGTCTTCTAGGGACGTTTTATATTTTCCACAGAAGAGCTGTCTTCTAGGGACGTTTTTATATTTTCCACAGAAGAGCTGTCTTCTAGGGACGTTTTATATTTTCCACAGAAGAGCTGTCTTCTAGGGACGTTTTTATATTTTCCACAGAAGAGCTGTCTTCTAGGGACGTTTTATATTTTCCACAGAAGAGCTGTCTTCTAGGGACGTTTTTATATTTTCCACAGAAGAGCTGTCTTCTAGGGACGTTTTATATTTTCCACAGAAGAGCTGTCTTCTAGGGACGTTTTATATTTTCCACAGAAGAGCTGTCTTTTAGGGACGTTTTATATTTTCCACAGAAGAGCTGTCTTCTAGGGACGTTTTTATATTTTCCACAGAAGAGCTGTCTTCTAGGGACGTTTTATATTTTCCACAGAAGAGCTGTCTTCTAGGGACGTTTTATTTTGCCCACAGAAGAGCTGTCCTATACGAACGTTTTATATTTCCCACAAAAGATTCGCTGTCACAGGACTTTTTTGGTATATTCAGTCCACAGAAGAGGGGATAATTTGTTTTTTTAATTTAATATTTCTCACAGGAGACCTATTGGATATTTCACACAACAGGGACGCAAATAGTTGTTTTGTTTTGTTTCGATACACCCCACAGAAAAGCCGCCGTCATTTTATATACCACAGATCAGTCACCGCCCGAAGTTTTTTTCTAACATTTCCCACAGAAGATGACTTTGTGCAACATACCCCACGGAAAAGCAGCCGTCAGACGACAATTTTCCATTTCCCACAGAAAATCCACCGTCAGGGGAATTATTTAATACTTTCCCACAGAAGAGCCGCGATCATATTCGATATTTCTCCCAAAACAGCCGACGTCAGAGAACTGGTTTTTTTTTTCCAAATTACCCCGCTTTAAAGGGACTTTATTTCGCGTGCCCTCCCTGTAAGCAAAGGTCCTCGGGCCCACGATGACCGCAGTGGGCCAGCGCACGGCTGTGCGCGGGCCAACTGCGTCTTTCGTAGACCCGAAGACATTTTGCCACTGGGGCTGGACCTGTGAGTTGCCCACTGTCTTCGTGAGCTGCCAAAAGTGGTTGACAGGACACGGATTGGCCATTTGCGACAGGGTGACCTCTGCCACTTCGTTTTTCGCCCACGTACAGGCGAGGCAACTTAGCAAAATACTCTGACACTAACTATCACTCGAGTTGGCCCTTAACTTTTTGGCTGTCGATAGTGCTTTTGGTCGCGGTGATTCCTGCAGAAATCAGCCGTTATAGTTCAAGGGTGGTGCCAGAATAGCTTGGCGCCTCAGGCGCCAATCTATTCTGGCACCACCCTTGAAGTAAAACGGTTGATCTACCTGTAATGTAGCCTGCCGGCATAGGACAATAAGCAAATTTTGAGAGAAAAAGTCAGCCTCAGGATGTAAGGGGTTAAGACGTCCCCAGTCTGAGAAACATACATAAATGAAAGCCATGATTTCCAGGCAAGAGTTATGAATTCTCATAAGCCCCTATATTCGCAAGGATCCATGAGAATCTATACCTCTTGTAGATGCTCAGTTCTTCCGCAGGTATTAGCAACGCAAAGTAACTTAGAAAATAATTGTGCTGCTGTTCCATTCATTTAGCGAACGTCATCAGCAGTCTGCGCGGAAAGTCAAGTATAATTAGAGCTTACGTGACACCCCACGACGTGTTTGCCTATTGTTGGCGTCTTGCCTGGTCAGTTTAACTCTGCGTCCCTCCGCCGAGGTCAGTCAACGGCCGTTGGTCCGAGAGCTCGAGTGGACGACAGCAGAATAGACAACGTTGACAAACATGTTGTGTCTAAGTGTTAGAGGAAGCCTTACTTTGAAAATATATAGTTGACAGGACAGTGCTTTTGAGTGCATATTGCGACGAGAGAACTAGAGTCTCGACGAATGAGAAGATGAACATATCAGAAAATGTGCGTAGGGATGTGATCGTGGGGAGGTGGGGGGGGGGGGGGGGTGACCGAAGACGGGGAGAGGGGCTAACTGACAAACTGATGAGGTATGTATGGCCAAAGTCAAAAAGGAGCTCCAGGTGAGTCCAAAGAATACTCAGGCAATAACATTTCAAATGACGGTATGGCCAGACCACGCACGCCCCCCTCCCCCTTTCTCTTCCTCCCCGATCCCCCCCCCCCCTCCCCTCGGCCTCCACCCAACCGGGGTTCCAGTTTCACTGTGACGTAATAACTGTCTAAAGACCCAAATACTTATGACTGCGTTGTTCAAGTGCATCGATTTATTTGCATAACAAACATTGTTTTCTTACGGTCATTGGGTAAATCCGTGCAAAAGGTCTGTAATCCAGGCTCATCGAACCGTTAGAAATTCCCAAACAAACCGCTCCTTGCATTCCTTTTGATACACTTCGACCCTGCCCCCCCCCTCCCCCCCCCCTCACACTCCCTCCCTCCTCCCCCCCCCCCCCCAACCTGCCTCCCGACCCCACACCCCCACCCCTACTCTTTCCTTGCAAAGTTCCACTACCCCGTAAATATACCTCCCACCCCTTCCCTCCATGAAATCTGTACATCGAAAACGATCACATAAAGTAGTTCTGGGTTGAGTAGCAATAGTGAGGTTAGTCCTGCTCCAGCCACTAAGTAAGGTGCTCGGGCTATATAGCGGAGCACCTTGCTAATTGGCTGGCGCAGGACTAAGCTCACTTATGCAGCTGTCCGCATGTCTGTAAGTTTGCCACAGGGGTGAGGAAATGCAAGAGTTATGTGCCCCTGACACAAACGAACGGACAACTCTAACAACAGAACGAATAAACAAACGAATAGGGTACGAACACACGAACAAACAAACGAGCGCACACAACCGACGAACGAACGAATGAATCAACGAACGAACCAACAAAAGAACAAAACAAACGAACGAACAAACGACGAAAAAAAAAAAAAACGAACGGCGAAAGAGCGAATGAACGAACGAACGAATAATCGAACAAACAAACAAAAAACAAACAAACAAAACAAAACAAACAAATGAGAAAAGGACAAGCAAACAAATGCAGGTAGAATTACACCGTTCTTGACGTTATTCTTGCATTCTTGATGACAGGCTGAGTGTGAACTAAAAGTCAACCCAGCAATTACAGAGGTCAACTTCACGAAAAACTTCAACATTCCGCGGCAGTGTAGCGTAGCTCAGATAATCGCCGCTTGTCACGCAGTAGGTAATCGGGCGGGCTCTTGTGTCCTTTTTACCTTCAGCACCAGCTGTCTGAGATGGATCGATCGCGACAGCTCAGACTTAGTGTCCGATTAGCTTGGCGCCTATCCAGGGGTCAGTTGCATCAGTGAGCTTAGTCCTGCGCCAGCCACTAAGATAGCGGAGCACCTTGCTTAGTGGCTGGCGCAGAACTAAGCTCCTAAGCTCACTAATGCAAATGGGCCATCGCCCAGCTAATCAGGCACGAACCTTGTGAAAAGGCGGACTGTGCATGTGTAGTGGAAACCAGCGTTTTATTCATGGGTTTGGCAGTCCCGGAGAGGCGCCTGGCTAATCAACCACTATCCATGATGTACCACGGTCGATCCAACTTAAGACAAAGTGAACGCATTGTTGAGTAGTATAATGCTGAAAAAAAAAAATGGATACACTAAAAACCTGTTTAAATGACTACCTGTCCACGACGATCTCACATTTTTGGTCTCATTTCAAATTAAAGGCGGTACGTGACTGAAGTGACACAGCCAGGCACCCCCCCCCTCCCCCGTCCTCTCCTCCTCCCCCCCCCCCCCCCCCACTGCACCCCCCCCCCCTCACCCCAACCCATCCCCAATGAAAATTATCTTCCGTGATACGCCACTTCTGAGTTGGTCGTCTTTACCCCTTTTAGCGCCATGGTCGCATTTCCCGATTTTTGGAAGTGTTACTTTACGTCTATGTACCACCTGCAGGAGGCGGATTGACCATGATAATTCAAGGGTAGTGCCAGATTAGCTTGGCGCCTATCATGGTCAGTCTACCTCCTGCTGTTGGCGTTAAAAGGGTTAATATACATGCATTTGAACGCACAATGAACTTCAGTCGGAAACATTCAAGTGCCAAATGAACAATGTTTGCTATGCGCAACTTGTTAAGAACGAAGTACAGTCTACTCTGCTTATAACGAAGTACAGTCTACTCCGCTTATAACGAAGTACAGTCTACTCTGCTTATAACGAAGTACAGTCTACTCTGCTTATAACGAAGTACAGTCTACTCCGCTTATAACGAAGTACAGTCTACTCTGCTTATAACGAAGTACAGTCTACTCCGCTTATAACGAAGTACAGTCTACTCCGCTTATAACGAAGTACAGTCTACTCCGCTTATAACAAGGTCGGATATAACAAAAGTGGGATATAACAACCCTCTCTCAAAGGTCCCGACAGCGCTGTTTCTAATCAAATTACTTCGCTTACGACAAACTGCAGATATAACAAGCGGCACAGCTGGGTCTTGAGGCGATTTATTATATCCGAAATTTACTTTCATACTGTGAGTAACAGCGGAAAGGTGTTTTCGGGGTAGCTTGGGTGGGGGGGGGGGGGGGGACAGAAAAAAACAAACCCTGTCATTTCCGATGTTTGTTTCATCCAACATCATAAGTGAAGTCGACGTATACAGATATTTGGTGCCGGAACGGAGATGGGTTCATTAGCCTTAGTTCCACTGAAGGTTGGTTGGTTAGTTCGGGTTTAACCGTCCACAGCACCGAGGTGATCATGGACGGCCCTGACGGGCGGGTTATGGGGGACAGGGAAATCTATTGCCTATGGAGTACGACCTGAACACTGATCAACTCAGGCGCACTCCAACTGTGCCACTTTGATTTACCAGGACCTTACATGCTATTGATCAAATCCGTTTTTTCCCCCTGGATTGTGAGTCCAGCTCCCGGGGCCGGGACGGGGATTCGAACCCACGACCCGGCGATTCCCTTCGCTCTCCTGCTCCGTCGTTTAACCGCCTTAGCTATTTCGGACTCAGTTCCACTGAAGTCATCTGTTAACCCATTATATCCTGAGGTCGAAATTAAAAAATTGATAAGTTGTCCTATGAAGGCTTTATAATTATTACAATTCAGGAAATAAATCCAGCGTTATAGTGCAAGGGTTGTGCCAGAATAGCTGGGCGCCTCTGGACACCAAGCTATCATACTTCTGGCACTACCCTTGAACTATCATAGTCACATTTATTTCATGCAACAATTATCAAGATGGAAAGGGTTAATATATATTATGTACCGTGGCAACTTCCAGAGTCGTTTCCAAGAAGTCAGGTCAACCATGAAGACCCATTTTTGTCCTTGATAAGTTAGAGATTTAAGCCGAAATAACTTCTCATATCAGTGATGTAAATGTGGCTGATCTCTAGCACCAAGAGGTATAGATTCTTATGAGCCCCTGCGGCTGCAGCGGCTCACGAGAATCTACACCCCCTGCCAATGGAAGGAAGTCTGTCCGCGACGCTGTGAGAGCAAGACAGAAGGAATATGATGCTTGTAGAATGTTTAGGTTCAGTTACCTGATTACGATTGTCCTTTCTCACGCATGTTTTTAAATTCTAACATTAGAGTGGGGGTTGGGGGAGGGGGTGGGGGGGTGTAAGTGCATGCAAGTTAAAAACCTCAAAAGGCGTCTGACGCTGGGAGCAGAGGGTTGGGGGGTTGGGGGGGGGTGGGGAGTGGGGGGGGGGAGGGAGGGGGATAAGGGAGTGGATAGAGTCCTGGTCTCGTAATTTTTTTCCATTAAAAAATAAAATAAAAATTTAAAAAATACTACTTTATTATGGTTATTCCGCCAAATAGAATAACTGTTCTTAAGTTTAAAGTGTTATACGTATTGAATAATTGTTACTATAATGTAAACATTACATAAACTTTACAGCATCGAAACAAGGCGCGGTATCAAATGAATCTCGAAAGGTTAACGTTGACTTCATAAACCCCTACATTGCCAAGAGAAACTAAACACCGCCAAACTGCAAGAGGTATAGATCTTCATGAGCCCCCGCAACAGCGGGGGCTCATGAGGGTCTATACCTCTTGCGGTAATCATAGTGTGTTCGTGTCCCTTAGATGGCTGGGAATCTCAGCTGACGTTGAATTGACAATGATTTCAAAAACACAAACCGCATCCACTCGCAGCTAACGAACGGGGTGAACAATCTAGAAGGGCATACATGATGTCTGACGTGTACATCTTTTTCTAATTAGCGCCTGTCGGTGCATAAGCTAAGCCCAAATGAATGTTACCCTACTTTATAATTCTCGAACCACATGAAAATTATTAAGCCTGCTTAAGTGACAACTCACGTCACACTATGTAACCAAGGTAGAACCATCAGACTGTAAAAAAAAAGAAAGAGCATAGATTCTCATGAGCCACTGCAATCTGCAGGGGCTCATGGGAGTGTGTTCGTCTTGGCGCACTGCGAAGGGCTGCATTTAAATGGTTGGAGTAGGGTTGATTAATGGGTTACTGTACAGCTAATCGCTACTAATTACAAGTACTACTACTAGTATATCCTTGTAGACTTTACATAATGTTAGTAAAGGAAAACTGTGTCGGACAGCAGAGAACACTAGTAATTCTCAGTTAACCCCTTCACCGACTGTGTTTCTGCTTTCATTAATTCAACGCCAAAAAATCTCAGCCGTCCAAGGAGCAGAACCTCGATACAAACTTTGCATCCAAGCATAGATCCTCATGAGCCCCCGCAGTAGCAGGGGCTTATGAGGATCTATGTCTCTTGCAGTTGGGTAGCGTTCGCTTTTTTGTCTACATCTCTGCCATTTCAAGAGCCCACCGCGGCAGATAGATGGACATAGGTGTGTCAAGGATAGCATCTGCTATTTTGGGTCCGATGGGCACACTACTTACAGGCCTAAAACATTGAAGCCCATTGTGCACGTATGTTAAAGACCGTGTGCCATGCAAAACACTTAGAGGTCTGAAACGTCTGGGTTGTGTCCTTAGCCTATTTCATCCTGAGGCTGATTTCAACCAAAAAAAAAAAAAAAACCCCGTTTAATCTGTTTAATGTCCTATGAAGGCTACATTACAGATTAGGAGATAGTTCAATCATTTAGTTCAAGGGTGGTGCCAGAATATCTTGGCGCCTTAGGAACCAAAGCTATTCTGGCACCACCCTTGAACTATTCATAATCAAATGAATTTCAGGCAGCAGTGTATCAGGATTATAAGGGCTAAGTAAGCTACTGTAGCTCAAACTCACACATTCCTTCGCATTTAAAGCATTTAAAATCGTGATTTGGACGATTGCAAATTCCTTTTCATTTGCATTTAACGACTTGATAGTGTCGATGCATGCATGTGAGGTTCCTTAAAATGCGTCGGTTGTCATTTATTTTCGGGCACCCTACCTTTTATATGAGTCTGCGTAGACTGCGTTTTCTTCTCGACACCCATTCCACCCAAAAAGCATGAATTATTGTGAGCGACCTGCTATGCATACATGTAAATTTTATGAGCTCGTGTGATGCATACGTATCGGAAGAAAAGAAACCACCAATCGAGTGTGAACTAGTTTATTGACAAGAAATGCAGCATTATAAAAGAACAATCTGTCGGTCAGCAGGCGGCTGTAGGGGCTCATGATAGTCTGTGTCTCGTGCTTGAAACTGATGATGTGCCTCGAGTCATTTTCTCACCGGCATCTCTGCAGCAGAGATCAGAAGAGCAACTCAGTGTTCTAGACGGAGCGACGTCACTGATCCGGACTTGAATGTTAGGAATACAAATACGAATGCGAATACCTTTATTGTCCCAAGATGGGTTTGCAGCGGAATATGTGTCAAACAGTTGTAAAAACAACAAATGTGACATAAAACAAATAAATACATTTGACTGACTCGAACACACCGACCGATTACAGTATGTGCACGTATATTAACATCACAACCATATGTAATGTTAATATCCACCTAGAAAAAAAAAAAAACACGTTCTTAAAAATTAACTGAGACGACACTACCTTATACCACGCGCACAACACACACGCACGCACACACGCAAACAACCCCCCCACACACACACACACACACACACACACTTGCATATGACATGACATGATACGCAACGTGACCAAGTACGTTAGTTATTGGGTTTAATGCCGAGTAGGCGACTAAAGCCATTCGTTCATGTCTACAGACTTTTGAAGTTCATAAGAACTGTCAGATTTACACAGACTACAGCGACTAAAATATTGTAAAACAAATTGGCTTCCTTTAGAAAGCTGAAGATCATCAAGTTTGTCCGGGGGAACGTCCCGAAACAAAATCTTCAGAGTCTGCTGTATAGTGTTTTTGTCTTGTATCGATTAGGTCAGCGGGCATGTCAACGGAAGCCGTGCTTCACTGAAAACGGCTCGTCGCAAGCGAAGCACCAGGGGCGTTCCTCCCCTTTAAATAAGAAGGAATGTGTGATATACGTATGACCAATGTGAAGACCACAGGACAAGGAAACTTATTCCAGTTATGACCTCTGACAGCGGCACCTAAGGAGCCGCTGTCAGAGGTCATAACTCGAATGGGACCTTACTCTTGTGGGTTTCCTTACCTTGTGGCCTAACTTGCAACGGCGAGAAAGTTTTCGCGACTGACAAATGGCGTACTTAGCGCGCTGTCTTGTTCGACATTCGTGCTTAGTGGCGGGTTGTGTACTTGCCACCTCGCCGTGTGACCCGCATCTTTCTTGCGGCATTTTACGGACGAAATGCTGCGCTGACTCGCTCTCTCGTTCATATTGTACGGCCGGCATGCCGGCTTGTTGTGTGTGAAACATATTGCTGTAATTGTCCAACCAGTGTGTCTCTCATAATCGGACATTGTTATTTTCTGACATAGTTCTGTGATGACTCGAGACAGGAAGTAAACAAAACAAATGCATTTAAACAAAAATTAATGAGCATACATATGCGTCAAAAATGGAGTTTTCGGTCATATTTCTCCGTTGCTTCCTTGTTGGTGTTATTGTTTTCCTGATTCAGTTGTACTAGGCGGAACAGAGTAGGTTGACCATCTAAACTAAAATCACTTCTTGTACGTACGGTGGAGGGAGGGATGGCGGGTAGGGGTGGAGGGGTGGGGGGTGGGGAACTGATGGAGGCGGAGGGGGGTACTATATCAGAACAGAAACGTGGTCTAAAGATCATTAGTGTCAAATGCAAGATGAACTTCTTGTTGGTTTTAACCCATTACATCCTGAGGCTGATTTTTTTTTTAATTTGCTTATTGTCCTATGAAGGCTACATTACAGATTAAGAGACAGATCAACCATTTTAGATCAAGGGCGGTACCAGAATAGCTTGGCGCTTGGAGCTAAACAACCCTTGAAATATCATAGTCAAATTAATCTCAAGCAAAAGTGTATCGGAATGAAAAGGGTTAACCCATTCAGCCCTGACGCAGTACAGCAGGAGATGTGTTGACCATGATATTTCAAGGGTAGTGACCATGATATTTCAAGGGTAGTACCAGATTAGCTTGGTCGATCCATTTCCTGCAACTCGAGCCTCCAAAATGTGGGAAATACGGCAGTCGGGTTGAATGAGTTAAGCGATCTGTCAAGAGAGATGAAATACTGAGAGAGCCTTGTAGGATCACACTCACGCTATGGTTTATCTAGCAGTCCAAGACCGTTTGTAGTCAGGCTGAGACGCCACATTTTCATACAACCTGACATGCTTTTGTGCTACACCATAGGTTCACACCAAAAACCGTCAACAGGCCAAACACCTGCTGCCCCACAACGTAGAGTCAGTTAGAACAGCGAACGAGAGATAACCCGTCATTGTTCAGTTACGCGTACCCAGCAAGCAAACGTCACCGGGCCTATAACGGCTGCAGCCGCGTGAGCCCGCAACACTGCTGTGCCGGCGCGGGTCCACTGCGGCCGTCGTGCCCCCGAAGACGGTTGCTCAGTAAAAAAAAAAAAAAAAGTATTGTGAAGACTCGACTGACCTCTCCTGGACCTTCCTGTGATACTGAAACCTTAACCCTTTGGTTGTCTGTCAGCGGTTTTCGTCGCAATGATTCCTGCAGGAATCACCGTGACAAAAAGCGCTACCGACAGCCCAAAGGGTTAACGGAAACTTATCAGTCTTAATGTTGCTGAGTTGGTATACCGTGGCCTCGCCCTGTGCCTAGGTGACATACACCAGTGGCGCCATTGTTGCTATTTTCGCACCTGATCGGTCGCTTGGATCGGTCCTGTGCACCAGATCGGTTTAGAGCGTGTGCTCTCTGCACTAGTGTAACGAGCAATTTCGGAGAAAGAATCACGTGACGTTTGATTGCTGCAAAATAAGATGCCAAGAATAAACCATTTCCCATATGCAATCCGGCAATAACTGATGCATCCTTATGCTAGAACCACGAAACATTACACGATTTGGCAGCCAGGATTTGAAAAATCAGTAGCTTTTCAAAGTTTCCTCAATGGTGGTGATTTGGCGACATCTGCATCGCTTTGCAGCAGAAAGCAACGTCGCAGCCGTAGCCTACGAGAGACGAGTGCACTATCACTTTTTTTTTTATTCATGACTCGAATATGCAAGTTCCGCCTGACGAAAATGAACTAACTCCATGGACCTATCTTTTCAGTAGGGACCTACGCCCTCGAACATTTTATGCTCGTGTGTGTGTGTGTGTGTGTGTGTGTGTGTGTGTGTGTGTGTGTGTGTGTGTGTGTATGTGACGGTGTGCGGTGTGTGTGTGTGTGTGTGTGTGCGTACGTGCGTGTCAGTGTGTGTGTGTGTGTGTGTGCGTGTCAGTGTGTGTGTGTGTGTGTGTGTGTGTGTGTGTGTGTGTGTGTGTGTGTGTGTGTGTGTGTGATGGTGGAGGGGGGGGGGGATGGTAAAGCTAAAACCGGAAAAGAACCGCTTTAAAATGAAATCACAATCTTACGCGGGAACGTGCGAGACCACACTACAAGTGCAGAAGCCTACCTGCGCGCGCAGTTCTGGTGCCAGTGCATAGGACCAGTCCCAGCGACCGGACAGACTCGATGAGAAAATCGCAGTTATGGCGCCACCGGTGCGTTTAACCTAGCTACAGGGCGAGGTATACCAACTCAGCCATTATGGTAGAAACCTCCGTAAACAACAAAGCACTTGTCCAAACGAGATCCACCAATAGATCTTCATGAGATCCGGCAGGTTCCGAACTGAACATACATGCAGACCGGTTTTACTTCGTCAGCCATGTTACAGCTACTGCACTGATTAATTCAGTAAGCATTTTTATTCAGTTTAGAACGTTCTAGTAATTGCTGAGTAATGCTCCTAACCAGACTTCTTTGAGTCAACCAATCGCCGTCGGGCAAATTTCACGTCGACGCGAAAGGTAAATCCTGAAGAGGTGGTGTCACTTTACGCATGCGCGGTGTCGCTTTACGCATGCGCACAGTAGGGATATTTGGCGCGCTGCACACCAGAGATATACAGAGAGACTTCTCTCTCTATATCTCTGTGCACACCAAGACTTGATAATTACTAGGAGTTAGCTCATTGAGCAGTGTAGAGGTGACGGGTCTCACAAAGTAAGGCGTGAATGGCGCGCTGGGGTGCAACGTTAACGACCCTAGACTTCCCGCAGCAAGAGACATCCTTAGATCTACAAAAAGGCATAGATTCTCATTTGACCATGCAGCGACAAGGGCTCATCTCATTTAGACCTTTTGTTGGTATGATTTGGCTTCAATGCAATTCCCATTTTTCACTGTCTTGCAGGATGTCACTGCGGCTAAAACATCTCAATGCGCAAAAGGCCATCGGGCCGACGTCGGTCGCCGTTGCGGGCCAGTGCACGGTCGTGTGAGGGGCCAACGGCGGCCGAAGTCGGCCCGGTGGACTTTTGCGCATAGTGATGTGCCTGGATTTGGACTGATTTTTCTCTATCTTAATGTTTCAGTTACCAACTCCTGCAGTGAATGTAAATTGTCAGAGATGTAAATTCTCAAAATTATAGACCTTTCCCAGGCCGTGGAGTCTCTCATAGGGTTGAGGGTGTACGCTTTATATACTGATCCAATTTACACCCGTGTCCGAAAGAGGTCACGGAAGTTCGGCCAACAGTGGTTCACTTGTTTGTAGTCTCAAGTCCCGATAATTAACCTCCGTTGTAGGGGCACAGATGTAAACTTAAATGATTTTTCTTGTCCTCAAGAGGAACAGACTCTACAGCCACTTGCTCGTAAGCATCTGTTAATCTAACATATGAACAGGAATCCTTGTTATTTAAACTTGTATCCCTTCGTGAATTCTCAAAGGAGAAGTTTTGTGAATCGTGAAAATGGAGACTGGTATTAGTGTAGGGTTCAGATGCAAGCACAAAAAGTATGCAATCCTTTGTCCTCGATACTCCATTAAGTTGATCCACGGTTTTAAAGGCTGAAAATCCACCAAACAGAGGTGTGTTTTTTCTAAGGTTTTAGGTCACATATTTGACGGAAATACGATCCAGGCTCAGTCTGCAAGAGCTCAGATCAGATCGTATTGATTTCCAATGGGTCACAAAGGGTTATTCTTGACCCAGCTGGAATCAATATGACATCAGGGGCCAGTTGCCGGCATGAGTGAACTTAGTGCTGCGCCAGCCACTCAGTGGCTGACGCAGGACTAAGCTCACTCATACAACTGATCATCATGTGGTTATTCTTTATTTTGCTATAACGTATGTTTGGACACACTTACTGAGACTCTGAGTATCTATGGCTGCTTAGTCGAAGCACACTGGTTCCCCCCCCCCCCCCCCCTCTCTCGATCTGCTACGCGTGATCAATAGTAGATCGACACCGGCAGGCCACCAATTTGGCACTGATATTGGGTTGCTGCTATTGCGTAGACTAAGTCGTCGTTGTCGGCAGTGGTTTGTGTTCCAGGCTGATGCGTTTCCAAACATCATCCTTAACGACTTCTTTTTCAATTTTTTCAAGGCCAATGAATGGACTAGCTTTTTCCATCATGATGTGGGGGGTAGGTGGGTTGAAGGGGGGAGGGGGGGGGGTAGCCTTGTAAAACCGTCGGCATGTTAGAGTTGTCACGGCCGTTTGTCAGAGCTCAAAAAGGGGACAGAAGCTTCTACGGCAGCAACCCTTTTTGTTTGGGACCTTCAACCTGATACAGAAGGCCTCTCCGACGCTAGACCTTGCTTGCAGGGGACGAAAAATCGAAAAGCGGGGGTGGGGGAGGGGGGTGGGAAGGAAGGGGGAAGCCGGCCGCGCTTGCGAGTTAAGACTCTCACCGTTCGTCAAAATATCAAACAAGGGGGCGCGGGGGGGGGGGGGAGGGGGGAGGGGGGGGAGGAGGTTGAGGCGCGTGCGTGTTGATACTCACCGTTCGCAAAAATATCAAACAAGGGGGCGGGTTGGTGCCTGCGAGAAAACTCGCCAAAATATTAAAAGTAGGCCGGAGAGGGGTGGGGGTAGGGAGGGAGGGTCCAAACACCCCCAAAAAGGGACTTTATTATAGCATTTTTTCCTCGCGCTGGGACCATATGGCGTTGAGGCGCGTCCCCTGGGTGGTGGATAGGGGGTCCCTCGTGAGAGGGGTGCACCGAATGAAATAAGGTGCCGTGAACCAACATGGTCTAAGGGAAGGTGACCCCGAAAGAAAACCCCTGGTCCTCCTAGTAAGGGGGTTGGGCGTGGGGGTAGCTTCCCCACCCTGCAAAAAAGGAAACAGCTACAAAAACGCCGACGAAAAGACTAACAGTAATTCCTTTCCTGGAGGAGGAAGGTTCTTCTACCAGAAGACTTATGACGTCCTGTGGTGAAAGCCGGAAGTCTTCGGAAGCCACAGGACCGAGCCGCCTCTCTCTATCCAGGGATACAACCATGGGCACATGGAACGTCAAGACCATGTACCAGAGCGGCAAGGCCGCCCAGATAGCAGCGGAAATGCAAAAGTACAACCTTTCCCTGCTAGGTATCAGTGAAGCCAGATGGACGCAGTCTGGCCAGAAAAGGCTGTTAAGTGGGGAGATGATTCTGTATTCAGGTCATGAAGAGGAGAATGCCCCCCATACAGAAGGTGTAGCATTCATGCTGTCACCAGTGGCACAGAGAGCGCTGATGGGCTGTGAACCTCTTGGGCCAAGAATTATCACAGCAGCCTTTAGAACCAAAAAAAAGCTCAAGCTGAACGTCATCCAGTGTTATGCGCCCACTAATGACAGTGACGAGGAAGAGAAACAAGAGTTCTACGACCGACTCCAGAGTGCCTTGGACAAATGTGCGGAGCGAGACATCACCATCGTCATGGGCGATTTTAATGCCAAAATAGGGGAGGACAACACCGGATACGAAGAGGTGATGGGGAGACAGGGACTAGGCTTGGAGATGAGTGAGAACGGGGAGAGGTTTGTAGACTTTTGTGCTCTAAACCGACTTGTCATTGGAGGCAGCATCTTCCCACACAGAAGAATACACAAAGCAACTTGGGTCTCACCCGACCATACAACAGAGAACCAAATAGACCATATCTGCATTAGCAAGAAATTTAGAAGATCCCTTCAAGATGTTCGAGTGCGGAGGGGAGCAGATGTCGCCTCAGACCACCATCTGCTTACCTTAAGAATGAAGCTGAAGCTAAAGAAAAGCTGCACAGAGACAACAAGAAGACAGCGCTATAATGTAGGCCTCCTGAGAGAAACTGGAGTTAGAGAAGAGTTCAAACTGGTGCTGTCCAACCGGTTTCAAGCGCTACAGGAGCTAGTAAATGAAGAGGAGGAGGTCACCACAGAGCAGCAGTGGAAGGCAGTTAGAGAGGCGCTGAACTCAACCTGCAAAGACACTGTAGGGTTCAGGAAACACCATCACAAGGACTGGCTGTCGGCACAGACCTTGAAGAAGATAGAAGTGAGGAAGCAGAAGAAAGCAGTTGTCAACAACAGTCGCACGAGAGCAGCCAAAGTAAGGGCACAGGGGGAATACTGGGAAGCCAACCGCGAGGTGAAGAGGAGTATCAGGGCAGACAAGAGGGCCTACACAGACAGCCTGGCAGCAGAGGCAGAAAAGGCAGCAGGCAGCGGCAACATGAAACAGCTCTACGACATTACCAAAAGATTGTCAGGCAAGTATGGCCATACAGAAAGACCAGTAAAAGACAAAGAAGGCAAGCCTATTGCAGACAGAGCAGACCAACTCGACAGATGGGCCGAGTATTTTGAAGAGTTACTGAACAGACCTAGCCCACCCGACCCCCCAGACATCCAGCCGGCAGAGACCGACCTACCCATCAGCTGTGACAGACCCAGCCGGGAAGAGATCAGAAGAGCAGTGGCATTTTTGAAGAACGGCAAAGCAGCAGGCCCAGATGGCATCCCAGCGGAGTCTCTGAAAGCAGACCTAGAGACAACAGTGGAGATGCTGTACCCACTGTTTGGAAAGATCTGGGAAGAGGAGGTGATGCCGGCTGACTGGAAGGAGGGGTACCTAATCAAGCTTCCCAAGAAAGGCGACCTCAGCAAGTGTTCCAACTACAGAGGAATCACCTTGCTGTCAGTACCAGGAAAGGTCTTCAACAGGATCATCCTGGAGAGAATGAAGAGCTCCGTTGACCCCCAGCTGAGAGACCAGCAAGCAGGATTTAGGAAGAACCGATCATGTACAGATCAGATCGCCACTCTCCGCATCATCGTGGAACAGTCTCTGGAGTGGAGCTCCCCGCTGTACATCAACTTTGTGGATTATGAGAAAGCATTTGACAGCGTGGACCGAGAGACTCTGTGGAAACTCCTACGACACTACGGTGTACCCACAAAGCTCGTCCGCCTGATCAAGAGCAGCTATGATGGCATGACATGTCGCGTGATCCACGAAGGGCAGTTCACCAGAGAGCTCCAGGTCAGAACTGGTGTCAGGCAGGGGTGTCTCCTGTCTCCGTTCCTCTTCCTACTGGCTATAGACTGGGTCATGAAGATGACCACAGAGCACAGACGAAGTGGAATACAGTGGACACTGTGGACACAGCTTGACGACCTCGATTTTGCAGACGACTTGGCATTACTGTCCCACACTCATCAACAAATGCAGGACAAGACCATGAGGCTTGCTGACATCTCGTCCCAAGTGGGCCTCACCATTCACAAACAGAAAACAAAGACAATGAGGCTGAACGCAACCAGGGAAGAACCAGTCTTGCTTGCTGGCACCCCGTTGGAGGAGGTGGAGTCCTTCACCTATCTCGGGAGCATCATAGACAAAAAAGGCGGCACTGATGCAGATGTCAGAGCACGAATCGGTAAAGCCAGAGCAGCCTTTCTCCAGTTGAAAAAAGTATGGAGTTCCAGAGAGCTGTCACAACACACCAAAGTCCGGATTTTCAACTCCAATGTAAAAGCAGTTCTCCTATATGGAGCAGAGACATGGAGATTGACAAAAACCACAGTCAACAGAGTACAGACCTTCATGAACAGTTGCCTTAGAAGAATTTTGAAAATCCACTGGCCAGAGAAGATCAGCAACGTCAGACTCTGGGAGAGAACAGAGCAGATAACAGCAGAGAATGAAATTGGGCGAAGAAGATGGGGATGGATCGGTCACAGTCTGAGAAAGCCAGCTTCCAGTATCACTAGGCAGGCATTGTCATGGAACCCCCAGGGAAAGAGGAAAAGAGGTAGGCCGAGAAACTCCTGGCGTCGAGACCTCCAAGCAGACATCAAGAGACTGGGAACCACCTGGAGTAGAATCGAAGGAGAAGCACAGGACAGGAGTTGCTGGAGGTCTCTCGTCGACGGCCTATACCCGGGTAGGGGTGACAGGCGTAAGTAAGTAAGTATTTGACAGTGTGGACCGAGAGACTCTGTGGAAACTCCTACGACACTACGGTGTACCCACAAAGCTCGTCCGCCTGATCAAGAGCAGCTACGATGGCATGACATGTCGCGTGATCCACGAAGGGCAGTTCACCAAGGAGCTCCAGGTCAGAACTGGTGTCAGGCAGGGGTGTCTGCTGTCTCCGTTCCTCTTCCTACTGGCCATAGACTGGGTCATGAAGATGACCACAGAGCACAGACGAAGTGGAATACAGTGGACACTGTGGACACAGCTTGACGACCTCGATTTTGCAGACGACTTGGCATTACTGTCCCACACTCATCAACAAATGCAGGACAAGACCACGAGGCTTGCTGACACCTCGTCCCAAGTGGGCCTCACCATTCACAAACAGAAAACAAAGACAATGAGGCTGAACGCAACCAGGGAAGAACCAGTCTTGCTTGCTGGCACCCCGTTGGAGGAGGTGGAGTCTTTCACCTATCTCGGGAGCATCATAGACAAAAAAGGAGGCACTGATGCAGATGTCAGAGCACGAATCAGTAAAGCCAGAGCAGCCTTTCTCCAGTTGAAAAAAGTGTGGCGTTCCAGAGAGCTGTCACAACACACCAAAGTCCGGATTTTCAACTCTAATGTAAAAGCAGTTCTCCTATATGGAGCAGAGACTTGGAGATTGACAAAAACCACAGTCAACAGAGTACAGACCTTCATGAACAGTTGCCTTAGAAGAATTTTGAAAATCCACTGGCCAGAGAAGATCAGCAACATCAGACTCTGGGAGAGAACAGAGCAGATAACAGCAGAGAATGAAATTGGGCGAAGAAGATGGGGATGGATCGGTCACAGTCTGAGAAAGCCAGCTTCCAGTATCACTAGGCAGGCATTGTCATGGAACCCCCAGGGAAAGAGGAAAAGAGGTAGGCCGAGAAACTCCTGGCGTCGAGACCTCCAAGCAGACATCAAGAGACTGGGAACCACCTGGAGTAGAATCGAAGGAGAAGCACAGGACAGGAGTCGCTGGAGGTCTCTCGTCGACGGCCTATACTCGGGTAGGGGTGACAGGCGTAAGTAAGTAAGTATAGCATTTTTTCAAAAAATTGGGGGGAGGGGGGCTGGTTCCGGAACCCCTGTACTTCCCCCCCCCCCCCGCCCCCCTCTCTCTCTCACCTAGTGCCGCTTCAATAAACCCGGCAGTGACTTCACACCACGCCACTTTGAAGATACATAGTCTTTTGAGTGGTTTGAAAACAAGCAATCCAATCCAGGGGGAAAAAAACGGATTTATTCAATAGCATGTCCGTTGAAAGGTCCTGGTAAATCAAAGTGGCACAGTTGGAGTGCGCCTGAGTTGATCAGTGTTCAGGTCGTACTCCATAGGCAATAGATTTCCCTGTCCCCAATAACCCGCCCGTCAGGGCCGTCCATGATCACCTCGGTGCTGTGGACGTTAAACCCGAACTAACCAACCAACAAGCAATCCACAAGCGTTCGCCGCTGGTTTAGTGCCCTCCACTGGCCTCTTGAGCCGGTGAATTAACTATTGTGCGTATTGTTGTTGAGGGTACTCAATCGCGCAACTCTTCCGATGAAGAGGTGACGACAGGTGACTTTTTATCTCCCCTGAGCACCATCTTAACCACCGGCCCTTGAAACACTTAGAGGCATTCAACAACCACGTGTGATGGATTCCTATCCGCAAGAAGCTTAGATCCTCTTGAGCCTTAGCCTGCGGGGGCTCTTAGGGATCTATTCCTCTTGCTGATGTCATTTGAATCTTTGTTTTCAGATGGAAGGTATGATTGATTTAGCCACATCTATAGAACTGCGACAAATGGTCTGACAGAGCACATTTAAGAAGGTGTGATCTACTGACAGTTCCAAGTGTCAACACACAGATACGCGATCTCTCGTTCCACTCAGTCCCCGGCTCACATTAAACCAATGCAGACCAACTCACTATGCTCCATCTATATAGCACGTCTGTTGAAAGTTCTTCACAGGTAAATCAAATTGGCACAGTTGCACTGCGCCTAAATTGATGAGTGTTCAAGACGTATTCCAAAAGCAATAGCTATTACATTTGGAGTACGACTTGAACCCCCCCCCCCCCCCCCGCTCCGCCCCACCCCACCCCCATCCCTGATTAGGCCGCCTATTATCACTCTGGTGCCGTGGACTTTAAATCCCGAACTAACCGTCGCAAGCCACTAGATCGGCCACTTGACGAGTAGCAAAATCTGAGGAAAAATTGATAGATAATACTGAAGAGCATAAGAAATGCGAAACTGTTGGAATCATCATTTAGTGTTTTCGATGATTCCAAAATATTGCATTTCTTTTGCTCGTCAGTATACAGCGCCGGATCAATCATTTTTTAAGGGGGGGAGGGGGGGGGCAGGGGGGAATGGGGTGCTGAACGACAATATAACAACTGCGAAAGGCGCGTGCTTCCACGGTCCGAATAAATTGAAAAGCGGGGGGAGGGGCGTGGGGGAGGGGCGTGGGGGAGGGGGGTGGGGGTGGGGTGGGGGTAGAGCGAGAAAAGGCGCGTGCTTCCAGGGTCCGAAGAAATCAAAAAGAGGGGGGGGGGGGGGAGAGGGGGGGTGGGCGGGAGGAGTAGAGAGAGAGGGGTGGTGCTTCTGGGGTCCGGAGATACCTAAAAGCGGGGAAGGGGGGCAGTGTTGCAATAACATGAAACCACACCCCTCCTTCTCGGACCATGTTGTGGCCTGGTAGTGAATTTTTTTTTTTTTTTTTTTTTTTTTTTTTTTTTTTTTTTTTTTTTTTTTGAGCCGAGAGGGGGGGAGGGGGGTGCTGTAGTACCAAAGCATCCCCCTGGATCCGGCCCTGGTATGCATGCGTCATCTAAAAGTCCTTCCAAAACATTTCTGGATCCGCCGGTGCTGGTATACTAAAGAAGATTCTGTCATAAGTCAGACAGGTAGATTTCCACGCGCGTTTGCCGTGATTGCTAATGAGCGATCGACGGGACTGAAAAGAAGTATCTGATCTGCCTGACACTGCCCCCCCCCCCCCCCGCCACCAGCCCCCTCACACCTCACCACACACCCACCCCACCCCACCCCCACCCCCACCCCGCAACTGACCCCTCCACCTCACCAGAACTCTCCATCTCCATTTGTAATTTGTATTGGATTCAGTTTCACAGGAATATCAATTCTTCCCCTCCCCATACCAGCATCAATACCGCATTCCCTACAGAGGCGAATCTGGGGGTTACAGGGGTTCCTGACCCCCTCCCCCCCCCCCCTCCGCCCCAAAATTTTTGAAAATGCTATAGAAGGTCCCTTTTGGGGCGTTTGGGACCCTTCCTCTCCCGTTGTTTGATATTTTGGCGAATGGTGAGAGTGTTAACACACACGCTTTCTTCCCGCCCGCCCCGCCCCGCACCCCCCCCCCCCCCCTCCTCCCCTTTTCGATTTTTCGGCCCCTGGAAGCAAGGTGTAGCATGGGGGAGGCCTTTTGTATCAGGCTGAAGGTCCCAAAGAAAAAGTTGGAACCCCCACCCCCCACCTCGAGGTAACTGATACGCCTCTGCCCTATACGTGCCGATTGAGAATTCTTACTCTGGTCAACTAGTCCCTTAATAGCCTCGTCGCTGAAAACTAAAATTTAATTGAAAAATACTTATTCATACTGAACGGGGAAAAATAATCAAAATTGCCGAAAGGAACAATTGTCGTTGGATTAACCCCCCCCCCCCCCCCCCCCCCCCCATCCCCCCACTTCTCCTTCTTCAAGTACTGACAGAGCAGAGACAATGTTTCTGCTCAGATTCCATCCGCCCTGCCGATTGTACTTTTAAATTTCAAAACTGTGGAGAAAGGCCGATCCTTAAGTAATCGATCAATCATTTCAAGTCTGCCTGTAAACAAGTAAGGCTGAATCGAACGCTTTTGCCGCAGGCAAATCATTGATGTTACTGTAGCCACAGCCTAGCTGACTCTCGCCGCCTCTCAGTCCCTCCCATCTCCAACTCGTCCAATCCTTACACTAACGTAAGCCAACCCGCAAGAGGCATAGATTTTCATGAGCCCCTGCAACTGTAGGGGGTCATGAGAATCTATGCCTCTTGCTGCGAAAAATGTGTGACTCGTTAGATACCTATTCATGCTAACGTTGCCAAAGCCTAGCCTTATAGCCCTACTCAGTCTTATTCTTATGTCAGTCTCCCCCCCCCCCCCCCCACTCCCCATCCCCAACGCGTCGTCTCCACTGGGGCCAGTTGCATGAGTGAGCTTAATCCTGCGCCAGCCACTAAGCAAGGTGATCCGCTATAGCGGAGCACCTTGCTTAGTGGCTGGTGCAGGACTAAGCTGACTGCTATGAAGACGTGAAAAACTGGATGACAGCAAACAAGCTCAAACTGAACGACGACAAAACGGAAGCCATGCTGGTAGGCACTCGCCAGAAACTTTCCCAGCTCTCTCCCTCTCTCCACCTTCAACTCGACAGCACCCCCATCTCCGTCTCTGACTCGGTCAAGAACCTTGGCGTTATCCTCGATTCCTCTCTTTCCATGACCAGCTTCGTCTCCGCCACGGTCCAGGCATGTTATTTCCACCTCCGCCGCATCAGTCAGATCAGAGAAATACCTCACTACCGAAGCTGCCACCAAACTCGCTGTCTCTCTCATCTTATCTCGCATCGACTACTGCAACTCTCTCCTTTCCGGCCTTCCTCACTCCACCACTCTCACTCTCCAGCGCGTCCAGAACAATGCTGCCCGCCTCGTCCTCAGAAAGAAAAAATCCGACCACATCACTCCCCTGCTCAAGCTCCTTCACTGGCGTCCCCATCCCCCAACGCATCCAATACAAGATTCTGTCTTTCTGCTACAAATCCCTGAACAACTACGCTCCTGCCTATCTCTCCAACTTACTTCACCCCTACACTCCTCCCCGCTCCCTCCGCTCCGCCTCTGACCCTCTCCGCCTCCTCCTCCCCCGCACCAAACTCAGCACTTTCGGCCCCCCGCTCCTTCTCAGTATACGGTCCATCCACCTGGAACACTCTCCCACTCTCTCTCCGTCAGAAACACTCGCTCTCCTCCTTCCAGTCCGCCCTCAAAACTCATCTCTTTCAACAGTTCTAGCACTATATCACCACACTCCCCACCCCAAGCTGACCGTCGTAATGTATCTTCACTATTAATTTACGTGAGTCATTGTCTAAAGCGTGCGCATGCGTGTGCGAGTTGTGAGTGCGCGCTTAGAGTTATAATTATTATAAGATAAGCGCATTATAAATACCGTAAATATTATTTATTATTATAAGCTCACGGCTCGCAGCTGGCCCCGGTTGAACTCTTTACTAGCACAATGCCGGCCACATGCAAGAGGGATAGAATAACAGCACCCCGGGGCACTGCAGCCAGGGGCGCATAAATGCCTCATGCTGTCAGAGATGTCACGGTCCACATTTCCATTCTCTGATGGGGTACGTTTAACAGGCTTGAGACTTACGACTATCTTTGATCACTGATTTCTTGTGGTGCGTTATGTTTATTTCTTCGTTTATTTACTTACTTTAGTTGTTTGTCTGTCCTTTGTTGCTGTTGTAACTGGACTCTCTGATTACGAACTCTTCACGCTCAAAGTGAACCACGTTTTGTTTAAAACACCAAGGCGGAAAAGTGAATAATGTTTGCAAATTGTATTTATTTATTTGTACGGCTGCAGCATACTTCACTTTTAACTCGCGTGCCAGGCACATAATTAAAAAGTTTCAGTGCCGAGAAAATCCCAACCTCACCCATCTGCAAGAGATATGTTTTCAGGAGTCCCCGTAGTTGCTGAACCGACCACTGTCCGGCCATGTTCCTGGGACAATTAGAAGGTTTGGGTATTGAATTAACGAAGATTGCAGAAACACAGCCTGCCTCAGCTGGCACTAAATAGGTTAAACAAGTGTGCACGTTTTCCACGAGGCTGCTCAATTTAAAGGCATTGTTCTTTGCACCCTCACAATAATTTTTGCACAGTCGCTCCTCGCCTCGCCCACTTACCAGTGTGCGATCGCGATTTTATGTCGCGAATGTGGACTTGCGTTACCTCCCTTGAGGTCACGGTCAATTTGTCACGTGACCAGGCAGCGCAAAGATGGAGGGCGGGCAGGCCTTTCCTGTCGAAATATCGTGCCTGTTTCCAGAGATTCTGACGATAATATTCGGTTACCTGGACGTGCGAGATAAGGGCAGGGTAGCTCAGGTGTGTGTGAAGTGGAGGGATGCCGCTTACAACCGCTGTGTGTGGCGCAACGTGGAGGCGAGACTACATTTGCGGCGTGCAAACCCGTCTTTGTTTCCAAGCCTTGTGAAGCGTGGGATCCGGCGTGTGCAAGTTTTAAGTTTACGTCGCAGTCTCCGCGATGTTGTGACAGGAATTCCAAACGTTGAGAGTCTGAATTTGAGTGGGTGTTTCAATATCACGGACACAGGACTCACACAGGCCTTTCCCCAGGACTTGCAGACTCTAACGGTGCTAAACTTGAGTCTTTGCAAGCAAGTAACTGACTTGGGCCTCGGGCGTATTGCTCAGCATTTGAAAAACTTGGAGATTCTGGAGTTGGGTGGTTGTTCAAATGTTACCAACACGGGGGTGCTATTCATCGCAGTGGGACTGAGAAAACTTCGAAGTTTAAACCTGAGAAGCTGTCGTCTTGTTTCGGATCAGGGTATTGGGTATCTGGCCGGACAGCACCCACAAACTAAGTGCGGGAACCCTGATTTGGAACATTTGGGTTTGCAGGACTGTCAAAAACTGACAGACCAAGCTTTGAAGCACGTGAGTGTTGGACTGTGTGCACTGAAAACTATCAACCTTAGTTTCTGTGCCAGTGTTACAGACACAGGAATCAAATTCCTTTCCAAAATGCCAAGCTTGCAGGAGTTGAACCTTCGAAGCTGTGATAACATCAGTGACATTGGGCTGGGATATCTTTCAGAGGGTGGGGCACGGCTGACGGCACTAGATGTCAGTTTCTGTGACAAGGTAGGAGACCAGGGTCTGATGTTTCTCTCACAGGGACTGTTCAGTCTGCGTAGTCTCAGTCTGAATGCGTGCAATGTCAGTGACGACGGAATTCAGCGTGTCGTCACAACACTCCATGACCTGACAACGCTCAATATTGGTCAGTGTTCTCGCATCAGTGATCGGGCACTTGGACTGATTGCAGATAAACTGCGGCGCCTGACATCTATTGATTTGTATGGATGCACACAGATCACCACAGTGGGGTTGGAGAAAATAATGCAACTTCCAAGTTTGTCAACCCTGAATCTTGGACTCTGGCATAAGAGATGACCAGAAATCACAAACACACAAATTTGACCTCCTTATGGATGCATCCACCAGTGCTGTGCGCAGTACTGGTGGCTACATGCATAGAGCTGGTTTAACTTTTAAGGCGAAATGTCTTGAAAGTGAAGTGGTGAAACAGAAAAGATACATGTGTTTTGGTTTCACTGCATCCATAAAATGTATTGTTACATTATCTATAACAGTATATTTTTTTCACAGTAAATTTTGTCACATTGTATCATAATTTGCTCATTTTTCTATCAGTGAACTTTTCCTTGTTCAATTATTTTTAACCTTCACTGTGCATCCTGGAGGACCCAGAAGGGTGATTAATTGCAAATATTTCATTTACTACTGGGAATATTTCAGTGAAATTGTAAAAATGCTCCAAGCTCATAAAAGACTACATTTTGCCAAAATATGTTAATAATTGATGAAAAAATGTGTGGATTTTTCCTACACACAAACGATGGTGTTGGTCGTGCAGGACCCATACTTTTTAAAGAGTTAGCAAGGTGAATATTCCTGTCCGAATGATGTTGGTCCTACAGGACCCATACAGTTTGTAAAGAGTCAAAGATGAAAAAATTGCATCTCGCCAAAATTTTTCCTTTTTTTTTTTTTTTTTTTTTTTTCCTTAGCCCTTTCATTACTGAATTGTCTCGTTCGTGGATACCACCGAGTACTGCTTTTATAAAGTTCTGTATTACCCCTGGGGACTGATGTATGGACAGAGACTAGAGCCTAAGTCTGAAGCTATCTTCACACGCCTGAGACTAACATGTTAGTAAGACATGCATGAACTGAGACTAGGCCAAGTCTGAAACTATCTCAGGGACTAAACAGCCCAAATTTAAGCCCACGATTTACTAGGTGTAAAGCGTCTAGTCTCTGACTAATAGCGAATCAAAATGGCAGCCGCTGTCTACATGATGTTCCTATCTCGACGAAATCTACGCCGAAATCGAGTATTTAGAGACCGTCGACACACACTAGATGAGTTTGATGATACGAAGCTTCACAAAAAGTTTCGTTTCAAGCGCCGTGAAATTTATTTTTCTTGTACTTTTTGTTCTGTGATTTTTGATCTTGTAAAGCGCTTACGGAGCACCATTCATTTGGAGGTTAAGCGCTATATAAAATTAATGTACATTATTATTATTATTAATATTATTAAAACCAAAATCGATTAGTACAGTTTACAGGCAGAGTGAAGATGAAACGCAGTGGCTGTCAAAACACGTGCAGGGCGAAAACTGTTCCCAGCGGCGCATGCTCAGTGGCATTTGGAACTGGATATTCCCAAGTTAAAAATAGCACTTGACACAAGTTGCGGACTAACATATTTAGTCTCGGACTTGACAGTCTGACTCAAGTCTCAGTTCATGCATCGGAAATATATGCCTCAGTTAGTCCCTACTTAACAAGTTTCCGACTAGGGCTACGTCGGGGACTTGTCTAGTCTCTGTCCATACATCAGACCCCTGCATACTGAGTTTAGAGACTAGAAAAATACCAAAATATAGTAGTGCACGGGAAAGGCTGATAGTGGAGTACCCATCCACCGCAGATACCCATAACCCTATATTGCTGTGACGGCTTTGGAAGGGCTACACATTGACATCATGTGTAAGTGTTGTGTGGTTGATTTGGTGACACACAGGTGCAAATATGTGACAAAATGACAGTACATTAACAACACACACCTATGAAGCAAGCAAACATGCATGAAAACGGATCCAAAAGTGTTTGCATGCTCTTACCATGATAATGATGTGTTGGAAACTCATAATTCAAACTTGTGACTGTGTCTTTGTTTATCGCTGTCACATAGCAGTGTCCGCAATGCACACACAGGTGTCAAAAATAAAAAAAAATAACTGTAATAGATCCACTATTATACAGCTTGATTGTCCATGCTTATTCATACACTATGTACAGTTACTGGGAGTCTGAAGATGAAATTACTACACTGTTATACACTGTCGTACAGTAACACTGTCACCCTGTATACAGTTGTACCTGTGTGTGGTACCCAAAAAACAGTTGTCATTACAAACAAAGGTACACGTCACATTTCCGGCACATAATAACAGATTTGCACCTCTTGTATGGGTTGTTCGCATAGCTAACCGCTGGGTTTGCGTCAACTGATAGTAGCGGGTGTGTCGCTTGTAGCGTAGATGGTCACGGCCCTCCCCTTTGACAGGTAAGTGGTCAACTCGGTCAAGGCGAGTCTCGTTCAGTGTTGGCTGGCGGCAGAGCATGAACGGCTCTTTGCTACATTTCGCGTTTGTGTACGTTGTGATCATTTCGAACACACTCTCGGTCTCAGAGTAGACATGAGAGGCCAAAGTACCCGGATGCACTGACAGATGTGTCAATTACATGTGTTGGACCGGCTGGCCTTCGGGTGAATGTCACCCGCTCAGGTGCAACATATGGGGTCCTACTGTCCTCTCAAAATGTGGCATGATTTCAGAACCACAGTGGCACATTGTCATCATCAAGTTCATCCCCACTTTCATCGGCATCTATCTTTGATGTCGTTAGCCTATCTTGTCGCACAATATCGGCCCTTTCCTCCTCTGTCAACTGAACTATATCCAGTCTCCAAAATCGCCTCTATCCCAAAACTCATCACTAAATTCATCGCTGTCACGATCACTTTTTCCTCTTTGCCATTTTTGCAAGCACAACCTTAATATAAACTCTGCATCCTGTTTCCCAGGCCCCGCGCCGGCTATAACATAAACACTCCGCGCCTCGCGGTACCAGCAGTTCCAGGTCTGTCAAGGTCGCAGCTAATCCGGTAGCCACTCGCAGCAGGTAGCGCGTCTTTCGAACGCGGCTAGCGCAAACCGGGAAGCCGTAAGCAGAGGAGGTGTTTCCCATGCCCGCTATAGCGGGCGTCAGTAATGAAAGGGTTAATTTTGAAGGGTGTCAAAGTCCATCACTCCATGCAAAATCGACCAGCTTCATTTTAGTTTCTTGAAAACGGTGAAATTTCACCCGTAGTTTTCGGGGGGAAACGGAGACGTTTCAGACCGTTTTCTCTCCGCCGTGATGACTAAAAGTACAAGGGTGCTTCTGATGTGCTATAATGTAAAAAATATGGGTCCTGTAGGAAAGGGATAACCAGTTAAATCGCTCTTTGAAAAATATTGTTCCAGTAGGATCCACATCGGGACAGGGATAACCAGTTAAATCGCTCTTTGAAAAATATGGGTCCTGTAGGACCCACATCATCATTAGTGAGTAGTCCAAAGCATGAGCTGGCGATGGTTTAAGGCCCACTACCGCCGTAACTGTTCAAAGATACACTTCTGTAACAGATGGTGACGAGACGCTACACACAGATCTAGCTATGGTTTATTTAGACACAGGACAATCCATTTCAGCACACGTCATCTTATATCAAATAGTCAGACAATGACTCCACTCCGTTCTATAAATACAACGCTATCAGTACGAGAAACAGCTAAAAATAGATCGACACGCTAACAGCTGCACAGAATAAATAAGTCCGATTACGCGTGTGCTTTTGCGGCGTGTCCCAACTGCTGTTAAAGTTGGCATAACAAACACAAATGGTGGTGAAATGTGTCTTCAAATTTACGCGTAATGGTACTTTAGAATAATTATACTGCAGCGGGTAGATGAGAATTTAAGCTGCCAGTTTAAAGGGGACTGAAATTCAGGACAACATTGTGACTAATCTTAACTCATTCACCACCAGCCGCATCTGGACATGCAGCTGGCCACGAATGAGTAGTAAACGCAACAGAATTAGCTACTGGAACAGTAGAAGCAAGTTTCAATATGATCAAAACAGTAGTTCTGCCAGAGTATGGTATTAGAGAAAGCATTTGTGACATTTCTACGATTGTAACAACTTCTTTAGAAATATTATTGTTTGTGTGTTTTTTGTTGTAAAGAATTTATCAAAAATTGTCCCAAATTATGTCACAGACTATTCAAACTTCTGCTCTGATTCTTTTTGCTACCTGATTATGTTGTTTTAGACTATGTTGTGTTGCTTTCAATTGGGTATTAAAATGTTTGTGGCATCATTTCTACCATTCCCAATGTAAAGAATGGTTGAGGTGATGCTGCAACTGCATTTTTCAGTACCTTATGGTGGCCAAATTACTGCACCATTATCACAAATTTGTTCTGCTACTGCTAGCTGGTTCTGTTGATATAGGCTTCAGTAAGTTCCTTCCTGATACTATTTTGTGTTGGCTTTGGGTCTTATTTTTAACCCTTTGGGTATCAGTAGTAGCAGTTTGTGGCAATGATTCCTGTCATAATCTTCATAGCAAAACACGCTACCATCACGATCGCCCAAAGGATTGAGACCATTGGTAGTGTCCTCCTGTCCTAGATGAGTTTGTTTACAATGACAGTGTTTATTAAGAGATTGCACCATTGTTTTGAGGGATGAGTTTGTTTACAATGACAGTGTTTATTAAGAGATTGCACCATTGTTTTGAGGGCAGAGAATGTTACAACATGGCATAGAAGGTGATCCAATGTGCCAGATTTAGCTTTTTTGTATTCAACATGCCAACATATTTGTTTTGTTTTGTTTAGCCCCATGTGCATGCCGCCACCAGTACTGTTTACAGTATCAGTTGCTGCCTGCACAAACAGGGTTCACTTTTACACTAGCCTTTCCTTTGTCATTATCATTTCATTGCTGCTACTATGGGTGTTTTTTATGTGCATAGTTTCCGAAACAAAGGCTTTATCTAATTAAAGGCTGAAATGCAACTACTGAGTATTTGTATACCATTTGCATAATTAATACCTTGATTATGAAATCTTTGACAGATCCAAATATTTGACCACAGTCTTTTTTTTTTTACCCTTTTAGCGTCAACTCCCTACAGCAGGAGGTGGATTGACCATAATTCAAGGGTAGTGCCAGATTAGCTTGGCGCCTGAAGGCGCCAACCTAATCTGGCACTACCCTTGAATTATTGTGGTTAATCCATCTCCTGCAAGTGGTACCCCACCCGGGTCTGCCCTGGGGGACTTGGGTGGGGTTAGGTATTTTTTAGTTCCCAGGGTCACCCTGGTCAGCCCCACAGGGTGGGTTTTCCTCTCCATTCTGGGGCATGTGTTTCTGTCTACCCTTTGTCCATTCACCTGTATTTGCCTTTTTAAAACTCTCCCTACTGTCTGCACTGCCTGTAGCTCTTGATATTGGATGTTTGTTGCTAAATGGTCTTAGCTTTATTTAGCCCCATGTGTTAGGTTTATTTAACGTATTTGACCGGCTGGCGACATACATTCAATGTTCTGTTTATTTTTTTTTTTCACAAGCAGTGCAGGCACGTCCTGAGAAAGCCTTGTTGCTGTCGGGACGTTAAGCAATGTACAGTCAGTCAGTCCTGCAAGTGGTACATAGTCGTTTTAAGTAACACTTTCAAAATTTGGGAAATGTGTTAAAGCTGTAAAAGTAAAAGGTTAAGAAAATTTTAATTTGTTAAAAGCAGCTAATATAATGTGCTGTCCTAATAATATATTCGACCATCACCCAAAATCTGCCCCTAAAATATTCATCCAACACCCTCCAAAAAGGTTGAAAATCATTGTGCCAGGTTAAGATTCTAACAGCATGATGGGTCACTTGTGAATGTAGATGTTGATTAATTTATGTCAATTTACAGTTAATATTTACAATATTAATTTGACAGAACGGTTTTATTTATAGCAATGCACTATTTAAGTTCCTGTAATTGAAAAGAGTTTAAATGGACAGATTACAGTTACATTGTTTTGTTTGTCCATTTTTTGTGCAGGCACCATAATAGTTTTTCATGATTTAATTTGCCTTGGATGTTCTTTCCCCCCCATAACTATTGTTGTTGATTCCACAGACCTTTGTTATGGCCCCCACCCGGGTCTGCCCTGGGGGACTTGGGTGGGGTTAGGTATTTTTTAGTTCCCAGGGTCACCCTGGTCAGCCCCACAGGGTGGGTTTTTCTCTCTATTCTGGGGCATGTGTTTCTGTCTACCCTTTGTCCATTCACCTGTATTTGCCTTTTTAAAACTCTCCCTACTGTCTGCACTGCCCGTAGCTCTTGATATTGGATGTGTGTTGCTAAATGGTCTTAGCTTTATTTAGGCCCCATGTGTTAGGTTTATTTAATGTATTTGACCGGCTGGCGACATACATTCAATGTTCTGTTTAGGTTTTTTTTTCACAAGCAGTGCAGGCACGTCTTGAGAAAGCCTTGTTGCTGTCGGGACGTTAAGCAATGTACAATCAATCAATCAAACCTTTGTTATGGACAGATTTGTTGAATATGAAATTACTGTATTTCTGCATCACTCATTACATTCCTTCTTTAGCTCTGAAAAAAATCAAAGAAACACATGTACAGTGTGCGAGTGAATTCGCGTGAGCATGATTGATGGGTTCAGTTCGTGGCGGCGCTTTGAGCCATTTCCAATTGGGACATAAAGCGCCTATTTAATGTGCTTATTTATTTATTTTGAAAGTTATGCTTTGTAATTTTTTCTGTACTCATCCTTTCAAAATGTTTGTCTTTCTTGGTTAAATACTTATATGTCTAGATTTTTTATTTCAGACGCGTGGCAGTTGCCCATTTTTGGCTCAAGTGAGCATGTTTTGGGCCAGTGGTCGTCCGTCCGCCGTCGTCCATGTTAAACTTTAACGGTGGCATTTTCTCGGACAGTATACAAGCCACAGTCTTCAATCTTGGCCCAATAATACTTTGTGGCAAGACCTTTCTGAACATACCAATTTGAGTGACCTCTCACAAAGGTCAAGGTCATAGGGGGACAGGAAATAAGTAAAAAATGGCTATATTTTGACATTTATTTTTTCTCAAATACCATTCACTTCAAACCCAAACTTGGTACAAAGATACCTGATGGTAAGATCTTTCTATGCATACTAATTGATCCCTCGGAAAGGTCAAAGGTGATGAGCTCAGGAAATTGGTAAAAATAGCCATATTTTGACAAAAGATGTTTTTTGAATTTTTTCTCAAATGCTGTTCACAACTTCAAACCCAAACTTGCTACAGAGATACCTGATAGTAAGACCTATCTATGCATACTAATTTTTATGACACCTGGGAGAGGTCAAGGGTCACAAGAGCTCAGGAAATGGGTCCAAAATAGCCATATTTTGACAAAAGATGTTTTTTCTCAAGTGCTATTCACAACTTCAAACCCAAATTTGGTACAGAGATACCTGATGAGAAGACATAATCTATGCATACTAATTCGGATGACCCCTCAGAAAGGTCAAGGGTCACACAAGGCGGGCAAATATGTGTAAAATGCCAATTTTTTTTTAAAAATTGGATTACCAACATTGCAAATTTTCAATCAAATTTGGCCAAAAGGCAGCTGATGTTAAGATCATCTTATGCATACTAATTTAGTTGACTCATCGCAAAGGGTTACGGGGGGTGATTATATTTTGAGAGAACATGGATTTTGCTGGTGCAGAAGCTCTCCCTTTACTTATTGTCACAAAGTGCACACATGTAAATCGGTCATACACGTGAGCCATAATGGCTTTGCCTTCTTGTTTTTCTTGTTTTCTGGATTTTAGCATTCGTTCAGGTTAGTATTTTTGTTACGGCTGTTGAAAGTGTGAAACACTAAAAGAAGAATTTTTTTTTTAAGTGGAAGATACTGTGCTGACATTGTACACATACATGTACATGGACTACAGATTACCACTTTGTGTTTGAATTGTGCACCTATTTTGTTTTAAATGTTACTTATTGTACCCAAGATTGAAGTACAATGTTATTTGCCAGTGTATATTTTGCAGCCAGTTGCTGCCTGCATAAGGGCGTGAAGTTGAACATATATTATGAATTTTTATCGTAAGTTAACCCTTTGTTGGTAGCACTCTTTGTTGTTATGATTCCATCAGCGAGACAAAAAGCACTACAGACAGAAAAATGTTACACTGTAAAACTTGTATGGGCAGGAAGACACTTATGTAGCGCAAGGAAAACTGTTTTAACTCATTCAGCTCCACCACGCCACGGCAAGACATGGATCAAGCGTGATAGTTCAAGAGTTGTGCCAGAATAGCTTGGCGCCCATAGGCGCCAAGCTATTCTGGCACAACCTTTGAACTGTCATGCTCGATCTGTTTCCATCCTCACCCGGGTCTGCCCTGGGGGACTTGGGTGGGGTTAACTACTTTTTAGTTCCCAGGGTCACCCTGATCAGCCCCACAGGGTGGGTTTCCCTTCTACTCTGGGGCATGTGTTTCTGTCTACCCTTGGTCCATTCACCTGTGTTTTCCTTTTTTAAACTCTCCCTACTGTCTGCGCTGCCTGTAGCTATTGATATTGGATGTGTGTTGCTAAATGGTCTTAGCTTTATTTAGGCCCCATGTTGTAGGTTTATTTAAAGTATTTGACCGGCTGGTGACATACATTCAATTTTCTTTTTTTTCACAAGCGGTGCAGGCACGTCCTGAGAAAGTCTTGTTGCTGTCGGGACGTTAAGCAATGTACAATCAATCAATCGATCTGTTTCCAGAAGTGTAATTATACAGTCTTCAGGAGGCAACTTCAAAATTTGCGGATTTCAGTCTTGGTGCAGAATGAGTTAAATTAGTTGCCAAATACTTATTGTGTGCAAGCTGTGGGAGACTGAAATTAATAGCTCAAAGGTAGTGCCTGATTTCTTTGGCAACTGTAGAGGTGTAACGTAAATCGGGTTTTAACCCTTTGGGTGTCAACAGCTGTTTTTGAGTCGTGATGATTCCTTTAGGAATCATCACAACTAAAACTGCTACTGACGTCCAAAGGGTTAAGTTTATCCTTTGAGTGCGAGTGTGATAAAGACTTCAGACATAGTTGATGCATCTCTGAAAATTGGTGCTGCAAGTTGAAGGGATGTTTTGTTCTTTTGATTGACTTTGAAAAGTTCATTTTGGTTTTGTACACATTAATATACTACGTTCAGTTCATGCTCTATTTATTCATATCCCTCTTGTGCATGCAGCCACCAATACCGTTTTGAGTCCTGGGGCCATTTGCATGAGTGAGCTTAGTCCTGTGCCAGCCACTAAGCAAGGAGCACCTTGCTTAGTGGCTGGTGCAGGGTTAAGCTTATATGGCACAGCACCTTGCTTAGTGGCTGGCACAGAAATAAGCTCACTCATTCAGCTGGCCCCTATATAGTGAAGCATCTTGCTTAGTGCCTTGCTAAGCTCACTCATGAAACTTTTCCCTGGTGGCTGCATGCCCACGGTAGACGGGACAGGTAAATCGGTCAAGGCGCCCCTCATCAATGGGCACAGAAGTGTCGAATAGCGTTGCGGTCGGCAACACTCTACACCACTTTCGCAGCTGTTGACGCCGGGTGCTTTGAAGGAGTCTGAGGAATAGATTCTTATGGGTCCCTGCAGGCTGCAGACTCATGAGAATTTAAACCTTCGGTTGGCAATTATATGATTGAAGGAAAATATGTGGTTTATGTGCACAAATAGGCATTTTAGCTGTCAGCGTGTTCATATCTTTGTCATGCTTATTTGTCTTTGAAACAAGGCAGATGACAGTATACCAGAAAGGTCACAGAAATGTCCTTGCCCATGTGTTTATCGTGTAATTAGTCCTCACTATGCAAACTCTAAAATAATACAGGCGTAATATGCACTATTTATGAAGCAGTCACAGATGTCTGCTTTTTTTCTCTTTCAAAATATGAGTTTAATATGATATTGTAGAATACTATAATGAAAAGTATAGAATGCCAAATTGTGCCCCATGATTTTGCACACTGTACACACGTATTCATAATCATATATATATAATCATAATGCATGCAAAAAGATAAACAGATTTTGCTTGGCCTTTATCCCTTATCATTCGGAATACACCAGTGTGTGAAATAAGTTTGACTAAAATAGTTCAAGGGTAGTGCCAGAATAGCTTGGTGCCTCTAGGCGCCAAGCTATTTTGGCACCGCCCTTGAACTATAGCCATTGGTCTATATCTTTTTCTGTAAGTACTATAATGTAGCTTGCATATATATGGCAGTGTACAAATTTGAAGCTTTTAGCCTTAGTATGATATGGGTTAATGCTGATTCCTCTTTTGCTGTTGGCACTGGATGTGAAGGCCATAAATGTAAAGAGTAAATATATGTTGAGCTATGTACAGGTCAGCTTAATTTTAAGGCTGTACACGGGACACATAACGCCTGACCGTTTTAACCCTTTTCATCCTGATACACTGTTGCTTGAAATAAATTTGACTACGATAGTTCAAGGGTGGTGCCAAAATAGCTTAGCGCCTCGCGCCAAGCTGTTCTGGAACCAACCTTGAACTAAAATGGTTTATGCAGCTCCTAATCTGTAATGTAACCTTCATATGATAATAATAAGCAAATTATTTTAAAAAATCAGCGTCGGGATGTAATGGGTTAATAGGTGTTTATATTGTGCTGACTTTATGACGCATTCACAGTATGGAATCAGAAAACTGCCTGCACTCTACATGTAACCCGCTACCCTGTTTTGCAAGAAAAATGTGGTCTTTAATGACGGATGCTCTCTCACGAGAAGTCTCGAATTGTGGAAAGAGTCGCCTGTCCCTTAACCCATTTAACCCCAAAGCCACGTTTGTCAAATGTCACTTAACAACTGTGTACCAGTTCCTACAACAGCAGATGGCTCGACCATGACAATTCAAGGGTAGTGCCAGATTAGCTTGGCGCCTGTATGCGCCAAGCTAATCTGGCACTACCCTTGAATTATCATGGTCGATCCGTCTCTTCTTGTATGGCTTTGGGGCTAAATGGGTTACAACTTTAGGTGGCTACCTCCACTTAAATTATGATATTCTATGACAGGGGATCTCTCAAATGGGTGATTGCTCAAAACAGGTTCTGAAGCTGAATGATGCGATTTGGACAGGTTTGTGTGTGTTGGGGGGGATTGGGGGGGGGGGGGGGGGTGTATGAATGAAAGTAGAGAGTTTGTATGAATTCATGTGTGAAAAATACTATGCATTTTGCCAGTACGTAGTGTCCTTATATTTTTTAAAGCAACAGATTAATTTGTCGCAGATTAAATTTTATATGAAATATTGACAAAGAGCACTACTTCAGCGGGATTGTGCTGCTCATGACACAATGTCCAATTTATAGTATATTGAGAGAAATTCGGTGAAGCGCTTTATTGAGAGAAATTCGATGAAACGCTTACACGTGTAAAATGTTTTATTCTTGCCACACATTGCAGAATGCAAGCATGCGCTGTATGTCAAATGGAATATATTGGCACCATTATTGTAACATTTGTTATGAGAAAATCTAAATAAACTGTTAGACTATAAACCATCTTACTATTTTTTTAATGCTTGCGTGTGTGTGAAAACGTGTCACTCACTACCAGTGTGTGTACATAAACATTTAACCCTTAAAAGACGATTTCTGGAAATCAGAAGTATTATAAAATTGTCCATATTTCGACGAAAACAGCGGATTAAATGCCCGGACAAACACGCGGTATCGCGTGTTTGTCCAGGCTCTTAATCCACTGTTTTCGTGCAGTTTTGACCTACTTCTGGTTTCCGAACAACGTCTCAACAAAGAACACGAACATTTAAAATGATTAAATGTTACACCGCACTGTCAGTTACATTCAATTTCACAAGAGATATAATTTATAGTTTCGATTGCAGAAGTTCTCTAAGGACACTAAAAAATAAATTCTGTTCACACACACACGCAGACCAAAATACACAGCCTTGAACACGCGGCACTAGAAAGAAATAGTTTTCAGGAGTAGGTCCAAATTTCCGGACGTCTGTTATGAATGATCGAGGTTGACAAATGAAAAGAAAAGGGGAGACTGCCAGTGCTAATATTTTAGGAAAGGAAGATTACAAAGTAAAGTAGGTAAAAGCACCGTCAGGGGAGAGAATTGTGTAGTATCAACCAATGATCATAGATCAAGTTTGATCGAAGCACACCAAAAAAAGAAAGAATGGTGCGCTAAAAAAGTGACTGGAAGTAGTGAATATGGAAGCCCCCCGAAGTGGGGGGGGGGGGGGGGGGGGGGCGTATCGCATATTGACTAGATTTCCAGTCCCTGGATGCATGTCTAGATCTAGGTCCCAAGGGACCAAGATCTACATTTCCGATCGCATACATTCTCGTGAGCCCGTGCACCTCCATGAGGATCCATGCCGGCTAAGTGTGAGCCAGAACACCACCCCTGGCCCAGGAAAGCAACTGGTGACAGAGCACTATGTCGGTCAGGTGTCGGTGTAGATATTTGTGTACTAGTCGACACGAAAATCAGGGGCGGGAAAAAATTCTTTAAAATGCTATAAGAAAGTTCCTTTACGGGGTGTTTGGAACCGCTCCCCCCTCCCCCCCCCCCCCCCCCCACTTTTGTGTGATATTTTGGCGAACGGTGAGAGTCTGAACACACACACACACACGCCTCCTCTCCTCCCCACCCCACCACCCCCTTCCCCTCCCCCGCTTTTCGGTCCTTCGGCCCCTGGAAGCAAGGTCTAGCGTCGGGGAGGCCTTTTGTATCAGGTTGAAGGTCCCAAACAAAAAGTTGGACCCTCCCCCCCCCCCCCTCGAGGTAACTGATGTCCCCCCCCCCCCCCCTGAAAATGTATCTGTAATCCCTTACCTGCTTAGAAAACATGAACACCACACCCACACAAATGAAAGCGGCACAGAATTTCATGATCTTCCCCGGGGTTGCAGGGGAGGGGGGGGGGGGGGGCGGGAATCCAGGTTGGAAAAATAAGTTGAAAAATACGGGGGGTATCAAGGTTTGAAAAAAAAGCTGAGAAAACAGTTTTCTTAACCCCTTTACTGCCGAGAAAAAGGGAGCACGATTCAACTGCAAGAGACATAGATTCTCATGAGCTCCCGCGACAGCGGGGGTTCATGAGGATCTATATCTCTTGCCGAGATTAACTTTATCCATGTTGGTTGGACGGTTGTGGCTTTGGGTAGTTGACAAACACAGATTTTAGAAATAAAATATCAGTTACAGTTTCATGGACGTCTGTGTTCTTGTTGCCTCGCTGCCCAGGCCGGAAAGATACTGAAAAGACCTTAGTTGTCATGAGAATTGGACAATCCTCTACTCCCACCGCATCTTCCGTGCAAAATGTTTCACCCCCTCCCCATTTAACTCATTCAGCCCCGACACACCACAGGAAGACATAGATCAAGCATGATAGTTCAAGGCGGGTGATGCCAGAATAGCTTGGCGCCCATAGGCGCCAAGCTATTTTGGCACCACCAATGAACTATTATGCTCGATCTGTTTCTAGAATTGTAATACAGTCCTTCAGTCAGAGGGCAACTTTAAAATTTGGGGACTTCGGCCGGTCTTGGGGTAGAATATGTTAACAGGTAACTGATCCGCCCCTGGATCGGCTTCATCACACCCACCCTCTTCTCAGTCATTGCTACCGCTCCACAGGTGAAGGGGTTGCAAGCAAGACTTACTTCCCTTCCCTTGAAGGAACTCTTTTATTCAAGGGTTGGTGTTGCGTCGGGCGAACTGAGTAACGTGACTCGTGTTGTCGACTTCTCCCACCTGTGGCCTCTCCAGAGCAGATCAGTCGAGAGAAAAAGCCCAGCATGCACTTGGAGCTAACGACTTGGCCAGATCCCGGGTGCCAATGTTGGCTGCTATCAAAATCATAACTTTCTGCACCAATGAGGCGGAGAGGTGGCCTGGTGCGTGCCGGTGCCGATCTGACCCTTTGGGAAACCGGTCTCAACACTGAGCCCACGGCGTGACTAGTGGCACGATGAGTCTGCGATGACGTCAACGGTACATACATGTACGTCTCACGTCATGGCCGCCGGTGCATGCTCAGTGTTCAAAGTCGAACAGATGATTTTTTTTTTTTTTTTTTTTTTTGGGTCTGTGTTTCCCTTGAAACTTACAACGGATACCAACAAACATTGGAAATTTCGTTGCGGATAGGAGTCTAGTTCGGGTGGTCTTCGCCGACAATATGAGTACCAGTTGTGTCAGGAGATGGATCGACCGTGATACTTTCAAGCACAGTGCCTGGTTTGCTTGGCGCCGGGGCACAGGCACTGCACTGACTTTCACTATCACGACCGTTGGCTGGGCCGAATCAGTGTGTTCAGGGCTTCACCCCTTCACTGTCAAAAAACGTGAACACGATCAAGGCCGTGCCAAATGAGCTCGTGAAGATCTACGCCTCTTGTTAACGATTCGGCTGTCAGTGGCGCTTTTTGTCGCGATGCTTTCTACAGGAATCACCGCGACAAAAGACGCTACTGTCGCGGGCCACAGGGCTAACTCATTCAGCCCGGCGCACGTATTCTGAAGGCGACATCCAACGACTATGCACATGTTGCAGGAGATGGATCGACCATGATAATTCAAGGGTAGTGCCAGATTAGCTTGGCGCCGACAGGCGCCAAGCTAATCTGGCACTACCCTTGAATTATCATGGTTGACCCATCTCCTGCTGTAGTGCGTTAGGACTGAATGGGTTACTGACCTGCAGTTTATATCCACGCATTCCTGAGACGGGTAGGGTTCCGTTTTTGCGCTCTGTTCAACAAGTATTGCAGTTCAAAACACAATTTGCGACGAACGACACGGAAAGTATTAAAAGAAATTTCCTGGAAAAATATAGTCTAATCTATGAAAAATGTTCTATGTATTTTACACTCTAGGCAGTCGCCTTAAATTTTGGTCTGGATTATGAAAGATGTGTATGCAATAACTCAGCTATGAAGAGCGGCCAAAAAGAAGTCATGACATCTTGGCATTAGAAAAATAATGTATGATCGCGGAGGTAGACATACCGTCTGTATTTCTCATCTGTTCCGGCACTGCTGCGGTAAAATATCACACGTCATAAAAGTGTGTATCTGTTTTCACAACACTCGCACCAAAGACTTCAAACACGTGAACACGCGCATGTTATCAAAGGCCGGTTTTTACTCCGATGTTTTGATACACCTTACACAACTGCGTGCCGGTCTGTGATTTTGGACCTGCAGCCGTAAGGTCCAAAATCACAGACAAACATGACACTCATCGAGATCGCAATATGTTATGAAAGCGCCATACCGTCGAGAGATAGCCGCCGTTCAAACCATTCTGACTGCAGCTAGCTCGACGTTAAAATCGTTCCCGCATCCACCACTTTTTGGAAGATTTTCTTTTCAAAGCCAGAGAGGGCGAGAGAAAAAATACGCATGCACTATTCACATGACACAAACGACAGCCGTGTGCAATATTCCTCGTTACTCACTTACCAGATAGGTGAGGCAAGCGCTGCCAGAATTGTACACAAACCAAGGGGAATCACTCAGCGCTGGACAGACAAATGGTTAGATCCCTTGCCCCCGCCTATCAGGCACCCATTCGCGAAGCCCAGCGCTGAGTGATTCCCCTTGGTTTGTGTAATATTCCTCGTTGCCGTGATTGTGATACGCAAATTTTCTCAGTCGTGACTGAGAGTCTAAGCACTTTAATCCCTTAACTGCTGCTGACGATACCGGCGGAAAAGACGCGTAGTTACGAGCGGTATCGTCAGTAGAAGTCAAGGGGTTAACTCATTCGCGGCCAGCCGCATCCGGATGCGCGGCTTGTGCCGCGCATCCGGATGCGGCTGGCCGCGAATGCCGGTTAAGCAGACCTGAGCTAATCTTGGGACACGACACTACGGTAACGCCGGGATGCAGATGAATCGAGCTAATCAGACACTGCCCTTGGGCTTCTATGATTTAGGCACTTTGGCGCTCGAAACGAAATGGATAATTGTGTTGCGGCCAATAGTTACATCCATTTGTCTTGAACCTGACACAATCTACAACACGTGAAAGTGCGCGACACTGCACAGCCCACGGCCATGTCAGTTTGGTCGGTGACGGTATTATTCACTCTTATAAAGCAGGGGCGGATCGGGAGGGGGGGGGGAGTTACAGGGGTTCCGGACCCCCTCCTCCCCTCCCTCCCCCCTCCGACCCCAAATTCTGTAAAATGCTATAACAAAGTCCCTTTTTGGGTGCTTGGAACCCCCCCCCCCCAACCCCCTTGCCCGCCGTTGTTTAATATTTTGGCGAATGGTGATCTAGTAAGACGCACGCACCGCCTCTCTACCCCCGCCACCCCCCTCCCCCCCCCCCTCCACTTTTCGATTTTTCGGCCCCCGGAAGCAAGGCCGCGTCGGGGAGGCCTTATATGTCAGGTTGAAGGTCCCATACAAAAAGTTGAACCCCCCCACCCCCACCCCCGGAGGTAACTGATCCGCCCCTATTAAGCCAGAAGAGCCCGAAGCATCAAGTTCGTGATGATTAATAGTCCACCGAAAATATGCACTGCAACGAGATAGCCCACACTGTACCTTCCCTTTTGAGATCAGCCTTAAGGCCCCGCTACACGAGCCCGGTTTTGAGGCCGATTCCCGATCAGTTTTCGAATCGGTAGGTGATCGGGCCGGACTAAAAAACGTGTATACTGCCACACATTTCCCGACTTGTTTAGCCGACCGGTTTGAACCGAAGATCAAAGTCGTAACTGTTCTGCAAAATGACTGCTAGTTTTGACAGTGATGATGATGTGCTTGCATTATCAGCAGTTTTGCATCATCGTATTCGGGAAGAGGCGTGCGAAACATCAGCACTGAACGGCGGTGGTACTGATCACAACAGGCGTGTTCCACCATTTGCAAACCGTGCTGAAACGACATGATTTGCGAGACGCGCTCTGATTGGTTGAAGCTTACGATCGGGACCGATTCGGATCGGAAATATAGAGTAGGTTCTAGTCACCCGATTCCCAGCCGATTGGGACCGGATCCGGATAATTGACGTCATCCGATCGCAAACGGATCGGAATCGGCTTCAAAATCGGGGCACAACCGGCCGGTATGGCGGGGCCTTTAGGAAGCAAGAAGTACTTTGACGAGATTAACTCATTCAGCCCGACGCACGTATTTCCCAAAATTTTGGAGGCGCCATCTAACGACTATGTACCTGTTGCAGGAGATGGATCGGCTAATCTGGCACTACACTTGAATTATCATGGTCGACCCATCTCCTGCTGTAGTGCGTCAGGGCTGAATGGCCGGTTAAAGGTGGTTATATAAAAGCTATATATGATGGGGCTCACAGCGGAGGAAGTTTCAAAGGCCCCTGTTCTCACCGTGGACATGAGATGAGAAAGTATACTGACGAGCAAAGAAATTCGACATTTTTTTAATCATTGGAAACACTTTAGTGTTTCCAATGTCGGATTCCAAAAGTGTCGCATTTCTTTTGTTCGTAAGTGAAAAGAAAAAATTAATTAAATTAAAAAAAAAACTCCAAACAATTACAACACATCTGTGTTGTAATTGTCTTTTATAAGCATGTTTCATTCTTCGTGGTCTTGGCAGCCCTGCACCTTTCAGAATCAGGTACTAATAATCAGTCTAGTACGGGGCTGTCCATAAACTAATATTTAGCATATCGCTCCAATGAGTGCACAGCATGTACTGCATCACACTAGGAGTCAACTCGAATACTTAGTTGATGCAAGCTTACGACTTCCTATTTGCCGTCGATACATACTAAGGCTGAGTTGGTATACCTCGCCCTGTGCCTAGGTTACACTGACGCTCCAGCTGCGCCATTGTTGCAATTTTCGCACCAGACCGGTCGCTCGGACAGGTCGTGTGCACCAGAACTGCGCGCCAGTTTTGTGTAGACTTGGAGATGGCGGAGGCTTGTGTCATGCCCCACGCCCCTGAATCAAGTCCATTGTACTTGTAGTGTGATCATCTCTCGTTGTGTAGACTTGGAGATGGCGGAGGCTTGTGTCACGCCCCACGCCCCTGAATCAAGTCCATTGTACTTGTAGTGTCACTGATCATCTCTCGTACTTCAACTACGACGGTGCAACAATGGCGCCGCCGCTCAGTAGTGCGTTTAACCTAGGCACAGGTCGAGGTATACCAACTCAGTCATACTAAGCTCCTTGGTTTCTAAATGAACCCAGGTCTAGTCAGCAATGACTCTTAATTCCTCCCTGTGGTTCCCGAAGTTAATAACTTAGAACTTTGCAAACTTGAAATGTATTACATTCTGGAACCCATGAAAAGAGTGTACTGAGTAGTTTTGCTGTGTTAAGTGAAATGACGATTTTTTTTTTTTTTTTTGTCCACGTCATTTTTACCTCTGAGCGTAAGCTGCAATTCTGCCCGAAAAGCACAATGCGCCAAGTTCTCAGGAGTCCAGTTCGCGGCTCGTACATCATGTTGACAAATGAGTCCTTGTATTTGTCTGTGGATGCCATTTCAGTTTTACAAGATGCAAGACGCGTGCAACGGGAACCTTTATTCCTTTCGCGACGCAGTGCAAGATTATTTTATACATGTAATTTAACCATTTGGCTGTCGGTAGCAAAAAACCGCTACCGGCAGCCAAAGGGTTAGCGAGTAAACGTTGGTTGCTGTCATAGTATTTAGCAGTTTTGACGCAAAACAGCATAATGATATTGAATACTGAATGAGTCTGCAAAACTGTCAATCCTACATTTTAAGACCTTACTTTAACTCATTCAGCCCGAATACCGTACTTCCCAAATTTTGGAGGCGTTATCTAACGACCATGCATCTAACACCATCCTGGTGGAAATGGGTCGACCATGATAATTCAAGGGCAGTGCCAGATTAGCTTGGCGCCGACAGGCGCCAAGCTAATCTTGCACTACCATTGAATTATCATGGTCGACCCATCTCCGGCTGCAGTGCGTCAGGGCTGAATGAGTTAAATATTTTGTAATACCAGACACCTTACCATGTTCCTGACTCACACACCGTCTACCCCTTCAGACACCCTTCCCCTCTCTCTTGTTTTGTGTTACCCCAAAACCTATTTTTGTAGTTTAATCAAAATCTAGATACTCAGCGCAGCATGCATTACCTTGACGAGCTAGGATCATACAGGTTGTCATGCTAGCAAGTTCGCGAGACCGATGCTGGGTAAACGAAACGTCCCATATGATGGATGAAACACTTGGAGAAGCCCAAGGCATGTGTCTGGATATCCTGGCACGTGAAACACGAACGGCCTCACACCGAGCCAGTCACACACTTAGACCCCTCCGGCTTTCTTTGTTTGAGTAACACAAGCATAAACAAGAGATCGATGACGTCCAGCAAGAGGCACAGATTGCAGCCGCAGGAGCTCATGACAGTCTGTGTCTCTTGCGGATGCAAGGGTTTTGTTTCGAGACTGGGGACTAGATAGAAGATGTGGGTCAAAACCTTGTCACTCCGAAAGAGGCCGATCATGGGTTGACCTATGGTAGGTTAATTTCTTTCGCATTGAATTAAAAGGGGGTGACTGCTAGCGCTTACATTCCAGGATGAGGTATAAACAGGTAGGTAGGCAGTTAGTTATTGGGGTTTAACGCCAAACAGGCTACAAAGGCCATCTGACGGCGGAAGAGGTCGGTAGGTAAGAAAAGATTACCACCAACCATGGTCCTAATTTATTTCAATTGTCCATTAGTCATAACAACAATGGTGTAACCGCTGCCCTCGGAAAATTACAACATGACCCATTTAAAGCTGTTATGTACTAGTAAGGGAGAGGACTGCACATCGTAGACCAATGATCATAGAGGATCTTTCGCTGTTGAGCTTCCGGCAATTCAAACGTTTTGTTCGAACGCACTGACTGCCTGTCATAGTAGAACGATGCAAATGTTTGTGAGTGATGGTACAGCATGGTCCATTTGTTAACTCATCTGAGACGTGCCACACTCATCCGGATACGCGGCATAAACCGCGTATCCCAAGGCGGCACGTCTCGAATGAGTTAAATATTCGGGGATAGATGGAGAAGGTAGGCAATGACCAAACTGGACTGATCTCTTGATAGATATCAATGCTGTTTGCAAAGCATGAATGAAAGTTAGTCTCCAGACTCGAGTTTGCACTGCCGTGAACCTATAGGGAGCATGAGCATCGCGCTATTCTGCGCCGCAGAACCGGGACGGTCATCGAATTGCACGTTTTGACAGCCATGGGTGTCTGGTTTGGTGGTCGCGATTTTATCCCGGCTGCGTAAACATAGCAGCATAGAGTGACAACACTAGCCAGCAAGATACATACAGATTTTTATGACCGCGCCTACTCCTAGACGCATATGAGCATATGTGACTCTTGCAGCTGTCGATGTTTTGCCTGTGTTCTTCATCACCACAACATGATTAAACTACGTAATCATAGCAGCATGAAGGTAATTCGACTCAAAAGTACATTTAGCTTCTCACAAGCCCCCGCACTCTGCGCGGAACTCATGAAGATCTATGTCTCTTGGGGAGTTTTGTCTATGGTTATGGGCGAACATTGCTAAACAGTGGATGCCATCCGTCTGATGTAAAAACAAGAATATATTTATCCTCGTGAAAGTATGCGGTAACGTTGGAATGATTGTGTCTTGATAGGTTCATTTGTCTCTGTGCACATCAGACGGAACAGAGAATCTTCTACCGTACCATCTGAAGGCAGTTCCGCTGAAAGCCTTCACGGCTGGCTCTGGCCTTGTACTGCCCCCAGCCCTCAACCAAATAACAGCCCAGTCCAAGACCATGTCAGTGTATATTTTTAATTTGAAACCTGGCTTGTAAATTTTTGAGTTTTAAGAAGTGAACCCGCCCGTATATGTGCCTCAGCATACACAAGTATATTCCGTAGTGAACCCAACTCTCTCTTTACCAGGCCGCCGTGAGATGGCCTTAGTCGCCTGCTCGGCGTTAAACCCAAATAACTAACTAACTAACTCTTTACCAGAACGAAAGAGGGGGGGGGGGGGGGGGAAGTGTATTCATTTATATTGTCATTGATGTACGGTTACTGAAAAACAAAAAACAAAAAAACTGCTGAAACTCGCTGCAAACCACAATAGCGCATCTCCTTCCCCCTCTCCCACTCAGCCTGGAAATTAAAATTGTGTGAACTGAAAAAGCAAAACTTAGGCACAGATTCTCATGGGTCACGGTCCTGTAACTTGCATGGCGGACTCTATGCCTTTTCCCATCTGTAGAAAGGCCCTCTATCCCACTGTATTAGATTTTCTCGTTGATGCGCACCTCATGTCTGCAACTGATAAACATCCTCCTGGCGCCCGCAGATGTGAAAGCTAATGAGAATCATGCCTCTTGCCTGCCTCTATCATTATGCTGGTGTGTGCGTGGAAGAAGCAGCGCGAGCTGATTCACTGACTGTCTTCCATAGCGTATTAGACGCGTTGACAGCAATTAAAAACAAACCGCTCTGCTGGAAAAAGGGGACAGAAAGAGAATAGCGCGAGCTCACATTCCATCGAATCAAAATGATTAGGCATTTCAGAATCTGAGTTAGAACTGAATGACGACGACGATGATGATGATGAAAGACAATGAAAACGACAATGAACTTTTATTTTACGTCGGAAAAATGTATTTGTCTAAGAGAGAGAGAGAGAGAGAGAGAGAGAGAGAGAGAGAGAGAGAGAGAGAGAGAGAGAGAGAGAGAATCAATGAATTAATAAATCAATGATTTAATGAAACTTTATTCTATAACGGCAGAGGTGTCAAACATCACGCCATCATTCGCACCTGTCGTTAAGGAAAATAGCAACAACAAACAAACAACAACCTGTGCAGGCGGGGAGGTGAGGGAGTGGGGGGGGGGGATACAACAATGCATGAAAAAGAAAAGACAACACAGCAGTATAACAAAAGTCCATATTCTGAGTTCAACAACCTATCAAACAACACTGTGTATATGTATTCATAATCAACGGAGAGAGAGAGAGAGAGAGAGAGAGAGAGAGAGAGAGAGAGAGAGAGAGAGAGAGAGAGAGAGAGAGACAGAGACAGAGAGAGACAGAGAGAGAGAGAGAGAGAGAGAGAGAGAGAGAGAGAGACAGACAGACAGACAGACAGACAGACAGAGAGACACACAGAGAGAAAGAGAGAGACAGACAGACAGACAGACAGAGAGACAGAGAGATAGAGACAGAAAGAGAGAGAGAGAGAGAGAGAGAGAGAGAGAGAGATGATGATGACGATGATGATGATGATGATGAAACATTTTTATTCAGGATACATTTTTAGGCATACAAATGCCTCTCTTACAAACTGTCCTGCTACTCTACACACATAAACAATCAATGAGCAACACAATAAAATATTCAAAAAACAAACAAACAAACATAATGTCAAGAACATTCAAATGTATGAAAAGCATAAAAGGCAACAACAAAAAAAAAACACCAAACAAACATAATAACAGCAACATAAGCTGAAGGCCCCTCGCGCTGGGACCATAATTATGGCGTTGAGGCGCGTTCCCTCGGTGGTGGATAGGGGGTCCCTCGCGGGAGGGGTGCACCGAATGAAATAAGGTGCCGTGAACCAACATGGTCTAAGGGAAGGTGACCCCGACAGAAAACCCCTGGTTCTCCTAGTAAGGGGGTTGGGCGTGGGGGTAGCTACAAAAACGCCGACGAAAAGAAAAACATTAATTCCTTTCCTGAAGGAGGAAGGTTCTTCTACCAGAAGATTTATGACGTCCTGTGGTGAAAGCCGGAAGTCTTCGGAAGACACACGGACCGAGCCGCCTCTCTCTATCCAGGGACACAACCATGGGCACATGGAACGTCAAGACCATGTAGCAGAGCGGCAAGGCCGCCCAGATAGCAGCGGAAATGCAAACGTACAACCTTTCCCTGCTAGGTATCAGTAAAGTCAGATGGACGCAGTCTGGCCAGAAAAGGCTGTTAAGTGGGGAGATGATTCTGTATTCAGGTCATGAAGAGGAGAATGCCCCCCATACAGAAGGAGTAGCATTCATGCTGTCACCAGCGGCACAGAGAGCGCTGATGGGCTGGGAACCTCTTGGGCCAAGAATTATCACAGCAGCCTTTAGAACCAAGAAAAAGCTCAAGCTGAACGTCATCCAGTGTTATGCGCCCACTAATGACAGTGACGAGGAAGAGAAACAAGAGTTCTACGACCGACTCCAGAGTGCCGTGGACAAATGTGCAGAGCGAGACATCACCATCGTCATGGGCGATTGTAGTGCCAAAATAGGGGAGGACAACACCGGATACGAAGAGGTGATGGGGAGACAGGGACTAGGGGAGATGAGTAAAAACGGGGAGAGGTTTGTAGACTTTTGTGCTCTAAACAGACTTGTCATTGGAGGCAGCATCTTCCCACACAGCAGAATACACAAAGCAACTTGGGTCTCACCTGACCATACTACAGAGAACCAAACAGACCATATCTGCATTAGCAAGAAATTTAGAAGATCCTTTCAAGATGTTCGAGTGAGGAGGGGAGCAGATGTCGCCTCAGACCACCATCTGCTTACCTTAAGAATAAAGCTCAAGTTAAAGAAAAGATGCACAGAGACAATGAGAAGACAGCGCTATAAAGTAGGCCTCCTGAGAGAGACTGGAGTGAGAGAAGAGTTCAAACTGGTGCTGTCCAACCGGTTTCAAGCGCTACAAAAACTAGTAAATGAAGAGGAGGCGGTCACCACAGAGCAGCAGTGGAAGGTAGTTAGAGAGGCGCTGAACTCAACCTGCAAAGACACTGTAGGGTTCAGGAAACACCATCACAAGGACTGGCTGTCGACACAGACCTTGAAGAAGATAGAAGTGAGGAAGCAGAAGAAAACAGTTGTTAACAACAGTCGCACGAGAGCAGCCAAAGCAAGGGCACAGGAGGAAAACTCGGAAGCCAACCGCGAGGTGAAGAGGAGTATCAGGGCAACAAGAGGGCCTACACAGACAGCCTGGCAGCAGAGGCAGAAAAGGCAGCAGGCAGCGGCAACATGAAACAGCTCTACGACATTACCAGAAGATTGTCGGGCAAGTATGTCCATACAGAAAGATTGATTGATTGATTGTACATTGCTTAACGTCCCGACAGCAACAAGGCTTTCTCAGGACGTGCCTGCACTGCTTGTGAAAAAAAAAAAAACTAAACAGAACATTGAATGTATGTCGCCAGCCGGTCAAATACATTAAATAAACCTAACACATGGGCCTAAATAAAGCTAAGACCATTTAGCAACACACATCCAATATCAAGAGCTACAGGCAGTGCAGACAGTAGGGAGAGTTTTAAAAAGGCAAATACAGGTGAAGGGACAAAGGGTAGACAGAAACACATGCCCCAGAATAGAGAGACAAACCCACCCTGTGGGGCTGACCAGGGTGACCCTGGGAACTAAAAAATACCTAACCCCACCCAAGTCCCCCAGGGCAGACCCGGGTGGGGCCCATACAGAAAGACTCACAAACCAGATAGGTGAGGCTAGCGCTAACTGTTGTCCAGCGCTGAGTAATTCCCCTTGGTTTGTTGTACAATTCATACAGAAAGACCAGTAAAAGACAAAGAAGGCAAGCCTATTGCAGACAAAGCAGACCAACTCGACCGATGGGCCGAGTATTTTGAAGAGTTACTGAACAGACCCAGCCCACCCGACCCCCATGATATCCAGCCAGCAGAGACCGACCTACCCATCAGCTGTGACAGACCCAGCCGGGAAGAGATCAGAAGAGCAGTGGCATTTTTGAAGAACGGCAAAGCAGCAGGGCCAGATGGCATCCCAGCGGAGTCTCTGAAAGCAGACCTAGAGACAACAGTAGAGATGCTGTACCGACTGTTTGGAAAGATCTGGGAAGAGGAGGTGATGCCGGCTGACTGGAAGGAGGGGTACCTAATCAAGCTTCCCAAGAAAGGCAACCTCAGCAAGTGTTCCAACTACAGAGGAATCACCTTGCTGTCAGTACCAGGAAAGGTCTTCAACAGGATCATCCTGGAGAGAATGAAGAGCTTCGTTGACCCCCAGCTGAGAGACCAGCAAGCAGGATTCAGGAAAAACCGATCATGTACAGACCAGATCGCCACTCTCCGCATCATCGTGGAACAGTCTCTGGAGTGGAGCTCCCCGCTGTACGTCAACTTTGTGGATTACGCGAAAGCATTTGACAGCGTGGACCGAGAGACTCTGTGGAAACTCCTACGACACTACGGTGTACCCAAAAGCTCGTCCGCCTGATCAAGAGCAGCTACGATGGCATGACATGTCAGGTGATCCACGAAGGGCAGTTCACCAGGGAGCTCAAGGTCAGAACCGGTGTCAGGCAGGGGTGTCTGCTGTCTCCGTTCCTCTTCCTACTGGCCATAGACGTTATCAACATGGGGTTTCAAGTTTAACTGGTTTTCTACTGTTACGCCCAGCAAGCGATGCTTAGTTACTTGTTCTATAGGTTGGCCATCTAAGTTAAGTGTAAAAGTTGGTAGGCCGCGCTGGCGTTTCTGGCGTGTTGTAACTAACATGCTCTTTGTCCGTTGGAATGCTAATTGATTTAGACGAGAGAGAGAGAGAGAGAGAGAGAGAGAGGAGAGAGAGAGAGAGAGAGAGAGAGAGAGAGAGAGAGAGAGAGAGAGAGAGAGAGAGAGAGAATCAATGATTGAATCAATGAAGTGACTTTATTGTACTACGGTTAAGGCATTGACATCGTCATTGACACAGCCATTTTACAAACCTGCCGTTGCTAAAAACTACAAAACTATCTACACATGCACATACATATAAGTAAAACAGAGAGAGAGAGAGAGAGAGAGAGAGAGAGAGAGAGAGAGAGAGAGAGAGAGAGAGAGAGAGAGAGAGAGAGAGAGAGAGAATGACTCAATGACAATGACAATGAATCTTTATTTTCCAAGGATAAAAAGATTTAGGTCTGAAGAGAGAGAGAGAGAGAGAGAGAGAGAGAGAGAGAGAGAGAGAGAGAGAGAGAGAGAGAGAGAGAGAGAGAGAGAGAACTGAAGAGAGAATTTAACTCATTGTGCCCCAGGTACAAAAGTACGACCACCACACCACACCACATTGTAAGATATTCGACAATACTGACACAGCATTCTCTATCACAAAATTGCTCGTCAACATAACACGTCATTCACGAGCAAAGGTGCTTCATACACGCCACCCTCCCACACAAAGCTTTCCCACCTGAAACTGAGCGATTTGACACACCAAACGGGACTCGCCCGGGGCAGGGAGTCAGTTTTCCTGTTCATCATGCGGCACCGGCTTCATATTAACGCCAATCACTAGCCCCCACACAAATTGTGCATTAAAATCCCAGACAAAATCAACGCTAAATAACCTCACCCACACAAAACAACACATACACGAAATACGCCAGCAAGAGGCATAGAACCTCATGAGCTCCCGCATTCGCGGGGGCTCATGTGGTTCTATGCCTCTTGCAGCTGAATGGTCCTGCCTATTTCTCGGCAATAGCTGGCAGCCACACACAGAGAGGATCTTCAAGAACCACTCGACTACAAGCAAAGGGATTAAGTCAGTAAGGGATTTAGGCTGGCGAGGAGGTGTCTTCAAGAAAATTACTTTGGCTCCCAATTATTTTCCTTCTTTTCCCTTTCTTTAGCGATGGAAGAGGTCGTGACTCTCTCTTTCAACGCAAAACTCGGCGCGGGAGACGGATTGACATGTGTAGCTGAAGGGTAATGCTGTGATTAGTTTGGCGCCTGCAGAGGCACCAGGCAGACCAGGCCATACGCCTGAACTCTAAAAAAAAACTATTTTTGTTTTCATAGTTAGTTAGTTAGTTAGTTAGTGGGTCAGTTAGTTAGTTAGTTGGGTTTAGCGCCGGGCAGGCGACTAAGGCCCTCTCACGGCGGTTTTTTCCCTAGTAATAAAAAAAATAATTGTACCGTTTTTATGAGAATTATTTTCTCATTATGATAAATGGTTTATCTGTCTACCGCGCCCTGTACGTAGCTCTCAACACACGGCATAGGTCGGGGAGTGAAAGGATTATCTGTTAGAATGAGGCCGAAACAGGCGACTTGGGCTGCAAGCAATGCTAAAGTGAATCGCTTTTAGAATCACCCCAGTCCTGCATTGCCTGTTTGTCTGTTAGTTTGCTTTTCAGTTTGCACAACTGAGGCACATGGATATTATCTCTGCATAATAATAACAATAATAATAAGAGAAACACTCTTTTTTGCTCTCTTCGTTTCTTTGTGGTTGTTTTTATAACCCTCTGTATGTCGGTAGCGGTTTTAGTCGCGATGATTCCTGTAGGAATCATAGCGACTAAAACGCTGCCGACAGACAAAGGATAACTTTTTTATTTTGAATATTTGCATTTTTGTTCGTTACTTTGTTTGTTTCCTTCAGAAGTTCGAAAGTGGCTGCGAAAAGCAGTTGCCAGTGCATGGTCACTAACAACTGTACTGCATTCAACTGCGTAAAATAATGTCAGGCGATTTCGCAATGTAAAAGCAGTCTGTTTGTCTGTCTGTCTGTCTGTCTGTCTGTCTGTTTGTCTGTGTGTGTGTGTCTGTCTGTCTGTCTGTCTGTCTGTCTGTCTGTCTGTCTCTCTCTCTCTCTCTCTCTCTCTCTCTCTCTCTCTCTCTCTCTCTCTCTCTCTCTCTCTCTCTCTCTCTCTCTCTCTCTCTCTCTCTCTCTCTCTCTCTCTCTCCGCGTGGAGACTAGCTCTGCACGAACGCTACATCGCCCATCCAACTCCCGGAGTATCAGCATCATGGGAAGACCGTAACAAAAACAAGAAAACCGTCGACACCCCCATCCAACCCCCTTACTCTGATGATTTGAATAATACCCTTATACAAATTTCAGATGGAACCCCTGGGGGTGTTGTCACAATTACCGTGTTCTACACGTCATATCTTATCAGAATACAGGGAAAAAACTCTAAGTGGTGGATAGATGATGAATTTCAGCCTGTCCAAGAAATGGTGGATGAACTTGAAGCAAGTCGCACTGATCTTTTATCCCAGTGCCCTTTCTCCCCCCAGACCCCCTCACCATCGTCAATCAGACGACAGCGCGCTGCCAGCATTGCCTGTAGTCCACCCTCAACTCAGTCCTGCGATCATACTTCTCTACTCGAGGCTATAACCACCGGCTCTTCCAACAATGATAACAACGATGATGCTCCGCCCTCGTCCACTCAAACCACCATCGGTCTTGAGTATGACATCGAAAATCCTTGCTTGGGGCAAGTCTCGTCTAGCCCCTCCCCCTCCTTCCTCTCAGATCCTTCGCCTGACGTCACCCAGGACACTCCCCCGCTGAAAGCCATGCCCATAACACCCGGCGGCGAGAACTCGGTTTCTGTCCTAGCCCCACCCAACACTAATCCCTCTTCGGCTAGAGTGATTAACACGACGACCACAAGCGATGACGTTGGCGTCCGTCAACAAATTGACCTTGCATCGCCTGATGAGATAAACGGTACAGAGTCACCCTCTGGCCAAACCCACCACCTCTGTGCGTCTCAGATTGCATCATCCCCACTGTTGTCCATCCTGCAACAACAGCTAACGGAAGCCACCGTCTGCATCCAGGAACTTAGAACTGAGCTGCAGACGGTCAAACAGGAGCTGGCTACTGTCATGCAACAGAATGCATTCCTCAGCGCCAGACAGGACAACCTCGACTGTAACATCAGGGACAACGAAGCCAAATTCAAGCACGGCCTCCAAGCTGGGGACCAGTCCCTACGAGACTACGCTACTTCAACTGACAAGGCGGTGGAGAAGCTGGCTCGAGAACAGAGCGCCCTGTCCACACAAGTTACGAAACATGCACTCAGCAAGGACACACAGCTTCGTACGCTGAAAAAACAAGTGGAGTCTCTATTGTCGCCTTCACTGCCTGTCCAAGCGCCTGGTACAAACAAGTCCCCACCACGCCCTCCATCACCCTCTAGCTTCAACAATCACCCCAGGGTGCAGATCGAATCATCGGCCGCTAGCACTCCAGTGACTGCACAGCGCATGCCGTCATCAAGCGGCTCAGCGGCTACTGTGGCCACCCGTAATCGCTTTGCAGTCCTCGCCACCGACGAAGAAAATGACGAAACTTCATGCGGATCATCCCAACAGGATATGCAGACATCCCCCAAAGCCACCCCCGCGCAGCCTGCTAAGACGCCGTACGACCACCTCTGCAACATGAGCATTAGGCCTGACTCGAACGTTCTGCTGCTCGGTGACTCCGTCATGAAGCGAGTCAGCGAGCGAAAAATGTCGAGTACAGACTGCAGCGTGCAGAACCTGGCTGTATCCGGCCTTTCAGTCGAGGCTTTGGGCAAATGGCTGACCCACCTCACCCCTACTCCACGTATCCGGCACGTGGTTTTCCATGTAGGAATCAACAGTTGCAGTGTCAACCAGGGTCCAGTTGCAAGTGACACGTGGCTACAGTTAATCCGTCTGGTGTCCGCCGCCTTCCCACGTGCTACGATCCAGGCCTCTTCCATCATCCCTCCCTTCAGCAGTCACCACGCCCTGTCACGACCTGCGCGCCTGTCCAACTTCAACCTAAAACAGGCCTGTCAACAAACAAACACTCAGTTTGTTGACCATACCTCTACCTTCCTGACCAAAAACGGCGCCCCCAAGCAGGTCATGTACAGGCGTGAAAACACCATGACCCACCCTAGTGACGAGGGCACTAAGCTGATCGCTCTCAAGATCCGTTACGGCGACCCTCCCCGTGGCCCCCACCACCAACAGAGAGACGCCGGGGGGCACAGTCAACGGGGCGGGTCCAACCCACTTATCAACCGTAACGGGTCACGTGGCGAGAGCGGGCAGCAAGGGGACTCGCCATCAACCCGTGGCGGATCGCAGCACTTAATGTCTGCCGCCCCGGGCCGCCTGCAGTCCTCGCCAACCACACGCCAAACGTCGACCAGCCTGCTTAGCCAACCGCCATCAAGCAACGTGTTGGGGCGACAAAATCTCCAAGTCCCCCAGCTCCTCTCTTCAGATTTCCCGCTACTAGTGCCAGCAAGAACTCCAGTGGCCGCACCTCCCACCAACGCCTGGTTCCAGAGTCAGGGAGCGGAGACCAAGACGACCCTGGATCCCCAACACCTGCACCAGTTGCTGGCGCAGTTTCTTAGGCCGTTTGTCTGAAGGACATCCCGCTACCTCTTTTACTTCCAGGGCCAAGCTGCACAGGCTTTAGAATCACATCTCTGCACTGTGTACACACGGGGAGCGATGAGTGACGTTTACTGCTCTAAGGTTTTGTCTGATCAGTTTTCGCCCTGCAGGGCGCACAACTGGCCGGAAATTGCCTTTCTGCTTTCAGGGTCAATCAGTCGCTCCTACCGACTTGGCGCTGGAAGTAAAAAGGGTATGTGTGTACAAACCAGTGGGTCGCGCGCGCGCGTGTGTGTGTGTGTGTGTGTGTGTGTGTGTGTGTGTGTGTGTGTGTGTGTGTGTGTGTGTGTGTGTGTGTGTGTGTGTGTGTGTGTGTGTGTGTGTGTGTGTGTGTGTGTGTGTGATGGTATGAGTTTGCGTGAAGGTGTCATCAACTTCGCTTGTTAAATTGGCATAAACTCGGCGACGACTTACTCAGGTTAGCTGCTGATGGTTGTCACAGTTACTATGGATTAACCGATTTTTCGATGACCACATCTGATGACAGAGACACATGAACGATGACCACATCTGATCATTAGTGCGATACTGTTCTGTGAAACAGTGTTTCTAGTACAGTGAACAAACTGTAAACTATCCGTGTAATTTGTTATTAATGACCGGAATCCGCTTTGTCGGACAGTCGGAACACCCGACTCACCGTGCACGATCATTGCGTGAATTCTTTTGACTAGTAACCTTACTTAAGTTCTCAGGTGACTGTGATTATCGCCTGTCCTACATTTTCAATGAAAAGCGAGTGTGTTGTTATAACATAAGGACTTCGATACACACGAATTCTGACATAAACGCTTTCTTTATAGCGGGTTTTTTCTGAGATCGTACACTTGTCGTTTCTTATTCTTTACTGCAAGCTTTTGTTTTTGTGTTCTTTGCGTGTGCTGTAATACACGGTTTCTGGCGTGAACCGCCGTTCAGCTGACGTACAGAGACTAAAGTCGAATAAGTCTTTATTTGTTTTCTCTGATATTTTACTTGTACATGTAATCTCTTTCCTGGCTTAACTGCGTAACCTTCTATTTGTATCCTGTACCTTAGTTTTGTCCCCTGGTTCTTTATCTTATTAGTCTTTATTTGTTTCATCTGATATTTTACTTGTACATGTAATTTCTTTCCTGGTTTAACTGCGTAACCTTCTACTATTTGTATCCTGTACCCTAGTTTTGTTTCCTGGTTTTTTACCTTATTATCTGAACATGATTTATACAACTGTGAACAGACCCTCGAAAAAAGGCCAACAATTTCGTATCGGTCACCTAAATATCTACCACCTGGCAAACAAAGTTCAGGATGTCTGTGTTTATGTTAATACCCCCAACTATTTCCATCTATTTGGTTTAACTGAGACTCGTTTGGCCGCCCACATCAGTGATGAAGCCATCGCCATCCCGAATTATTCTATTATCAGGAGAGACCCGTCAGTACAGGGTGAGACAGGTGTAGCGGTATATATCCATCAATCCATTTTACACATAACCCGCAGGCGACAAGACCTAGAAACTGGTGATGTAGAATGTATTTGGGTAGAAATCAAAAACTCTAAATCCCCGCCTTTACTTGTTGGGTTTCTGTATCGAAACCCCGCAGCCACCTTTGAGTGGTACGATAGCTTTTTACACATGATTGATAAAACAGACATTCACAACAAAGATGTTCTCCTTCTTGGAGATTTTAATATTGACTTTCTTAAACCCCATCCATCATGGGAATGTACCCTTGTCGGTCTTCACCAATTGGTAACATCACCCACCAGAATTACGCCATCATCAGCCACTATTATAGACCATATTTATACCAACAAACCTCAAGCAGTTAGCAACACTCAAGTAAATAGTCTTAGTGTAAGTGACCACTATCCGGTTAGCTGCACATGGCTGTCAAAACTTCCAAAGCTAAAAAAGCAAGTCCACACTTGCATAACTTACAGATCGTTTAAAAACTTTAATGAAAGTGTTTTCTTGGCTGATTTAGCCACAGCACGATTCATCGACGTGTATAACGATAGTGACCCAAATAAAGCATTAGATACCTGGTACCGGATTTTTCTTGGTGTGCTGAACAAACACGCGCCTCTGAGACACAAAAGAGTGAAATACGCTACCGTTCCACCATGGCTGACTGCGGATCTAATCGAGGCAATGGAAATTAGAGACCAGCTGAGAAGCGAGAAGCGGTTTACTGAATACAAAAAACAGCGTAATCGTGTTAAATATATGGTTTTAAATGCAAAGAGATCTCTTTTCGATAAAGTAGTTAAGCAAAGCAAAGACTCATCTACTGTATGGCGTGCCATTAATTTAGTAACTAGAGGTACAAATAAAAATAGTGCGCCTGTATCACCCCACCTCACTGCAAATAGGTTTAATGACCACTTTACCTCTATAGCCGAATCGTTAATCCCACCAGGAACTAACTCATGTGAGTATGTTTGTCCAAACGCGCTAGTACACCACTGTAACCGGGAAAATACGGACAAAGAACCATTCACGATACCGCCTATAGCAGTCCACGAAGTGGGTAAATTAATTTCCTCGATGGAAAATAAAAAGTCATCCGGGCCTGATGAGATCAGCTCAAAAATTCTCAAGATATCTCTTCCATACATCGTCGAAAGTATTACATATATTTACAATCTCTGTATAAACCAAAACTCTTTTCCGGACGCATTTAAAGACGCGAAAGTGATCCCCCTACCAAAATCAAAAGATCTGAGTGAAATCAACAACTTTCGCCCCATATCACTATTACCTGTTTTGTCGAAGCCTTTAGAGCGGCACATCCATAAGCATCTATCTGAATACTTAGAAAACCAAAATCTCATCCATTCACTGCAGTCAGGCTTCAGACCAAACCATTCCTCACACTGCCTTGATAAGGATGGCAGATACCTGGTTATCATCTATTAATGATTCCAAACTAACAGGTGTAGTTTTCTTAGACTTCCGGAAAGCCTTTGACATGGTGAACCATGACATACTTATAAAGAAAATATCCTTATATACTAAAAGCGCAGCCGGGTTTTTCAAATCCTACCTAGAAAACAGAAGACAAAAAGTTCTCCTTAATGGTACATATTCTAGTCACTGCAAAGTAAAGCATGGCGTGCCCCAGGGCTCTATTTTAGGCCCTCTTTTATTCTGTTTGTTCATTAACGACCTTCCACTCACAATTAGTGATGATAGTGTTGCATGCGATATGTTCGCCGATGATGCTGCGATACACACTCCCGATAAGGATTTGTCAGTAATTGACACGCGCCTACAAAACACATTACAGGACATTAACAGCTGGTGCAGTAACAATTCCATGATCTTAAACCCTGCAAAGACTGAATGTATGGTTGTAAGTACCCGCCAAAAGCACCAGCTCGGCACTCTCTCACTCAGCTTGTCCCTTCAAGGCAAATCTATCAGCCAGGTAACGGAACATCGTCTTCTCGGCGTTACTGTAGATAACCAGTTTAAATGGCAATGCCATCTTAGTAATATATGTAAAGCAATATCAAAGAAACTGTTTATTTTATCCAAGTTAAAACATATAGCTAATGTAGAAACACGAAAACTGTTCTTCAACGCCCACATCAGGTCACATATAGATTATGCTTCTACGGGGTGGGATGGCGCAAGCGAGGTCCAGTTAAAGAGACTGAACTCTCTTCATCGTAGAGCCGCGAAGCTTATCCTTTCAGACCCTAACTCAACAACGGATAATAAACTGAAAACCTTAGAAATTCTCCCCTTGAAAAAAACATTTATTATACAATAAGGGAATAACGATGTTCAAAAAAGTATTGAATAACAGACTCCCCGAGTATATAAAAAAAATGTTTTTCCTCCCGGCATCAACATACTCCAGATCAAGGCAGTCCATTACTGTGCCACGACCTAGAATCGATCTCTATAAGACAAGTTTAGCGTTCTCAGGTGCTAGCATGTGGAACACATTGCCCAAACATGTTACAACATCAACAACGCTTTCGTCTTTTAAAACCGCTCTCTTCAAGTACCTCACCACAGCATCGTAAGATTTTCACAGCAACCTGCACTTGCAGTGTACGATTTTCCCCTTTCTAACTCTTCAATTCAGTTATATCTTCAGTTAATACAAGATGCTAATGCTGCATGTATTGTGTGTGTGTGTGTGTGTGTGTGTGTGTGTGTGTGTGTGTGTGTGTGTGTGTGTGTGTGTGTGTGTGTGTGTGTGTGTGCGTGCGTGTGTGTGTTTTGTGCTTGTGCTTGTGTTTATGAATGTATGTATGAAGATTTATACCTTTATAATTGTGTGTATGTGTGAGATTTGTTATGTTTATTTTCACTTTTTCAATGATTTCTTTTTTTAAAAAACTTTATATTTCAATTTTTATTAGTTATATATTTAGTTTTTTCCAATTTAATGATAGTATTTTTGTGATTTGTGCATTATATGTAAAGTAGATTAGCAACGGCAAGTTCGAAAAATGGTTTCACCAAAACTTTCACCGTTGTAAAATAAAGAATCATTGTCATTGTCATTGTCATCATTGTCATTGTCTTGTAAAATGACGATTTGTTTTCTGTCAAAACTTTTTACCGTTGAAAAAAAAAAAGTTTCATCATCTCTCTCTCTCTCTCTCTCTCTCTCTCTCTCTCTCTCTCTCTCTCTCTCTCTCTCTCTCTCTCTCTCTCTCTCTCTCTCTCTCTCTCTCTCTCTCTCTCTCTCTCTCTCACACCAAACAAGCACCCCACCCACCCACCCAAATACCACATACCCGCCTCTTAACCCTTTTCGTTCTGATACACTTTTGCTTGAAACAAAGTTGACTATATAGTTCAAGGGTGTGCCAGAGTAGCTTGGCGGCTGAGACGCCAAGCTATTCTGGCATCACCCTTGAACTAAAAATGGTTATCTGTCTCTTAATCTGTAATGCAGCCTTTATAGGGCAATAAGCAATTAAAAAAAAAAAATCAGCCTCACGATGTAATGGGATAAACCTCATCCTACCCTTACCTCATCCCGCTTCTCTCCCTTTTCTTTGTGACAAGGGCCATCTGCACCTGAGTATGATGTAGACTGACAGCCTTTATGACGTGTTGCGTTCCGCGAATCGCTTCTGTCTGACTTTTCCATGTCTTGTAAAAATCCCGAAAGACTGTCTTCGTTTGAGAATTCAAGTAAAGCAGATATATCTGGCAGTAAGAAGGCTGCAGGAGCTCATGAGAATCTGTGCCTCTTGCAGACGATGAAGGCGGCGGAGAGAGGTTGTATAAGTTATTAGTGAATAAGTCAAACACTAGTAACCTTAGCCTACCTATCCCCGTTCCAGCGGACACGTTGTGTTTAGTAAGCAGGTTAGTTATTTCACTACCGGCGAACACTCATCAGACTACAGTAACTGACTAGGGACACGTGCTGCCAACGGAGACGATTTCAATTCAATGTAAACATTTTAAAAGTGAATAAACTGAAAATAAATCTTGTAAAACCATTATGAAATGGATGACATGGACGAGTCTAAATTAAACTAATATAAACTATGTTATAAAAACAAAACCAACCTGCAACGACCAGAATTATCATATTTACATATCAAATTAACCCGTTCAGTGCCGAGAAAATCTGAACGCAAACCAACTGCGGGGGCTCATGAGGATCTATGCCTCTTGCTGACACCACTTTGAATCCATGTTCTCGGGAAAGCTAGGACACTTTGATGTTGAATTAACAAACAAACAAAAGTGGCAAAACAGTACCCACAAATTAAAATTCACATTAAACAGTAAGACACTGTTTGACATCATCTACTTGAAGAGGTTGTGAATACAAATTAATATGTGAGTTCAACTTGAAGATTAACCTTTTTAGTCCCGGATCACCACAGCAGGAGACGGATTAATCATGATAAATTATTCAAGGGTAGCGCCAGATGAGCTTGGCGCCTGAGGGCGCAAAGCTCATCTGGCGCTACCCTTGAATTGTCATGATCAATCCGTCTCCTACAACTGGGTCATAGTCGTTAGGCAACATCTCTAAATTTTGAGAAATGGGACCTTGGAGCTAAAAGGGTTAACAAAACAACAAATGAAACCGACGGCTGCCGAGGAAGCAACAGTAGCGACTACAGAAGTCGGTGCGCCTGTAAACTGAAGCAACTATACTCACTCAGTTTGAATTGCTGTGGTCTCTGCACAATCGTCATGTATCTCCGGTTTTGAAGTGTACAGGCATATCCACAACGGCACTGCAACAAAACATGGAGAGTGTGGGGAACTATGAACAAGCTACACTGACGACTGAGCAAAAGAAATGCGACATTTTTGGAATCATCGGAAACACTAAAGTCACAGCTAAAGTGTTTCCGATGATTCCAAAAATGTCGCATTTCTTTTGCTTGGCAGTATAGTACGAAAATAGCATAACTGTGATTTTTTTTTTCGGTACCAACAGGCGTGTCATTAGAATGTGGAATTTTGTATATTCACAATACACAACACCGTGTTCTAGTTGTGTGTGTGTGTGTGTGTGTGTGTGTGTGTGTGTGTGTGTGTGTGTGTGTGTGTGTGTGTGTGTGTGTGTGTGTGTTTAAATTTGTGTTTTATTCCTGCCTGACCGCGATACCCCCCCCCCTCCCCCCTTTCATCTCCTCCCCCCCCCCCCCTACCCCCATAATTGCGAACTATTTCACTCTATTTTTGTGATAAGCTGGGTTTTAATCTTGCAACTACATGAATCTAGTCTTGTTTTGATCAAAGAGGACAATTTCACACAGAACAATAGACCAGTTACAGGGGCGGATCTGGTGGTGGTGGTGGTGGGGGGGGGGTACAGGGGTTCCGGAAACCCCCCTCTCCCCCCGCCCCAAAATTCTTTAAAATGCTCAGATAAAAAATTCTTTAAAATGCTATAAGAAAGTCCCTTTTTTGGGGGGTGTTTGGAACACCCCCCCCCCCCTCCCCGCCCTGTCGTTTGATATTTAGGCGAATCGTGAGAGTCTTAAGACGCACGCACCGCCGGCCTCTCTATACCCCGCCCCCCCCACCCTCCACCCACCCTTGCTTTGGGATTTTTCGGCCCCTGGAAGCAAGGTCTTGCGTTGTCTTTTGTGTTAGGTTGAAGGTCCCAAACGAAACGTTGGACCCACCCCCGCCTCGAGGTTAACTGATCCGCCCGTGAGTGTTAACTCTTCTGTCTGAACGGTTAACCCCTTCACTGCCGAGAAAAAATGAAAACGATCCAATTGCAGGTGATCTATGCCTCCTTCTGGGGCAGTTTGTATCCATGTCCCTTGGACGGTTGCGGCTTTTGGTTGGTGAATGAACAAAGATTTCCTATCAAAATGTGCGTCTCGCGGCAGGGAATGAGTCACAGGACGCGAGTTAGTAACGACACGCATCAGTGCGGACAACAACTGTGTGCTGGTCTGTGATTTTAGACCTTACGGCCCTAGGGCCGTAAGGTCCAAAATCACAGACCAGCACACGTTTATCGATGCGTCAAAAGACAGAAACTGCCGCCACTCCCATGACTGAGGTATTCATTGCTAAAATATTTCTTTGACGTGTGCGTGTCAAAAATGTTAAAACCTTCACAAACGATCTGATTTATATCTGTGAGGGGCACAAACGCTGATGAATGAGCCCCACAGCATCTGGCAGGAGGGCTCGAGGGTGCCTGCACATCTAGCAAGTAAACAACAGGCGCATTTGCATCTATTATTCTCAGAGTGAGTGATTTCCCTAGGCGTGTCAGAAATGGGAGAAGCCGGGGAGTGAGCGAGCGGTCAATGGCAGTCAAGACAGTCTAATTTGTCACGGAAAACAAATGTACTGACATTGACGACTCAGCCACCGAAAAAAAAAAATCCTATAGTTCTTTTTCTTCAAGACGATGGGCTGCTTTCAACGACAACCCCCTCCCCCCACCTCTCCCTCCCCTCCCCCCCAAACCCCCAACCCTATCCCCCCCCCCCACCACCACCACCAACACCACCATCCCCCCCCCCCCCGACCCCTTTCACTCACACAAAGACGCGTGTGCACACATACACGTGTATACCGACTCATCTGCAAGAGGCAAAGATTCTCATGAGCCCCTGCGGTCGCAGGGGCTCATGAGAATCTATGCCTCTTGCTCAGTGACCATGCCGGTTTCCGCTGTTCCTCAGGTTGATGGGGTGATTTTCATTCAAGAGAGACGAATGGACTAGTTGCACGACAGACTGCAGAAACTTTATTCCGATAGAGTCAAAGTGACTGTATGACAGTGTTGCTTTGTTTTGACAAACAAACAAACAAATAAATTCTGACACTCAAGTTAAAATTCGCATTTACATTTCATTTCAAAATTAGTTTCAATGCACATGAACAGTATTTTAAATCGATACATGAAAACACCAGTTAAACTCATGCCAATGTCAATTTATGTGAAGCAGACCTTTTTTTTTTTTTTTTTTTTTTTTTTTTTTTTGTTGTAGATGCACGTCTCCATATATTCAGATTTTGCAAGATTATCTCACCTGAACATGAAATAAAATCATTTATTCACCACCAAGTTGATAAACTGTTCTATACAGTTATAGCGGTCAATAGGTCAAACGAATAAAAGCATTAAAAAAAACACACACACACACACATTAAAAATGCACACTCTACCCGAATTCGAATTATGGAAGGTTTGCTTCTGATTCTTTTGGGCTGAGCGTGAAACTACACGCCAACCATCCTCCTACTGATGCTCTAAAGATGTCTCCAAGAACAAAGTTAGACTAAGAAAAGAAAATTTTTAGTTGTGCTTGGTCTTTGATTTTAGGTCAAACTGCCTGAGACCGTAAGGTCCCAAAACACAAACCAAGCAAGCACATAGTCATCAGCGCTATCTGAAAGAATGAAAGTCAGAGACTATGCATAGTGTATCTTGCAACTAGGCCACCTGTGCCCTGCACGGAATTTCGAAGTTTCTGAGTCGTGTCCTTTGGGAACGACTTCGAGCCTACCTCCCAAAGCATCTAAGTCAGCGCGGAAGGTAAATTTAAAGTTGGGAAGGAAAAAGGAGTATTTCAGACCAGACTTGCACTGAAATGTCTGTGACTAACCTCGTCG
>BTPG01000003.1:194645239-194670239 GCA_036245525.1 Semisulcospira habei
GAGCATGGAAGACACGAACATTGACAGTAAACTGTGATTATCAGCGAATGCGAGAGGCATAGATCCGCATGAGCCCCCGCAGCAAGCTGTGGGGACCCATGAGGATCTATACCTCCTGCAGGTGAGTAGCTAACCTAGAAAGCTTTTTGGAAGGTCCCGACGTAGGTATGTTACGGAGGACATTCAGTCTGTCCAAGCAAGAGGCGCATACTTGCATGCTTGAACTCAGAACACACGTAAGAGAGTGTAACAGTGAAAGAAATGAGCTAGCTGGCTTTTCGTTAATTAAAACATTTGGGAGAATTTCGGAGCGACGCTTAAGACTGTTTAAAATGGGGGTTGGGGGTGGGGGTATGGGCGGGGATAGACAAGATAATAAGGAGACAGATAATAGGGAGGGGCGGGGGTGGGGGAGTAGGTCTGTAGGTGGAGATGTGATCGGCAGAAGGACCCTGGTGGGTCACGTTGGGAGAAGAAGGAGGAGCAGCCGAGATGGCAATAACACAAAGAAGAACCCAGCGGAGAAAGAAAGACTCTTAGAAAAGACAGTTACAACATTAATATTTTATTAATATCATTATTTCTTTGCTTCTTCGCTTTTGCCACTTTGTTTCTTCGTTGACAAAATAACTAGTGACTGAACTGTATACTTGTTTGTTGGTCTATTATGAAATATTAATAAACTGTGTTGTAACTGTCTTTTAAGCGTGTTTCTTTCTCCGTTGGGTTCTTCTCTGCATTTCACACGCTTGGCAGTCACATTTTTCGTCTGGATTTTGGCAGCAACATAGTCAAAATTCTTGTAAGGCTTTAAAAGTCAAACATATCACCGATTCACTCTGAAAATTTATGTTTCGTATAACTGTTTTTTTCTTGGTCTAGCTAAACCGCAGCCAACTACGACTCCTCGAACGCTTCCACCAGCGCTGCCTGCGTACCATCCTGGGCATTCACTGGAGTGACTATGTCACCAACGTCGAGGTCCTTGAACAGGCTGAAACTGTGAGCATGTGGGCGGGGCATGTCTCCAGGATGGAGGATCATCGCCTACCAAAGATCACCCTGTTCGGCGAGCTTGCTACTGGACACCGTGACAGAGGGGCACCAAAGAAGAGATACAAAGACTGTCTCAAGAAGTCATTTAGTGCCTGCCAAATCGACCACCACCAGTGGTCTTCGCTTGCTGCGGACCGTGACACTGGCGCTCCACCATTTACAAGGCAGCTGTCTCCTTTGAGGACTCTCACAGAGCTAGCCTTAAGGACAAGCGGCTCAGGAGAAAAAACAGAGATGCCGCAGCTCAGAACCCTGGCCATACCTTCCCCTGCAGCCACTGCGGTCGAACCTGCCTGTCTCGGATTGGCCTCCGCAGCCACGAACAAGCCTGCAGACGTCGTGGGCAACTCCTATAAAATCTTCTTTCGCGAAGTCAAGCCAAGAGAGAGAGAGCTAAACTTGTAAATAAATTCTCGGACACAAAAGCACCGTTCTAACCCAGTCAGCGGGGGAAAACTGTTTTGACTAGTGTCCGTGTTCCCCTACCTTTCCGCGCACGAGATACAATCAACAGAACCATCTCTCATCATCCCCAACCAAGCCAAAATAAGAAAACAAGGGAGCTCATTCAGTCTTGGGAGAGTTGTCCCCCGCCGTGTCTAATGAACCACCCAAAATCCAGAAAAAGCTGTCTAAAGTTTTATCTCAAACTTGCAAGAAATGCACATCACTTCAAAAGATATCAAAAATGTTTCTCCTGCATCAGCGATGAACTTTTTAATCTGTTACTCTAATCAAGGCGACAATTTTTACATTTTTACCATGGCTTGGGTTTTGCAGGCAAAATTATGTTTCCCATGTCGGCTCTTACTCAACGCGGTGTGTTGAAATAACGACTGTTGATGTCAAGACGCAGCTTTGAGTTACAGCTGCCACGGGGAACATAATTTTGACCGAAGATTAAAGCAAAGTTGAATTCCATAACACGGGGGTCGGTGCAGCCTTGATGACTGAAATGCACACACACACCAAAGCAGACTTTGTAAAATCATAGGTTTGGCGTTGACAGGGGAGGGGAGGTGAGGAGGCGAGGGTGAAGGGAAGGAGGAGGGCGGGGGGGGGGGGGGGTTGGGCTGCAAACTTGCTCCCCGAGTCATGGATTGAATCTTCGAACTCGGCAGCTATGCGCTTGCGTAAAAGTGTACTGACGAACAAAAGAAATGCGACATTTTAGTATTGGAATAATCAGAAACACAAAAAATGCGCTATTTTGGGAATCATTGGAAACACTTTAACCCATTCAGCCATAACGCACTACAGCAGGAGATGGATTGACCATGATAATTCAAGGGAAGTACCCTATTAGCTTGGCGCTTGTTGGCGCCAAGCGAATCTGGCAATGTCCTTGAATTATCATGGTCGATCCATCTCCTGCAACTGGTGCATAGTCATTAGATGACGCCTCCAAAATTTGGGAAATACGGCCGTCGGGTTGAATGCGTTAATTAGTGTTTCCGATGATTCCAATAAATGTCGCTTTTCTTTTGCTTGTCAGTAAATGGTACATATGGCACAGCGCCTCGCGACTGCTGGAGATATATTGATAACTCGAGGGCAGTGCCAACTCAGCTAACTGCGATATTTTTCATTTCCAAGCTGTATCCATCAAATTGATCAAACAATCAATCTGTCGATCGGTAGGTCGGCCAGCCATGCAGCCCGCCGGTCAAACAACCCAACAGTTGAACCAACCGGCCACCCAAGCAGCAAGGTCAACCAATCGACCGATCAGCTAAACAGTCAATTTCTTCAGCCATCAATCTAAATTATCTTCAGCACAGATGCTTTAACTCGTTCTGCTCCAGGACCGAAATCCGCAAACTTTGCCTGAAGGCTGTATTACACTTCTGGAAACAGATTGAGCGTGATAGTTCAAGGGTTTTGCCAGAATAGCTTGGCGCCTATGGGCGCCAAGCTATTCTGGCACAACCCTTGAACTATCACGCTCGATCCATGTCTTGCCGTGGCTTGTGTGTTGCCGTGGCGTGTCGGAGCTGAATGAGTTAAAAAGCAAGTCTGGAGAAGCATGCCGCCCACATCCGATATATGCATATTACTCCAGCCTGCTGTCTTCTCTCCCAAATCGCTGAAGACTTTAAACTCATGATCATCCGCCTCGGAAAATATATACGTAGTCGAACTCCGTCAGCAAGAGGCATTGATTCTCATGAGCCCCTGCGGCTGCAGGGGCTTATGAGAATCTATGCCTCTTGCAGATGGCGGGAGAGGGTGGAATCGTTGCTTGAAGTCCCTCCTGACAAGCTTTGGGCGGCATTCAATAATACGGACTACACCCTGAGAGGCGATCGCATCCATACGGACCCTGCCGCATTCTTCCCCGTTTGCACTTTAGTATCATAGCGGTTACTGCAAATAGAATGGGCTCCGGCTTCACTTCTATTGCCAAGGGTGTGTAATGGAATACATCGACCGTGACAACTCTGCGGAACTGCCTGATTAGGCTTGTCAGTGATTGGAAACCATGCTCTGCAGCTTCGAGGACATGTAAGTGATTATTTTTTGACAGGTGGCTACACAGTCATTTGAAAATTTTGACTATGGCCAGGTGCAAATCCACTCCGAAACTCTACTCCCTATGAAAGGGGAGTGTGTGTGTGTGTGTGTGTGTGTGTGTGTGTGTGTGTGTGTGTGTGTGTGTGTGTGTGTGTGTGAGCGTGCGTGCGTGCGTGCGTGTGTTGTTGTTGTTGTTGTTGTTGTTTTGTTGTTGTGTGTGTGTTGTTGTTGTTGTTGTTGGTGTGTGTGTGTGTGTGTGTGTGTGTGTGTGTGTGTGTGTGTGTGTGTGTGTGTGTGTGTGTGTGTGTGTGTGTGTGTGTGTGTGTGTGTGTGTGTGTGTAAGAGAGGGGGGGGGGGGGCGGAGGTATACCCGCCGCCGAATTGAAAATAATAGCATGAACGTTTCAATATTGAAAGAGACTGACGGTGAAAAGAGCAAGTACCTCTTTAAAACCCGACTGAAACTGAAACAACAAATGGGGAACGGGTGGGGGGGGGGGGAGAGAGAGAGAGAGAGAGAGAGAGAGAGAGAGAGAGAGAGAGAGAGAGAGAGAGAGAGAGAGAGAGAGAGAGAGAGAGAGAGAGAGAGATTAGAGTGGAATTAACAGTGTGGTAACAGTCTTTTCAGTTTCAAGAAAAAAACAGAAAGTTTTCACAAATCACGAAGTTCTTATTATGACCTTCATGTTTCACGACGAATATTTCTGTAACGGATGACGAGGACGGAAAAAGAAATTGCAGTCACGAATCACGGAAAAAGTCGACAGAAAAAAAAAACCCTCCAATTCCTATCACACAACACGATTTTAGGACACCCCCCCCCCCCTCTCTCTCTCTCTATCTCTCCCTCTGTCTGTCTGTCTCTGTCCCTGTCTCTCTGTCTCTGTCTCTCTCTCTGTCTCTGTCTCTGTCTCTGTCTCTCTCTGTGTCTCTGTCTCTCTCTCTCTCTCTCTCTCTCTCTCTCTCTCTCTCTCTCTCTCTCTCTCTCTCTCTCTCTCTCTCTCTCTCTCTCTCTCTCTCTCTCTCTCTCTACGTTCAACTTCAAAAGGTCAATGTGTACAAAGTCTTGTGTTTTAAAACAATTTATACATAGCTGTCTGTGTTGAGAAATTCCACACTTTCACAGGGAATGTTGTGTTCTGTTACTATCCTGTTTTGATAAAACAACCACCAACAAAAAGAAATAAATGAAACGAACAATTCGCCAAACCTGAATTCCACAATCCATGCTCCTGGGTGTTTTTGCATCCCTAAATGCTAGTCGTTACATTGTATTTTTTGCAGTGTTCAGATTTTTGTTAAAATAAAATAAAAATAAAAATTAAAATTAAAAAAAACCCTCCAAAAGCCGAATTCCACAGTTAACCTCTTCACTGCCGAGAAACATTGAACACCATCGCGACAGCAAGAGGTATAGATCCTCATGCGCCCCCGCAGTTGCGGGGGCTCATGAGGATCTATGCCTCTTGCTGAAACTTTGTGTTCCTTTGCGGCTCGGGACCTTTGACGTAGAATTTACAATGATTTCCAAAACACAATCTGCGTCCACTGACAGTGAAGGGGTCAAAGCACCTGCGTATTTTTTGGTACCCTTAAAAGCTCGTCGTTACATTGTTAAATTCCTGCGGGCGACAAACTCTATACTCTAGGTATCAGGGGGTCCGGACCCACTCAGGGCGTCGCGTGAGCCAAATTTCGGTAATTTGAACTTTCCGATGCTTGCGAAATTAGTTTAATTTCTGCTTCTGCCGCCTGCTTGAGTGTATCGGTGGGTCGTTTTTGCCCCTTCTCTCAGCGGAGCCAGCCTCAATTAGTTGCAGCTGCTTTGTTGGAGTTGTCTCGCCTCGCTACGAGTAGTCTCTCTTTGATTCTCTCCCGAGGGATCGCCCGAGGGGTCAGGTCGAACACGACTCTTCCAGCTTCCAACGCCAACAGGGGGGGTACCCTAGCAGTAAAGTGTCTTCGGGCCCACGACGGCCGCAGTGGGCCTGCGCACTGCCGGCCGTGCGCGGGCCCACTGCGGCCGTCTGGGTCCGAGGGGTTTTGCTTACTGGGTAGATCACGCCAGTCAGTATTGCGGCTTTGAACTCGCCCGCCCTAGTCGCGGTCTGACGATGCAGTTCAGTCTCATATTGTACATGAAGGTTGACTACTGACGACACCGCTCAGCAAACGAAAAGACGCGTCTTTTCCGCCGAGCGGAATCGTCGGTAGCAGTCAAGGGGTTACACGACTAAGTTAAAAGTTCAGATCGACCATCTAATGACTGTGTATTATCACATTTTTTGGGCCACGAAGCCGTAAAACGACCAAATAGTGATGGAAAAAAAAAAAGAAGTATTTGGTGTTAAACGTAAAGGGATATTGAACAGAAAATTGTTTCAGTGCTAAATTTGATTAAGAAATAATTAATCTCTAAGCGTGTTTTTTTTTTCTCCGCCGTTGGGACCTTCGGTGCTAAATTTGCCATTACGACACGTTTTCAGTGCGTGTCAGTCCTGCTTTAACTCATTCTACCCCAGACACACCACAGCGAGATATGGATCGTCCATGATAGTTCAAGGGTGATGCCAGAATAGCTTGGCGCCTATGGGCGCCAAGTTATTCTGGCATCACCCTTGAACTATCATGGTCGATCTGTGTCCTGCACTGCAATGCAGTCTTCAGAGGACAACGGCAAAATTGGGGGATTTCGGTGTTGGGGTACAATGAGTTAAGACTTCTCTATCCTTCCTTTCATTAGCCATGTGTGTAGACACATATAATAACAGAGGTATCGGTATTGCCCTTTAGTGCATCGCGCAAGAGAAGAAAACACTTTCATTTTACAAGTAAAGAAATTCAGTCACCATTACAAAAGGTAACTTAGTCCTTGTACGCACAATAATCGTGAAATACCAGGGCCTTTTAATAAAATAATAATAATAATAATACCGTTATTATATAGGCGCTTTTTCTCAATTTTTAGGCAAATCGACTCAAAGAACTGAAACCCAACACGCACACTCACGTAACAGACACGGATTTACGCCATTTATGACAAACACAGTACAAGACAGACGAAGGGCCAGTTCAGCTACTGAAGTTACAGAGATTTTTGATCGCTTGTATTTGAAATTTGTAAATTGGCCTGAAACCGGTACCAAAGTGTAGGGGTGGGGGGTGGGGGGGGGGAGTGTGGAAGAACCGGAGTACCCGGTGAAAGAACCCCCGACGGTCCGCCCGAATTAACGGTGACACTTACCAGAGGAGAAAAGTCCGAAAAACCCGTTTCGAACCTCGCACCTTTGGCATTGGTGGCAGGCGCCTTAACCACTGCGCCACGGACCGCCCGGCCGAAGGAGAAGGAGATAATATGCACTACTGACCTCTACACGTCTTATTAGGTTTATGGGTCAGAAAAATGATGACAAAAGAATATAGTAAGACAGCGTAACTGCCGAACAGTGAAAACTGCCTGTCCAATCGTTTCAAAAGCAACTATGATGCATTGCTGCTGTTCAGTACTTTTGCTGTTGTAGTTATATAACGAGTGCGCTCTGATGGCGAAGATGTTGATGTTGTAGTTGTATAACGAGTGCGCTCTGATGGCGAAGATGTCGATGTTGTTGTTGTATAACGAGTGCGCTCTGATGGCGAAGATGTTGATGTTGTAGTTGTATAACGAGTGCGCTCTGATGGCGAAGATGTTGATGTTGTTGTATAACGAGTGCGCTGTAATCTCTCTTGGCTGGACTTCGCGAACGAAGATTTTATAGGAGTTGCCCACGACGTCTGCAGGCTTGTTCGTGGCTGCGGAGGCCAATCCGGGACAGGCAGGTTCGACCGCAGTGGCTGCAGGGGAAGGTATGGCCAGAGTTCTGAGTTGCGGCATCTCTGTTCTTTCTCCTGAGCCGCTTGTCCTTAAGGCTAGCTCTGCGAGAGTCCTCAAAGGAGACAGCTGCCTTGTAAATAGTGGAGCGCCAGGTGTCACGGTCCACAGCAAGCGAAGACCACTGGTGGTGGTCGATTTGGCAGGCACTAAGTGACTTCTTGAGACAGTCTTTGTATCTCTTCTTTGGTGCCCCTCTGTCACGGTGTCCAGTAGCAAGCTCGCCGAACAGGGTGATCTTTGGTAGGCGATGATCCTCCATCCTGGAGACATGCCCCGCCCAGCGGAGCTGTGTCCGCAGCAGCAAAGCCTCGATGCTCACGGTTTCAGCCTGTTCAAGGACCTCGACATTGGTGACATAGTCACTCCAGTGAATGCCCAGGATGGTACGCAGGCAGCGCTGGTGGAAGCGTTCGAGGAGTCGTAGTTGGCTGCGGTAGAGGGCCCAGGACTCGGAACCATACAGCAGGGTGGTGAGGACCACAGCTCTGTACACGCTGATCTTGGTGCCTGTTTTCAGCTGTTGATTGTGCCACACCCGCTTGAAAAGTCGCCCGAAAGCGCTGTTCGCTTTTGCCAGCCTGCTGTCAAGCTCCTTGTCCAGCTTGGCGTCCGACGTGATAATGCAGCCAAGGTAAGTAAACTGGTGCACTGACTTTAGTTCAGACTCGCCGATGGTGATGTGAGGAGGGCGATACACTGTCTTGGGTGCCGGCTGATGGAGGACCTCTGTCTTTTTCAGACTGACCTCGAGTCCAAAGAGCTGGGCAGCGTCTGCGAAGCAGGACGTGATGCGCTGCAGGGCTCTCTCTGTGTGTGCAACGAGGGCAGCATCATCGGCAAAAAGCAGCTCACGGATCAGTTGGTCTAGGGTTTTATAGCGCTGTAATAGTGCAGGAGCATTCAGCCAATGCAGTTTCATGAAGAAAATGTTCCGTTATTCCATATCATACTGAGGCTAAAAGCTTCAAATTTGTACGCTGCCATATGCAAGCTACATTATAGTACTTACAGATACTGTCCTCTGAAGACTGCATTGCAGTGCAGGACACAGATTGACCATGATAGTTCAAGGGTGATGCCAGAATAGCTTGGCGCCCATAGGCGCCAAGCTATTCTGGCATCACCCTTGAACTATCATGGTCGATCCTTATCTTGCTGTGGTGTGTCTGGGGTAGAATGAGTTAAAGGTGGTGCCAGAATAAATTGGCGCCTATAGATGCTAAGCTATTCTGGCGCCACCCTTGAACTATTATAGTCAAACTTATTTCACACACTGGTGCATTCCGAATCATAAGGGTTATACAAAGCGCATTTCCGTGAGTTGTTCATTGAGACGAGAAAAGAAAAGGCCACGGTGCTTTGGTACTAAAGCCCGTCTCTTATTGAGCTTTCAATGAGGAATAGACTGGGCTAGAAAGTCGTCGAGAATAGAGACCTGGTCACGGCTGTCACAAAGAAGGCGGTCACCGAGAAGAACGTGAACGGGACAACGTCATATCTCATCCATCTGCAAGAGACATAGACCCTCATGCGCCCCCGCAACAGAGGGGGCTCATGAGGGTTTATGCCTCTTGTCGAGTTTAATGTACGTCCGTGTTCCTCAAGCTGAGGAGGCGGACTGGCGTTTGACGTGAGACTGATAAGGGAACATCAGCAAACTTCTAGTGTTGGCGAAGCAAACTAGGCTCTACCACCAACAAGGCACCCTCCCCGCAGTCCATCAGCGAACTTCTTTCAATCCTAAAAAGACACAGATCCTCATGACCCATACAAAAAGCAGCACTTCACAGCTAAAATCCACTGATGACAAGAAGCAGCGCTTTATGTCTGTGTTTCTCAAGTGCAGGAGGTCCACATGGACCGAACCCCACCGAGAAGGTCAGAGGCAAATTAGCACCCGCAGTGTCATGGGCATCAGACCCGCCTTTGGAGAAATGTTTGCACAGAAACTAACACCGAGGTGTGTGTGCCCTCCGCTACCCCAAAATACAGGGATGAAACAGAAAAGGGAGGAGAAAAGGAGACAAAAAATGGAAGAAGAAGAAGAAAAGGACAGAAAAATGTACGCAATGCCAGGATTTAGTGGAGTACAGGTCAGCTTCAGTATATCTCACGGCCCGGGAGCCATACAGTCAAACCGCTTTATTCGCGATCTCGTTCAGTAATGTAGTGCTGAGTAGTGCTGTTTCTTTCACAGACTTTTCATGAGGAAAAAACACTCGGTGAGCACAAGGTACAAGGGCCGAAGTCCGCTTAGCTGGCCCGCGCACGGCCGTGCTTGCCAGCTAAGGCCGTGACGTCGGCCTGTGGACCTCTTGCTCACAAGGCATTCCCCCCCCCCCCCTCCCAGATTTGTGCGCGTTATATCAGATACTGTAGCTGTCAGGTGATGTACCGGAGCGTGTAATACTTAAGTTGACCTGTAGAATGAGAAGCAAGCGATAGTCCCACCTTGTAATTTAAGTCTAATTTGAAGAGAAAAAAATCCTACCCCCCCCCCCCCCACCTGCCCCCACCCCCCCCCCCCCAGCCCCACCCCCAATCCACGTATAAAAGAAAAAGAAAAAAAAAAAAAGAAAGAAAGAAAAACTTTTCTTCTCCATGTTTTCGTCACTAATTTTTTTCAAAATGTTTGGGGCAGCGGGGGGGGGGGGGGGGGGGGGGGAGGGGGCGATTAAGCGGTACTCCTCTACCCCAGTACTTTTTTTTTTATTGAGGCGGCCATGGCCCGCCACCCCCAGGGCCCACCACCTCACCCTCACCACCTCGCCCCGCTTTCTTCGCCATCGCTTTGAACCCAAACTCAGGGTGGTCGCCTTCGATTTTTTTTTGCACGCAGGTAGGTCTGCAAATGAACCTGACCCCGACGCATATCATATTTGTACCGGTCTGTGATTTTGGTGCGATGGTCTGTGATTTTGCACCTTACGGCTTACAGTTTACAGCCGTAAGGTGCAAAATCAAAGACCATTGCACACATGACCTGTTTCTCGTAATGGCACGCTGGGGGCGAGTTTAATGTCGCAGTAGACAAACATAATCATCACAGTCGACAGGAAATGATACCCTTAGCGCTCTGCTGTCGGTGCCTTTTTTTTAATTTTTTTTTTTTTATCAAAGAACAAAAACTTTGTGTTATGACAAGGCAGTGATTACAGACGGACCTTTACACCACTGGGCGAAGGAAAACGGCGAACCAACAGAGAAAATTACACGCTAACCGCCGTCCTCTCGTCATTTTTTTGTGCTTGGTGCTTCCCGTTTAATCCTCATCCAGCCGTACGCTGAACCCCAAACGACACACTCAATGTGAGTAACAGGTCACAGAGAGGGAGTCTGGGCTGCAAGAGGCATGGATTCTCATGAGACTGTCTGAATTTTCAGAGAAATAATATATGACCTAGAAGTCTGCACGGCACCCTTGGAGAAGGCTAAAGACAGCAAGTCCTTTTTTGTGAAAAGAGGGATTTTCATTGTATTACAATGAAAACATCGCTTTTCACAAAAACGGACTCACTCTCTTTTCTCTTCTCAGGACAGAAGTGTCTTCCAGCCATCCTCCCGGCTGAGAGGATTTGAGTCTAAGCTGGTAGACCTATATATCACCATTATATCCTGGGGTGCAAATGTTCCCGCCTCTGTACACATGTCTTGTATTTTGTACCCTAACCATCCATGGGGAGGTGTGTAATGTCTCCTGACCAATGAAAGCCGCCGGTTCAAATGTCCCCAAAAGTACGAGACGTCAAGAAAATTAGCGCAACGCTAAAAATACTTCCGCAGCTGTCGATGCGGGGCTTCTTGGTGAGTTGAATTAATTGTCACATTCCAAAGCCTTTACATTCTGCTGGCATACAAAACATAGATTTAGACCGTCAATCAGGTTTCAGATATAATTAAGGTCTTTGCTTGTGTGGCCATTTTTATCGTTTCTAGCTCAGGGTCCATCGACTGTTTAGCACACGACATTATTTCAGATGTTTACTTCTGGTTTGGTAATGCTGTAAGATCACGCGTGAGGTCATGACATCGGGTACTGATGACATTTGCACCCGACAGGGCTGAAGGACAGAGGGCAGGCGGGGGGGAGGTGGGGTGGGGGAGAGGTGGGGGGGGAGGGCGAGGGTAAGGTGGGAGGATTGGGGGGGGGGGGGCGGGTGATGTGGTTGGGGGTATGGGAAAAGGAGAAAGAAAACCCAAAGAATGGCCGGATCAACAAAGTGAATCCTTCTAAATCCGTCCACTTTGACCAATCCACAACAATACCTATTCGAAGGAAGGTCGCACTCTGACGGTAGATTAGGACGTTGCTTTCGTTCAGCACGACTTCTTTTCAAACCGTGAACACAAACTGACTGGCCCTATCACGCAAACACAGGAGAGCGAGGTGAGGCCATTGTGCTTCGGGGGCGCGAAGTCATGAATAGTCTTTTAAGGGTGTTTAACCCCCCTTGTGCACGTGGCCAACGGTACTATTTACAGTACCGTGGCTGCATGCGCAAGGGGGTTAACCCCTTCACTGCCGGTGATCAGGGATTTAGCGTCTAAAACAACTGCACGCCGACCCGCGAGACCAGAAATAGGCATAGGAACCATTGGACCAGTAAAAGACACTGAAAAATCATGAGCCCCCGCGACAGCGGGGGCTCATGAGGATTTATGTCTCTTGGAGTTGGATAGCATTCGCCTTGTCCTCGCACTGATGGGGTAAAGCCGACTAGTTATGTCATCTCTCTCTCTCTCTCTCTCTCTCTCTCTCTCTCTCTCTCTCTCTCTCTCTCTCTCTCTCTCTCTCTCTTCTCCCTCCCTCCCTCCCCCCCCTCTCTCTCTCTCTCTCTCTCTCTCTCTCTCTCTCTCTCTCTCTCTCTCTCTCTCTCTCTCTCTCTCTCTCTCTCTGACGGTAGTTGACTGTATATAAAAAATATAAAAAAATATAAAAACTTGACTTGTTGGGACCATATGCTACATGTGACCACCAAACACTGACAAGAATCTTGGATATTCGTGATATTTCTAGAGAAGTAGGTTCATCCAGTGAACATGTGCAGCTGCTTTTCGCTACGGTGGTTTTGTGGGCGTGATGAATGTAGTTATAAAGCAACAACGTTGAGGTAAGTAAACAAATATAAAAATAAATAAATAAATGGATGGATGGATGGATGGATGGATGGATGGATGGATGGATAGAGTATGGATGGATGGATGGATGGATGGATGGATGGATGGATAAAGTAAGAAGTAGATGGATGGATGGATGGATGGATGGATGGATGAATGAATGAATGAATGAATGAATGAATAAATGCAAGAAAGAATGAATGCATGAATGAATGAGTAGATGGAAGGATGCACGCATGTATGTATGCATGAATGCATGAACAAACGAACGAACGCACGAACGCACGCACGAATAAATGAATGAATGAATGAATGAATGAATGAATGAAAGTAAGTAAGTAGGTCTAGTCAGTTCGGATTTTGAAACAGTCGGATTTAGAATATGTGCCATTCGAATTGAGAATCTGAATTTGGACGGCCCAGCGCCTCTCCGCTACGCCTTACCACCGGAGACAAAAGTTTAATCATGACGTAAAACAATGATACCTCAATCATCTTCCTTACAGCCGCCCACTGCCCTACACAGTCTCCATAATCCCCTTTTTAGCGAAGAAGTTACAGGGCTTCACTTAACCCATTCAGCATTGACGCACTAGAGCAGGAGATAGGTCGACCATGATAATTCAAGGGGAGTGCCAGATTAGCCTGGCGCCTGTCGGCGCCCATTCTGGCTCTGCCCTTGAATTATCATGCTCGATCCACCTCCTGCAACTGGTGCATAGTCATTAGATGACGCCTCCAAAATTTGGGAAATACGGCCGTCGGGCTGAATGAGTTAAGACTCTTGCGCATGCAGCAATTATGATAGTTCAAGGGTGGTGTCGGAATAGCTTGGCGCCTGTGGGCGCCAAGCTATTCCGACACCACCCTTGAACTATCATGGTCGACAACAGTAATGTTAACAGTACCAGTGGCTGCATGAACAGGGGGATTAACGCATTAAACTCCTTCCCTGCCATGAAAATGTCAACACGGTCCATCTTGCAAGAGACATAGATCCTCATACCGTCCGGCGACTGCGGGGACGCATGCTGATCTTTGCCTCTTGCTGAGAACGGTGTGTAAGCCTTTCCAAGTTCCGTGGTCGGTTGTGGCTTATGGTCGTTGAGTGAAGAAAGATTTCAGACAAAAACAAAGCAAACAAAAAACATGCCTACAGTAGCAGGGAAGAAGTGAAGCGGTAATTTTGCGGTCTTGTTTTTTTTTTTCTTTTTCGGAAGGTTATTCTGGCGCCGGTACCCTGCAGGTGTTTAACAAACGTGGCGGTTTTTTTTCAGATTGTGTACACGTTTTGTCATTTTGCGTGCACCGGTAATCCCCCTCCCACACCCGCTTCCTCGTTTAACCCATTAACTGCCGGGGGCAAGGCAAGGCAAACGAAACCCTGCAGCTAACAAGAGACATAAACCCTCATGTGCCTCCGCATTCGCGGGGGCGCTTGAGGATTTATGTCTCTTGTAAGTCCTGTGCGCTCTTCATGCCTTACTTTGGTCTCATTTAAATCTGTCTTCTTCACGCGAATGTCCGTCAGTGTGCTGTCGTTTCAGACGCGAAATTCGTGATCACTAACAGATAAGCGGTTACCAGCGGGTCTTTAGCCGGTGAACATTAACTCATTCTACCCCAACACCGAAATCCCCAAATTTTGCCGTTGTCCTCTGAAGACTGCACTCTAGTGCAGGACACAGATGGACCATGATAGTTCAAGGGTGATGCCAGAATAGCTTGGCGCCCATAGGCGCCAAGCTATTCTGGCATCACCCTTGAACTATCATGGTCGATCCAGATCTTGCTGTGGTGTGTCTGGGGTAGAATGAGTTACGTTATCATTGGAAATAAAAATAACAGCGGGCGCTCGTAGGTCTACTGAACTGTAGGGCCTAGTAGTAGTACGTGATCTTTTTAACCTCTTGGATGCTACTGATTATACCGCTCGGTGGGAAATTCGCCAAAATGCAGGGACAACAACTTCAAAGACTTCTGTGTGTCTATTGCCGAGGACATTCTTAGTCCATAGCAATGATCTACAGCGGACCTCCTCGCAGGCAAAAAAGTTAAACGTTTAAGGCTTAACGTCTCTTTGATTTCAAAGACGAGGCACCGAAATAGGGTCGGAACAAATTTTGACCCCCCCCCCCCCCAGCTGGATTCGAACCCGGGACAGTTTCGGTCGAGAGACCAACACTCTACCACCGAGCCACCCAGCTCCCCCTCCTCATCGGCAAGGCAGAAACCACACAAGGACTACGGATGGGCAGATCAGACGTGGTAAGAAAACTAAGAAAGAACGTAACCAAGGGCACTGCACAATCGAACGCCTCCGCAGCAGAAATGTGGAGAAAGGCAGGGGCTTTGGACAGACTTGTAAGGGCATGCGAGATCCGCAGTGACTGAACCACACCATAACTGACACCAAAGCCGAACTCTGGGAATAAATCTCATAGAGTGGAGATGGAGCGCGTATGGACCTTTCCGAACGCAGAGATCCCGTCTTGACCGGACTGAACTGAACTGAGATCAGTAAAAAAAAAAAAAAAAAGACGCGTAACTACACTATCGACATTAACGTGTGGTCCTCTACGAATTTGGACATCACACTGTAATAAGAGTGATAAAGTATAGTTCGACGAAAATTCATGTCTCATTTTTTTTCAAATTGGAGGTAAATAAAGTCTGTTATGTCTGAGCTTGAGGTCAGTCAATTTCAGTAGATGTTTTACCTCTTTAATGCCTGGAAAAAAAAAAAAAAAAAAAAAAAAAAAAACGAACGCCACCCAACTGCAAGAGACAAAGAACTTCATGAGCCCCCGCAGATGCGGGGGCTCATGCAGTTCTTTGTCTCTTGCTGACCCTAATTTTTATATCCGTGTTCCTAGGATTATTTTCCGGTGCTGAATTTACCATGCTTTCAAAGACAGGCTTTTGCCGTCCAGTCAGTGAAGAGGTTAACACCGCATACGCACTATTCTTTATCACATTTTAAGCACACGCTATGCAGGTACTTGCCACAGCTCGCCACCAGCAAGGTCCTATGCCAGAAGTCTTGTTGTTCCATGTTGTGTACACCGGTTGCGACGGAAAAAGCCGACCGTCGGGACCCGGATGTTCGACATTGGTGTAGCACGTGCGACAAGGGATTTACACGCCCCTTAACGAACACACGCGATCTGCAAGATGCGTAGATCCTCAAGTACCCCCGCCATTAGGGGGGGGGGGGGGCACATGAGGATCTGCGCATCTTGCCGTTCACATTTACGTCTGTAGTTCCTTATGGCGGGGAGGAGGGGTGATTAGTGCACTCAGGAGAGGAAATCAGAGCAATATTGTATCCACTTGGTGGGAAGGAGGTGACGTAACGAGCAAACCTCCGTCGCAGTGATTCATATAATTTTTTTTTTAAATAAAAAAATAAACAAACAAACACGCGAGCAAACAAGCAAAGTGAATGAATGAATGAGTGACTGAATAAATGAATGAGCGAGCGAGCAAACGAACGAATAAACAAACGAACGAATGAAAGAATGACATACAAAAAAGAAAGTAAAACGTTTTAGGCTTAACGTCTTTTGTCCACCACGAATGTGATTTTAAAGACGGGGCACCGAAATAGGGTCTGAACACATTTTGACCCCAGCTGGATTCGAACCCGAGACCTTTCACACGAGGAATGAATGAACGAATGAATGAACTGACAAAAAGACCGAAAATCATGTGTTTACTGGGTGGCTTTGTGGCTGGCTGACTGAAATGAAGTTGATGGCACCATGTACATGGCCGGTACGGTACGGACGCCAGTCGGTCGGAAAAAAAATTTGACTAAATCACTGACTAACTGACTTAGACATATTAATGGGCTGAAAACGATTGAAATGTCGTGTATGTGTATTGACTTTAATCGCGAACTGATACAACTTGAACTTTTAATTTGAAATAAATAAATAAAAACCTGAAAAAAAGCCCCCAGGGAGGATCGAACTCCCGACCCCTGGTTTACAAGACCAGTGCTCTATCCACTGAGCTATGGAGGCTAGTTATGAGGTGATTGTTCGCTTTACCTTAAGTTTTACATACTAGACACGTTCTACGTGGCCCGGCCGGAGGTGAAAGGTCATGGGTCAATACTTTTCAAGGTGGTGCAGTGGTCCGTGGCTTATATCGACCCCACTCACTGCGCATGCCCGACAATCTCAGATAACAGCCGTGACTCGCGGGGCGCTGCGATACAAATCTGTGTAAATTGAAATTAAAGTTGGCCTTGGAAAACTGCTATATGAGAAGACAGCGGAGAGAGAAAAGAAAAATACTTGTGTTTGCTATTGCTCGTGAGGAGCGCCAAAAAAATTTAACTCCTTCCCTGCCACTGTACATACATTTCATTCAACGACCAAAAACCAAAACCGTCCAAGAAACATGAACACAAATCGGTCTGAGCAAGAGGCATAGATCCTCATGAGCCCCCGCAGTCGCGGGGGCTCATGAGGATCTATGTCTCTTGCAGTTGAATCGCGTTCACGTTTTCAGTGAAGGGATTAAAGGGTTATGCAAGCAGACACCGAGTCGGTCAAGCAAAGAAAAGCTGGGCGCATTTTAAATACCACTGGATGCATCTTTTGTTTTCTAAATCTGTCTCCACTCCACGACCGAATGTCACAACGGTCCAAGGAATACATTGGAGACAAATTGATCTCAGCAAGAGGCATAGATCCTCATGAGCCCTCGCAGTCGCGGGTGCTCATGAGGATCTATGTCTCTTGCAGTTGTCGTGCAGTTCACTTTTTTTTCCCGGGGCAGAGAAGGGGTTGAAGTAACCCCTAATAACTTGCAGGTGTAGATGAGAGCCGATTGGACCGACTCGTACCACTGCACGTAAAATTTTGTTTCTGAAATCTTGGTTCATTCCACGACCAGAAAGCCAACACCGTCCAAGAAACATGAACACAAATCGGTCCCTGAGCAAGAGGCATAGATCCTCATGAGCCCCCGCAGTCGCGGGGGCTCATGAGGATCTATGTCTCTTGCAGTTGCATCGTGTTCACTTTTTTTTTCTCGGCAGTAAAAGGTTTAAGAGACACTACTTGTATTCTTGTTATGAGCGCATGCGCCGCAGAAGAATCAACACATCTCGCAGATCGAAAGAGGTCGGTCATTGCTGAAGGATGAGTACGCGCATGCTCACATTTACAATGCATCTACACCTCATTCTTTTGAACCCGCCTCAACCCATCCCATGCCGCTCCAGTCGATCGGCGATGTGTTATCCAGAGATGTTAAAATTGTACAGCAAGCTCCACAGATTGCCAATATTTTCATAAATCTGTAGTTCTATGCAGGAACATTAAAATTTGACTGGAACAGTCGGCCTGGTGGAAGCCAGAAGTTTTAGCCTACGGCGACCTGTCCAGGCAAAACGACGGGCTTGTTCAGATAGCATGTCCGTTAAAAGTCTTGGCAAATCAAAGTGGCACAGTTACAGTGCGGCCGGACTGATCGGTGTTCAGGTCGTACTTCACAGGTAATAGTCCTGTCCACCCATAACCCGCCCGTTAGGCCCGTCCATTATCACTACCCCGAACTAATCAACCTACTGCGATCTACTGTCTGCATGACAGTTCTCTAACCCATATCATACTCAGGCTGAAAGTTTCAAACTTGTACACTGCCATATGCAATGTACATTATAGACCAATGGCTTTAGTTCAAGGGTGATGCCAGAATAGCTTGGCGCCTAGAGGCGCCAAGCTATTCTGGCACTACCCTTGAACTATTTTAGTCAAACTTATTTCACACACTGGTGTATTCCGAATAAGGGCTAAGACGTCTGCCACCGACCTCTCCAACCGTTACAGTCTACATTCATTTGTATCACGCTAATTCACCAAAGGGCAAGTTTCCGCCAACTGGTATTTGGATTTTTTTTTCAGTCCACCTGTCTTGCTAGGCTACAATGCTGATGGATGATGTACTAGACCAGTCAGAGTCAAGAACAGTTTCAGGGAGGCAGCATTTTAGCCAAAGTCAACAAACAGCCATTCCCCCGACCCCTTAAACCCAACGGTTTCCACCCTTACCCCCACATTCCTCCGTCCCTCCCCCCATCCCTCTCCACCCCAACCACGGCAACCTACCCTAATCCCCACGGCACGTACCTCACTGAAAAGGGGGTCAGTTGTATGAGTGCGCTTGGTCCTGCGCCAGCTACTAAGCGGCAAGGTGCTCCGCTAAGCTAAGCTCAGCCATGCAACTGGTCCTGGAAATGCCGATCTCTTTCGTTGAATCTCGCCAACTTCTGAAGGAAATCGGCTTATCGTGAGCCTTACACAATCTTTCAGGAAGGATGGTGATGATGATGATGATGATGATGATGATAATGATGATGATGATGGTGTTGACAACGCATCAAGGCATTTTCTGGCAGTCCCATGTTGAAACTGTCACCGCGGCCTCTCCCGTTTGAACAAGACAGATGTCCAACGTTCCTCAACCGCCACTTCTACTACACACCTGGTACAAATAACCGCATGGTACAGCACAGCTGTAAGTATAACGACAACAACAAACGCGAGGATCTGCGCATCGTGCAGACAGAGGGCGCTCGCCACCGGAGCCGTTTCCAGTCAATTTAGCCACATGCGCGGGGCAAGCATTGGAGTGTAAAATTAATTCACGATGCGCAGTTCCCTCCCCTTAGAAGCCACCAAGAAAATCTCTACGTGATGGCAGGGTTATCCACGTAATAACTGCATCAAACACCAGCCCTCCTGCAAGAGACATAGATCCTCATGAACCCCCACCTAAGGCGGAGGCTCATGAGGATCTATGCCTCCTGCTAGCTTTGTTCATATCCTGGCTCTCAATGCGGCGAGGATGATGGACGGCTGAGTATAAAATGGTTCATACTGCAGGCGTAATTAGTGGGTTTCATCCCCACCAAATGATGAGTCAAGGCAGAGGCTGTTAATGACCCGTCGCTTAATTAAAGACAGTGGCGTAGGAACCGGTAAGGTAAGATACACCTCCTTGTGACAAGCACTATGACTAAGGCCCGGAGTATGATATCAGGCTCCTCCGAGTGCTGAAAACCAATCATTCTGGTCGAAACACACTGTGTTAACTAACTCATTCCGCACCAAGACCGAAGTTGCCCCCTGAAGTCTGTATTACACTTCTGGAAACAGATCGAGCGTGATAGTTCAAGGGTTGTGCCAGCACAACCCTTGAACTATCACGCTCTATCCATGTCAGTCTTGCCGTGGCGTGTTTAGAGTTGAATGAGTTAATTTGCCGCCCAGTTTCCATCTCACATGTAAGATCCTAGTAGCACACAGAATGATTAAAGCAACAAAAATCTTTTTGCGTGTCAAAATGCATACATAATTATTAGCCACGATAGTCAAGTTCGATTAAAAAAAAATGCAAAGAAACAAAGGGTCAGTCAGAATATGTCGATCACTGCTGTCAATACACTGGATATCATACAATCCCGTTCTTCCACACTGTCTTGTCCCCGCAGCTCAAAGATTGTTCGGTCATCCCCCTAAATCACAAGTAGGTACAAAATTGCACGGACTCCAAACGCTCTCTTAATCTGCAAGAGGCATATATTCTCATGGGCCACTGCGGATGCAGAAGTTGCCTCCACAGTTTGAGGTACGGTACTTATACGGTATGATTGAGGTCTCGCTGGCAACGAACAACTACCAACAACGAACGAGAGAGAAATACTTACTTACTTACTTACGCCTGTCACCCCTACCCGGGTATAGGCCGTCGACGAGAGACCTCCAGCGACTCCTGTCCTGTGCTTCTCCTTCTATTTAACTCCAGGTGGTTCCCAGTCTCTTGATGTCTGCTTGGAGGTCTCCACGCCAGGAGTTTCTCGGCCTACCTCTTTTCCTCTTTCCCTGGGGGTTCCATGACAATGCCTGCCTAGTGATACTGGAAGCTGGCTTTCTCAGACTGTGACCAATCCATCCCCATCTTCTTCGCCCAATTTCATTCTCTGCTGTTATCTGCTCTGTTCTCTCCCAGAGTCTGACGTTGCTGATCTTCTCTGGCCAGTGGATTTTCAGAGAGAGAAATCACGACCGGATAATCATCTTGTTCCATTGTTCCATACGTGTAGACAACACTCAGTCCGCCGCTGTGATTTCGCTCCCGTTCGTTGCTGGGAGTCGTGCGTTTCAAACGAAACCTCACTGCTAACAGTACGACTGCTACGAGGACGCATGCAGCAGTGATAGGGGCGATCCGTCCAAACGGTCCCTATAGACATTACTCTAAGGGGCGCAAACTACTGTCTTTCCTAACCACGAATGGGCTCAGCCTCGTTTCGTTTCGTTTCGTTTTGTTTTGTTTTGTTTTGTTTTGTTTTTGGTTGTTGTTGTTTGTTTATTTATTTCGTTATTTTATTTTATTTTATTTTGATTTTAACACTGTGTGATTCAGGAATAACTCCAATTTCCTACTGTGGGTTCCACCTCATCCGAACGTCTTCCGGTGCTGCTGGACTATCACTCGCATTCCCACTGCGCAAAGGCCATCGGGCCGACGTCGGCCGCCGTTGGCCCGCGCACGGACGTGCGCGGGCAAACGGCGGCTGACGGGGGCCCGATGGCCTTTGCGCACTGGGTTTTTGAAGGAGTTTACGTCCTCGCCAAGCGTGATAATCACGTTATTTCAGTCAATGATACCGATAGCAAATGTTCAGCGGAGCAAAAGCGATCAAGGCTCATGCTTTAATTGTCACGTGGTAGCCTACATGACTAAACCAAAGGTGGGGTAGTTTAGCAGAGAAACTGCGCAGTTCCGACTTAGAGATATTCAGTCAGGATCTAACCCTTTGGATGTCGGTAACGTTATAGTCGCGATGATTCCTGCAGGAATCATCGTGACTAAAACCGCAACCGACAGCCAAAGGGTCACTATAGTTTGTCCAACTCATTCAGGACAAACAGCAGATGAAATGTGCTATCACACCAGGCCTCCATTGTTCGGCAAATTGCAATCCAACCCCCCCCCCCCCCCCCCACTCCCCCGCAAAAATAAAAATAAAAAATTAATAATAATAATAATAATAATAATAATAATAATAATAAATAAATAAATAAATAAATAAATAAATAAATAAATAAAATAACCGATAAAAATATAACACGGATTAAAACTGCAATACTAAGTAACGTATTTTTTTCAGATTATATAAAGATATTTAATTAACTTTATCACGACAGGAACCTTTTTACAGAGCAGCACCTGCAAGAAAGATTACTACTTTTGATTACACCGAGGCTCTCGCATGATAGCTATGAATACTGCTGTTGTATGACAAAAGCGTGTATGTCCATATTTGAGAAAAGTTATTTTTTCATTGTTTTACATGGAAATCTCGCTTTTCGCGAAAATGAACAACTGGCTTTTCCACATAACGGCACAATACACCAGAGGCGTTTGTCTGAATTTAGACAGAGTGAACTTTTTGTCTGAATGACGAATTTTGCCGTTGTGTGATAAAACCCAGCACGTCCTTCTTTTTTATTCTTTTTTAGAAAAGCGAAATTTTCATTGTTATACAATGACAATTTCGCTTTGCTCAAAAATGCACATACTGGCTTTTGACAGATAACAGCAGAATTTTTCGCGATTCACCATGAGCACCATAACGTAACAGCATTTTGTAGCTGATCACAATTAGCGCGTAGTCGCATCCAACACTAGTAGCATGAAGATCTACACAAGCCTGGTGGCTTGTATAAAGTCATTCACTTTAACCCATTCAGGCCTGACGCACTACAGAGAGATGGGTCGACCATGATAATTCAAGGGTAGTGCCAGATTAGCTTGGCGCCGATGCCCTTGAATTATCATGGTCGATCCATCTCCTGCAACTGGTGCATAGTCATTAGATGACGCCTCCAAAATTTGGGAAATACGGCCGTCGGGCTGAATGAGTTAACAAGATGGGATGAAACATAACCCACAAAGTCTCTTATATATGAGAGTCATAACCCACAAAGTCCCTTTTATATGCGAGCTGTCCTCGCTGTCAAGGGTCTCTACCTGTTGTCTTTGACCTGATTCTGATGTTGAAATATCTCATATTGTCGTGCAGTCACACCATTTTCCGACACTGTGACTGGACAGCACCTAAAAATCGCAGGGGTTCAATGCCCCATTGCTACCTGCAAGAACGATTGCCGTACCTGTAATTTTAAATCAGCTGGCCAATCCGCAATTGTAGTATTGCGCACGAATCTGTCCTAGATCTTTCGTCTGAGCGCTTAGATTAGGGCTGTCCGGCATCTTACATCATAAATAAACGGAAAACGCAAAGATCAAATGGTGGCAGACGACAGTGAAATTTAAAAAAAAAAAAAGCCTTTTATTTCGAGATTTCTCAAGCGGTGAGCACACTACACAAGTGATACACAAATGTATCGCAGTTCAAACTGAACTGAGAGTTCGAAACTTTCCATTGTGCGTGTCAACACGTATGCTGTTTAGAAAGAAAAGTATGTTGCCACTCGGGCAGTAAGAGAGAAAGATAAATAAATAAAGAAAATGTGACAGATCTATGACATTTCAGGTTTTTTTTTTTTTTGTTTTTTTTTTAAGATCGAGTAATTGTTGAATGAGGGTATGAGCTCAGATCTGGTTGGCAAAAGATGCCAACAATACATGTGTCATGCACGAAATCAGACTTACCGTATACCCAGTCGCTTGCCACGCAGTCCTGCGCTCAAAATTTAGAAGTTCTATTTCTTGAATCCAGTGAGAAAAGTCCGCACTTCCTTGCTACAGATTCTGGAATTGTCACTAGCTGCTTAGAAGCAGCACCGCTGGTAAACGTTTGAACTTTCAGCGGCAAAAATCAAGCACATTTACGCCGCGACCGGGCATGGTAGCCTAAGCATAAGAGTCGCGTCCCCTCTGTCCAAGAAAAATCAGTCTGACGTCAGAAATATTTGGAGAGAGAGAGAGAGAGAGAGAGAGAGAGAGAGAGAGAGAGAGAGAGAGAGAGAGAGAGAGAGAGAGAGAGAGAGAGAGAGATGATGATGATGATGATGATGATGATGATGATGAAACGTTTTATTGACAGGATAAAGTAGAGAGAGAGAGAGAGAGAGAGATGATGATGATGATGATGATGATGATGATGATGATGATGATGATGATGATGATGAAACGTTTTATTGACAGGATAAAGTAGAGAGAGAGAGAGAGAGAGAGAGAGAGAGAGAGAGAGAGAGAGAGAGAGATGATGATGATGATGAAACGTTTTATTGACAGGATAAAGTAGAGAGAGAGAGAGAGAGAAAGAGAGAGAGAGAGAGAGAGAGAGAGAGATGATGATGATGATGATGATGATGATGATGATGATGATGATGAAACGTTTTATTGACAGGATAAAGTAGAGAGAGAGAGAGAGAGAGAGAGAGAGAGAGATGATGATGATGATGATGATGATGATGATGATGATGATGAAACGTTTTATTGACAGGATAAAGTAGAGAGAGAGAGAGAGAGAGAGAGAGAGAGAGAGAGAGAGAGAGAGAGAGAGAGAGAGAGAGAGATGATGATGATGATGATGATGATGATGATGATGATGATGATGAAACGTTTTATTGACAGGATAAAGTAGAGAGAGAGAGAGAGAGAGAGAGAGAGAGAGAGAGAGATGATGATGATGATGATGATGATGATGATGATGATGAAACGTTTTATTGACAGGATAAAGTAGAGAGAGAGAGAGAGAGAGAGAGAGAGAGAGAGAGAGAGAGAGAGAGATGATGATGATGAGAGATGAGATGAGATGATGACAGGATGAAGTGAGATGATGAGAGATGAGAACGTTTTGATTGACAGGATAGAGAGTAGAGAGAGAGAGAGAGAGAGAGAGAGAGAGAGAGAGAGAGAGAGAGAGAGAGAGAGAGAGATGATGATGATGATGATGATGATGAAACGTTTTATTGACAGGATAAAGTAGAGAGAGAGAGAGAGAGAGAGAGAGAGAGAGAGAGAGAGAGAGAGAGAGAGAGAGAGAGAGAGAGAGAGATGATGATGATGATGATGATGATGATGAAACGTTTTATTGACAGGATAAAGTAGAGAGAGAGAGAGAGAGAGAGAGAGAGAGAGAGAGAGAGAGAGAGAGAGATGATGATGATGATGATGATGATGATGATGAAACGTTTTATTGACAGGATAAAGTAGAGAGAGAGAGAGAGAGAGAGAGAGAGAGAGAGAGAGAGAGAGATGATGATGATGATGAAACGTTTTATTGACAGGATAAAGTAGAGAGAGAGAGAGAGAGAGAGAGAGAGAGAGAGAGAGAGAGAGAGAGAGAGAGAGAGAGAGAGAGAGAGAGAGAGAGAGAGAGAGAGAGATGATTATGATGATGATGATGATGAAACGTTTTATTGACAGGATAAAGTAGAGAGA